>CM035847.1:47230937-47686596 GCA_020510985.1 Pholidichthys leucotaenia | reverse complement strand
CAGCAGCACATTTCTCTCTAGAATACCTTGATAGTCTTGAGATTTCATTGTACCCTGCACAGATTCAAGACACCCTGTGCCAGATGCAGCAAAGCAGCCCCAGAACATAACAGAACCTCCTCCATGTTTCACAGTAGGGACAGTGTTCTTTTCTTGGTATGCTTCATTTTTGCGTCTGTGAACATAGAGCTGATGTACCTTGCCAAAAAGTTCCAGTTTTGTCTCGTCTGTCCACAGGACATTCTCCCAGAAGCTTTGTGGCTTGTCAACATGCAGTCTGGCAAATTCCAGTCTGGCTTTTTACCTCCGCCAAGGAGGTTATGTTTTCATCGGCGTTGGTTTGTCTGTCTGTCTGTCTGTTAGCAACATAACTCAAAAAGTTATGGACGGATTTTCATGAAATTTTCACAGATTGTCAGAAATGGGGTATCCTACAGATGATTAGATTTTGGTGGTGATCCGCATCACCGTCCAGAAGAAAACCGCCATTACGGAAAATGCGATTTTCGTGAATAAGTACTGAAACACTAATCCTATCATTGTCAATACAATTGCTAGTCATATGTTTTCATGGTCAAGGAATCTGAAAACGTACACACAAACACTGTATGGGGGGGAACTGTGGCGCTTGGCGGAGGTCTGCGCTCTCCGAGTGCTTTTCTAGTTTATGATTTGTTTTCAACAGTGGTGTCCTCCTTGGTCATCTCCCATGAAGTCCACTTTAGCTCAAACAACAACGGATAGTGTGATCTGACACTGATGTACCTTGACCTTGGAGTTCACCATGAATGTGTTTAGAGATTGTTTTGGACTCTTTTGCTACCATTCGTATTATCCGTCTTCTCCTGCGGCCACGTCCAGGGAGGTTGGCTATAGTCCCGTGGATCTTAAATTTCTGAATAATATGTGCAACTGTAGTCACATGAACATCAAGCTGCTTGGAGATGGTCTTATAGCCTTTACCTTTAACATGCTTGTCTTGTGGGCGACCCCCACAGCCTACGGACAAGCAGAGCGCTCAGCTGGAGCAATTAGCAGAACAGTGAGATGTATGGACTGATATCAATAGGCAGCCTCTCTTTGTCTAATCCCTGTGCCAGTAATCCTGCTATTGATATGTGTGACTCTAATGCAAATGTCCATGCCTTCCTGCAGTTTACTGTGATGCTAATGTGCCATGCATGCATTATCTAGCTGGGTATATAAGTCAACCATATCGCTTGCTCTCCCTCTTACTCTCTTTTTGACCACTTGCATTGCCTGTTTGCTGACTAGAGACACAGGGCTCACTCCAGCGCGCTCCCACAGCGCTGGGGTGAACCCTCGTGCTGGAGGATGAAATAAACACCCTTTTAAACTTCAGTTCGCCGTGTCCTGCCTGCACTTATTCCGTGCCTCCACACTGGGTGACCCTTATTTGATCCTCCACACTGGTGACCCCGAATACAAGAACACGCTGACGACGAACGAACGCAGCCCCCGGCGGTGACTCCGACGACGAATGAACGCAGCAGCCTGACGCGAATGGACTGCCCTCCCTTCTGCCACGCGGGAGACCTCGACGGAGAGCCAACACCAGGCGAACTCCCCCGGAGATCATCCACGTATGGGAAGCTGCAGAAGGCGTCATTGTGTGACCCTTGCCTGAGATCTGGACATCCACGCTGGGTCCGGCTGAGGGATAAAGAACGTCTACTCCCTCTCACCGCTCCTCCGCATCCACATAAGCGCGCACGCACCTCGTCCTCTCTCCACGACGGTGACCTCCAGGGCCGGACGGAGAATGCAGCGCGTGGACCAGAACGCACCATGACCCGGCACGAGCGAACGACAGCAACAGCCCAAACAGGGAGGACCATCGGCGCCGACGACGCTGATCTCCATCAAGCTCCCTGACCCTGACTCGCCTCGCGACAGCGGACCTGCCATGCACCAAACCCCCGCACGCACACCGGGGGGTTACGAGGACAGCGCACCACGCACGGGACAATACCGGCTCCACAGACTGCCATCGTCCTCCACCGCTGCACACACCCGAGAAACACGGCCGATCGCCATCCTTGGAACCTTCAGGGCTGCGCACACACCTGAAGCAGACACGCAGCACACAGGATTTTGTATGGGTCTCAGCCACGGCGCACAATGGGAATTCAGCCGTCAGCTGTCCCCGAGGGCTTTAGGGCTGCGCGCGCACCTAAAGCCAACACGCCAAGTCCCTCACACAGCTTCAGCTCCTGTTTTTTCTTCATAGCTGCTACGCGTCCTCGCAGTACTGAACCGCGAGAGGAGTCAGAGACAAATTTTTCTTCTCACAGCCGCTGTGGATCTCCGCCACGTTCAACGGGACAGCCCCTCAACATCGTGGATCCACATGCAATTTTTGCGCGGCCCAGACAACTTCGCCATCCCGGGCCGGCACTTGCTACCCCCACCCCACCTCCCTCCACTTCCGCCTGCACAGAGCTTTTCCCACAGCTCGCTACCAAAGCCGGACGATCGAGGCCTCAGCCCCCTGCTGAGCCCTCTGGGGGGAGTGGTGTGGGCGACCCCCACAGCCTACGGCCAAGCAGAGCGCTCAGCTGGAGCAATTAGCAGAACAGTGAGATGTAAGGACTGATATCAATAGGCAGCCTCTCTTTGTCTAATCTCTGCGCCAGTAATCCTGCTATTGATATGTGTGACTCTAATGCAAATGTCCATGCCTTCCTGCAGTTTACTGTGATGCTAATGTGCCATGCATGCATTGTCTAGCTGGGTATATAAGTCAACCATAGCTTGCTCTCCCTCTTACTCTCTTTTTGACCATTTGCATTGCCTGTTTTAAATCACCCTTTATTGTCATTCAACTGTACAACCAATCATGTACAGTAGAACGAGATTGTGTTTTACCTATCTACTGTGTTAATCACACACACCCCAAGTGTAAAATCAGAGGGCCGCTGCCATGCAAGGCGCCGCCACAGATTTCCCTCCTCCATTCCATTATTGCTGAGCACCAAGCTGGACGGCAGGAAGTTCCACTTTTATATGGTCTTCGGCATGACCCGGCCGGGATTTGAACCCCTGCCTCCCGGGTGTGGGGCGGATGCTCTACCAACTGAGCCACCACTCCGGTACTCCGGTGTTTACTGACTGGAGACACAGGGCTCGCTCCAACGCGCTCCCACAGCGCTGGGGTGAACCCTCATGCTGGAGGATGAAATAAACACCCTTTTAAACTTCAGTTCGCCGTGTCCTGCCTGCACTTATTCCGTGCCTCCACACTGGGTGACCCTTATTTGATCCTCCACAGTCTATAATTTTCTTTCTAATCTCCTGAGACAACTCTCTCCTTTGCTTCCTCTGGTCCATGTTTAGTGTGGTCCACACCATGTCAACAAACAGCACATTGACTACCTGTCACCCTTTAAATAGGCCGACTGACTGATTACAAGTTTGTAGACACCTGTGATGTTAATTAGAGAACACATCTTGGTTGAACATGTCCCTATGGTCACATTATTTTCAATCTTTTCTAGGGGTACCATCATTTTTGTCCAGGCCTGTTTCATGAGTTTATTTTTAAAAATAATTCTGTTGAACCACAATTCAAAAGCACTGTCTTGTGGTCTATATTAATCATATATCCCATAACCTTCATATGTATAAGCATGTGAGAATGTTTGGTGATTACATATGTAAAGCGACTTCACACCTCAGAACAGGACAAAAGGGTCTCAACCGCCAGTGAAGATTAAAGAGCATCCGAGGCGCTGCGGTGGAGACCAGATAGGTCGCCCTGACCCCCCAGGGCCAGGTGGAGGGGTACGAAGACAAAAGAGGGGATTAAGATAGTGAGGGATGTCAGCTTTTGATATGCATGTCTTTTGTTATGTGCGAGTATAAGTTCGTAGAGCCGAAGGTGTTCGCTCTCTTCCTTCTTCTGCTGCTGCACCTAGATGAGACTTGTTAGAGGAGCTGATAATAAACTTTGGTTTATGAATCACATCGCCTCGTTATTTCAAGCTCCACTACACTGGTGACCCTGATGCGAGGATGGACCAGAGGCGTTCCCCCGCGATCGACTCATCTGTGGCGACCCAGGCAGAAGCCGGCGCCCATGCAGACAGGGGACAGATGGACGACGTTCCCCCATGGCAGAAGTGATAGAGAGGGCTCAACCGAGCACCAGCGCCGCGGAGAGAGCCGAAGCAAGGCACTCTCACCCTGCGGACACATCAGTGATGGTCCACACAAACGCCGTCACCATCAAGCTGCCGGACTTCTGGCAGGAAGACCCCGCCTCGTGGTTTCAGCAAGCTCAAGCCCAGTTTGCACTTGCGGGCATCACGGCTGACGATACAAAGTTCTATCACATTGTCGCCAAACTCGACGCCACCACTTCGAGATGTGCGCGGAGCATAATCCAGCGGCCGCCGGCCCAGGACAAATATAAAGAACTGAAAGCGACCATAGTGGCAAATTACGTCCCCTCAGCCGAGGAGAGAGCCGAGAGGATCCTGACGGTCTACGGCCACAGAGGATGCAGACCCAAGGCCCTCATGGAGGACTTGCTGCAACTTAAAGAAGAGGACAATGACAACTTCCTCTTCCAATTCATATTCCTCAGTACGCTGCCGCCACACATGAGAGGGACGCTTGCCAACATGCGATGCAGCACCCAGCAAGACTTCCGCACGCTGGCTTACGAAGCTCAATGGCTCGTCAACGCCTGCAAGGAGCAGACACCCACAGCAGCATCCACAGACCTCAACGCTGATGTCCGGAGCCACGAGGAGCCACAAACCACCGAGCAGAATCAGCCCGCGGTGACAGCGACACGGCCAAGACGTAACAGACGGAGCGACGTTTGTTATTACCACCACCGCTTCGCCGAGAAGGCTTACAAATGCGTTCCCCCCTGCAAATTCACGATTTCGGGAAAACGCCCAAGCCGAGAGCCGTTAACAGCGGCGGTTCTCAGCGAAAAAAGCAAGCTTTTATATGTGACGGACGGACACACCGGCAAGCAGTTCCTTATCGACACGGGAGCTCAACTAAGTTTTGTCATGCCCTCCCAAGCAGACCGGGCCATTTGCCCTCGGGGCAATGGAGCGGTGGCAGCCAACGGCTCCATCATCGACACTTTTGGCAAAAAGAGCCTGCACCTCTGCATCTACGGCCGCAACTACAGATGGACATTTGTTGTAGCGGCGGTGAGTTTTAACTTGTTGGGCGCAGATTTTTTGTGTGCACACGGGTTATTAGTTGATCTAGCGAACAGACACTTGGTTAATGCACTGTCCTTTGCTTCTATTCCCTGCTCAGCTCGAGTTTCTCCACCACCCGTGCAGGCCAGCGTCACCACAGCAGGAGGTAAGTTTGATCAACTCCTCACCCAATTTCCAGCACTCACAATTCCCAAATTCTCAGCCACAGTGGCTAAACACGGGGTCGAACACTTTATTCCCACAACGGGCCCACCCGTATTCGCCAAAGCTCGGTGCTTAGACGCGACCAAGCTCGCCATAGCTCGGGACGAGTTTACCACCCTTGAAAAATTAGGCATTATTAGACGCTCGAAAAGCCCCTGGGCGTCACCACTTTACATGGTCCCAAAATCCGACGGTTCTTGGAGGCCGTGCGGCGATTACCGCAGATTAAACAATGCGACAGCGCATGACCGCTACCCAATTCCTCACATTCAAGACTTTTCACTACATCTGGCGGGTGCGCGCATTTTTTCCAAAATAGACCTGGTCCGCGGATATCATCAAGTCCCAGTTCAAGCAGAGGACATTCCTAAAACAGCTGTAATAACCCCTTTCGGCCTTTTTGAATTTTTGCGAATGCCTTTCGGCCTCAAAGGCGCGGCTCAAACCTTTCAGCGGATGATGGACGCAGTATTACGCGACCTCCCTTTTGTTTTCGTCTACCTCGACGATATGCTGGTAGCCAGCCCGTCTGAGGAAGAACACGAGCAGCATCTCACTATGGTTTTTCAGAGGCTAGAAGAGCACGGGTTAATAATCAATCCAGCCAAATGCAAATTCGACGTGTCACAAATTGATTTTTTATGACACAGAGTTTCTCCGAAGGGGGCAGTCCCACTTCCAGACAAAGTTCACGAGATAAAAAGTTTCCCACGGCCACAAACGGTCAAATCGCTGCAAGAATTTTTAGGAATGGTTAATTTTTACAACCGTTTCCTCCCCCACGCAGCTCAGCTCATGCAGCCCCTATATGACGCGCTCAGAAAACAAAAAGCTTCCAACGCGGTCGAATGGACCCCGGAGCGCGAACACGCCTTCGCGGAAGTAAAAAGCGCCCTAGCTAATGCCACATTGTTGGTTCACCCCGATCCCTCGGCCCGCATTGCGCTAACCACAGACGCTTCGGACCTAGCTATAGGGGCAGTTGTAGAACAACATGTCAGCGGAATCTGGCAACCTTTGGCATTCTTCAGCAAATCGCTAAACCAAACCGAGCGTAAATACAGCACTTTTGACAGGGAGCTGCTAGCGCTTCATTTATCCATCCGCCACTTCCAGTTCTGGTTAGAAGGGCGGAGTTTCACGGCTTTTGTAGACCACAAACCGCTCACCTTTGCCATGGCTAAAATTTCCGAACCGTGGTCAGGCAGGCAACAAAGACAGCTGGCTGCGATTTCAGAGTTCACCACAGACATTCGACATGTGGCAGGCAAACTTAATGTGGTAGCAGACTGCCTCTCTCGCGCTGTGACATCGTCAGAGTGTGAGGAGACAGATTATACTACCTCAGCCGCAGAACTCTTCGCCAACGCGGACACATACGCAGCATCAATCCATGCAGGGATAGATTATGCAGCCATGGCAGAGGAGCAAAGTAGTGATGCGGACGTGCGCGCACTCTTGTCTGGACCAACAGGGTTAAGGCTGAAGGAAAGGGGTTTACGCGACGGCGTGCCCCCCCTAATATGCGATATCTCAACCGGCCGACCGCGCCCGTTAGTCCCAGCTACATGGCGCTGCCGTATTTTCGACTCAGTTCACTCCCTCGCGCACCCAGGTGTGCGCGCCTCGGTTAAAATGGTCGCCCAAAAGTTTGTGTGGCCTGGCCTGTGCAAAAATGTAAAAGAATGGGCAAAAACTTGCATTTCTTGTCAGCGCGCCAAAATACACAAACACACAAAAGCCCCTCTGGAGCCTTTTCCAATCCCTGCTAGAAGGTTCGACCACGTTCATGTCGACCTCGTGGGGCCACTACCTTCCTCCCAAGGTTTCACACACCTGTTAACAATGATAGACCACACCACGCGCTGGCCAGAGGCAGTCCCTCTGGCGTCAACCACAGCGGAGGAAGTCGCTCACGTTTTTTTGACAAACTGGGTGGCACGTTTCGGCGTCCCATCGGACATCACGTCCGATAGGGGGCCTCAATTTGTCTCGGAGCTTTGGTCAGCCATGTCCAGCAGCTTAGGGGCAACAATTCACCGCACCACCGCTTATCACCCTCAGGCTAATGGGTTATGCGAGCGTTTTCACAGATCTTTAAAGGCCGCCCTCAGAGCCTCACTAACTGATACAAATTGGGTAAATAAACTTCCCTGGGTTTTATTGGGGTTGCGTGCTGCGCCCAAAGAGGGTCTAGACGCCTCTCCAGCAGAATTAGTTTTTGCACAACCTCTCAGGCTCCCAGGTGAATTTTTACCAGAGAACCCAGAGCATCTTCCAGCCCCGAGGTTTTTAGGCAGCAACGGACCGGACTCTCTCCCCGGACCGGCACATCACTCTTTTCCACGGGTTTTTGCCCCACAAGCTTTAAAGAACGCTGAATTCGTTTTTGTTAGGCATGAAGCTTTAAAACCAACTTTCCGCCCACCATACGATGGGCCATTCAGAGTGCTGGAACCTGGTGATAAACACTTTGTGCTTGATTTTGGGGATAGAAAAGAAACAGTCAGCATTGACAGACTTAAACCTGCCTTCTTGTTGAGAGATGAGCCTGCACGGTTGGCGAGAGCACCTCGGCGGGGTAGACCCCCCAAGAGAAAAGACTCAGCCCCCCTGCAGGGAACAATTAATCACTCTCCTTCCCAGGCTGCAGATTCCTTACAGGAAGGTCCCAGCAGGACGCCCAAACGGACCCACAGCAGATTCGGGAGAAGATTAAAACCCAGACGGCACAGAGACTGATGCAAACTACTCAACAGTTGTTCACTAATTGTGCTGTAACAGTTTAGGACTGACTTGTGATTTTACTATGCTGTTATGATTACCACTGAACTCTTAGGAGCATGGCTGCTGGAAAGTTTCTTCTGTGGCAAGAGGTGTAGCAGTTAGTATGTCATAGTAATTATCTTAAACTGTGAATTTTTCTATTGTCCTTTTCTTAGTCGTTTGGGGGGGGCTGTGGTCTATATTAATCATATATTCCATAACCTACATATGTTGAAGCATGTGAGAATGTTTGGTGATTACATATGTAAGGCGACTTCACACCTCAGAACAGGACAGAGTCTCAACCGCCAGTGAAGATCAAAGAGCTTCCCAGGCACTGCGGTGGAGACCAGATGGGTTGCCCTGACCCCCCAGGGCCAAGAGGAGGAGTACGAAGACAATGGGGGGGATTAAGATAATGAGGGATGTCAGCTTTGGATATGCATGTCTTTTGTTATGTGCGAGTATAAGTTCATAGAGCCGAAGGTGTTCGGTCTCTTTCCTTCTTCTGCTGCTGCACTTAGATGAGACTTGTTAGAGGAGCTGATAATAAACTTTGGTTTATATATCACATCGCCTCGTTCTTTCAAGCTCTTCTACAACATCATCTTTATATTAAGGTTTCTAATAGAATTTAAAAACAGGACCAAAGACTGACTTTGACTGGACGTCGCAGACAATCCTACAGAGATTTTAAGAAGAGGTTCTCTCACCTTCTGATCAGTGGGTCCCGATTGTCTGCAGCACCCAGACAAAGGCTTTGTCTCCTTATGATATCCATTCGTCCCAATAGTTGGAAAACTGCATGCATTCTCCACCACGACTTAAAATTATTTTTTTTTGACAGTCAGCAGAATCTTTTCAGTTAACTAACCAAATGATCACAGAAGAAAATACTATTTATCAGCTTAACTTTATTGAACCACGCAGGGAGTCACATGGCCAAGGATTCCCCCCCAGCTCCATTTCTTGGGGAGGACCCCAAACACAGGAAGTCACAACTATATAAAGGCTCACCATTAGTGGGTGTGGCTTTCCCACAATATGTGTCCATTGTTTCAAACTGTGCACTTGGTATCCAGATGGCTCCCCTCTTGTTCCTGCCTTTGACTTCCTCCTGTCCAGATGTCTGCTTTCCTCTCTTCAGCTTCAGCCTTACATATGCCCATATATGGAAACAAGAACAGACTTTTGATGTGAAGCTATGGTGTGTGTGTGTGTGTGTGTGCATGCGCACATTTAATATGCGTGTATTATGTGTGTGTAAGCAACTGGTGTTTATGCATGAATGGTTGGGAGAGCATTTGACTCCTGTCTGTGTGTGTGGATTTAAGAGATATGTGTATGCAAACACTGTGTAATATCTAATTAACTAATCTCCATTATTTTGTTATAACAGATCCATGTTGTTACTGCTGTGGTAATGTTGATTAAATTGTTCACCAATGGTGAAACTGAGTGTGTGGAATGACCTCCTTCCTGCCGACATTTTCCTGGTATTGCTTCTTGGCCTTTTGGCTAAGATCAGCTGGCGTGAGACTGCAAGGGATTTGCAAACTTCATTGAGGAAGAGCCAGGATGGTGGCAGGAGATAAGCAGATCCCCAGAGTTGGAATAAGATATCCTCTTTGTTTCCAAGTAAGAACTCCTGATGAAGCAACACGCTCCAGAGAAGCTTTTTGCTGGAACATCATACTGGGTGAGCTGCAACTTGTGACTGCTGATGTTTTCTGCCTGCAATGGAATCAGCAAGAGCTGGCTTTTGACGTCACTCTTTCATGTGAAGACACCTACACTACCGTTCAAAAGTTTGGGGTCACCCAGACAATTATTTTGTGTTTTCCATGAAAAGTCACACTTATTTACCACCATGAGTTGTAAAATGAATAGAAAATATAGTCAAGACATTGACAAGGTTAGAAATAATGATTTGTATTTGAAATAATTTTTTCCTTCAAACTTTGCTTTCGTCAAAGAATCCTCCATTTGCAGCAATTACAGCATTGCAGACCTAACATGATTGCACAAGGGTTTTCTAATCATCCATTAGCCTTCTGACGCAATGAGCAAACACATTGTACCATTAGAACACTGGAGTGATAGTTGCTGGAAATGGGCCTCTATACACCTATCTAGATATTGCACTAAAAACCAGACATTGGCAGCTAGAATAGTCATTTACCACATTAGCAATGTATAGAGTGTATTTCTGATTAGTTTAAAGTTATCTTCATTGAAAAAAAAGTGCTTTTTTTTTCAAAAGGAAATTTCTAAGTGACCCCAAACCTTTGAACGGCAGTGTATGTTAGAGTCTGGGAGGAATGCAAGAGAAAGGCAGGGGTGTGCCTGCTTTCCTCCTATTCTATTGCTAATTTGGACAGACCCAATTTTAGGGTCATAACTGTGCACACCTTCAACCCCTTTGTCATTCATGAAGCTTTGGGGGTTTTCTTTGGGAAGTGTGGTGAAGTGGTGTTTGCAGCCAGATCTATTAAGGACCCACTGGGTTTCTGGATGGGAAAGAGACAATTTCATGTACTGCTACATGCTGATGCAGAGGGGCCTGGGGTCCTAAGGCATCCCCCTGCTTTTTTCAACATTGTTGCAGATAGAGGTTATCTGTACTATCCACGGCAGCCACCCTTTTGTAGGAAGTGCAGGAGCTCAGGACATGTCGAGGCTCGATGCACAGGAGCTAGCTGTCGCTTCTCTGGACAAGGAGGGCATGAAGCCAAGGACTGCACAGAGCCCAAAATGTGCCATGGCTGTGAAGAGATAGGCCACCTGTACCGTGACTGCCCTAAGCGCAAGAAAACCTTTGCAGAGGCAGTGAAGGCATCAGGACCACCTGGAGAAGTAGAGAGGGCTGGACCGGCGCAAGAAGCCACGGGTGGCCCCCCTGGCACATCTGGCCGGAAGCAAGAGGCTGGTGGAACCGTAATTGAAAGGAAGCAGCACAGTGGGGAACATAGCGCACAAGAGTCCAATGCAAAGGTGAAGAATATAACAGCTCCTTAGTGTGCAAAAAAGGTGGGGCTGACGCATCACCCGGCTTCAGGAGCCCCAGAAGGAAAACAGAGGGCCCGAAGTGGATCCGAGGCATTTGGTGCAGACGTCGCAGCCAAGAGAACACAGGACCTTAATGGTGGACTGAACAAGAGATCAAAGGGAGAGGAGGAGAAGCCAATGGAGGAAGGAATGGAACACGCTGACCAGGGCAAAGGTGAGTTGGTAGAAGGCTCTAGCGGCCACGGGGACCCAAATGCTCATGGGAATGGAAAGGGAAAAGGTGTTGCGGAGGGTAGAGCAGGGTTAACAGTGGACAAACCTGAGAGCTCGGCAGCGACGGGATTAAGCTTGGACTTTGAGTCTTTACAGGAGCTGCTGTTGTCTCCTCCCAGCGAGAATAATGTCTATGAGGGGGAGAATAGGCCTCCCTTTTCTCCTAATGCCATACTGTATTCTTGGGCTGACCAAATGGACGATGAGCTCATGACAACTGAGGCCCTGAGCAGGGCCCTTTAGAATTTTATTTATTAGTTACAAAACTTTATTACCTCCGCCAGGCCGAAAAGGCCAGGAGGAGGTTATGTTTTTGCCGGGGTTTGTCTGTCTGTCTGTTTGTCTGTTGGTTAGCAAGATAACTCAAAAAGTCTTGGACGGATTTCCATGAAACTTTCAGGCGTTGTTGGAAATGGTACAAGGAAGAACTGATTAAATTTTGGGGATGATCCGGATCACCGTCTGGATACAGGAATTTTTTAAAGCATTCTTTAACACTGACATACGGCTATTTTCAAGATGTGCGCAGGCGCAATGGAGGGCGCTGGTCATCGTGTCTGACCAACATAAACTCCGCCTTCTTCAACGTTTTAGGCACAAAAGCACGCGGAAAACTGTGTTTGCGCGACGCTGCAAAAGCTGAGACGGGCAGCTGTCCGCCGCCGGATTATTTGGCAGAAATTCCCCGGGCAGCCATAGGCGCTGCGCAAAAACGAGCTGCTCGGCAGCGTGCTGTGTGCCTGTGTTTGCGCAACGCTGCAAAAGCTCAGACGGCCAGCTGTCCGCCGCTGGATTATTTGGCAGAAATTCCCCGGTCAGCCATAGTAGCTCCGCAAAAAGAAGCTCTCGGCCGGGGAAGTTTCCAAATCATCTTTGGCCCCGGAGCGCAACCCCAATAAAGATAAAGATTAGATGTACCACGAAGGTCGAGTGCAAGCAAGATGTTTGTGTCTGTGAACATTCCGTCTTTTGGCGAGTTGATACGTAACGATGTTTACAGTTTGATGAGAAGGTTGCTGCCATGTAACTGTAACGTAAATATGGAATATTAATAAATAATAAATATGATCAGGTATGAATTATTTAATTTATATTGATGTATTGGAATCTGAGCTCAAATCTCATTTCATATACATCAGAAAAGTTAATAACACTCGTAAGGGGCACCAGCTTCTATCTTTAAGAAGCAATTTGATCTTTAATTTCACTTTATACCTGTTTGATCACTCAATAAATTAATCAATAATCAGTCTCAAAAATTTTCCGTGAATTCGATACCTGGGCTTGAAACAGACTCAGAATGAAATAAATTCCCAACAACTTCTCATTTTTAAATATTTATTAAACGAAATGATTGATAGACATTGAAATAATTTCATTAATCATAAAATCAATCTTGTAAATGATAGATTAACAATGTCAATATTTTCGGAACCAGGGTTAAACTGAGAGATGAATTTCTATCAGTTTGAGTTAACAGATTATTAAAAACAACGCAAATTTATGGAGAAAGTTTATTAATTATGAAAAAGTCCTAAATTAATCTTAAGAAAATAAAAACGGAATTTTAATGAAAAGGAGAGTTATGTTAAGGGCTTCTTAATTTGCATCTGATTAGATATATAAATTATTACCGAACCTCAGAAGTTTATTCAGCAGTGGAATTAAAGTTTGCAGCTCACGTGTTCTGGTGATGATAGTTCTGTCGTCCGTCTTCGGCCCAGCTTTCGTGGAAGTTAGGGGAAATATCTGCCAGCAGATACTTCAGAGTCCACAGTTCGACCTTTAGATTCAAGCGGTCGAACGGGGTTGGATCTTGGCCGTATGACCCACAGTTGAAACGGGTTCTAGCCAGATGGTGCCGAAGTTTCTTCAGAGCGATGTGGGACAGCTGCGCGTTGCTTCCTCAGCTGCACGTGACGTGGAAGGCTGCGTCTTTCTTCAAGAGGTCTTCGATAATAATTAAAAGATATCTAATCCGATTTCAAATTAGAAAGGAAACTTTCGGACTTTAGATAAAAATAGTAGCTTCTGGTGGGTGCTTGGTCAAGAAAAATATTATAAAAATAAAGTCAAGATTAAGTTTACATTAAAATCAAACAAACGGCGGTTTTACAGAAAGTTTAACAAAAGAAAAAAAAGTGATGAATAAAAATTGGAGTTTGACTCCGATTAAGAATTGAGCTCAAAGAAATAGGAATTCCTAGGCATTTAAGAGAAAAAGAAAATACAAAGTTACATAAATTACGAGTTATCTGCTCTGTGTTCAGAAAAGTGACATGTGGTCGAAGTCCTTTGTTCTTCCTTGCTGTGTGTAGACAATGGAGAAGATCAGGAGAAAAGGGAGGATGAAAAAGAGCTGACGACAAGAGAGAATCCGGAGCAGAAAGAGGCTGACGAAAAAGAGTGATGAAAAGAGACTGAAGCCGGGATCTCTCTGCTATTTATGTTCCGCGGGCTTCCGGGATCTCAGCCAATGAGAGTCCTTCGTGGGCGGGCTCGTTGAACCTTTAGTCCAATAACAGGCCTTGTCTGTGAGAGACCAATAGGATGAAGAAGCTGGGGTTCTATGAAGACTGGTGACACGTGATATCAGTCCACAGGAATACACAGTTTTAAATACATTGGAATGTACTGTTACACACTTATGTATAACTAAACTAACCTTAGTGTATCTTATAAGCAGTGCTTCTAAATCAACATGCAGGAATAAACATTCATATAAACATTAGCATATATATAAAATCACAGATTAATGCATTTCACACATTGATTTTCCACATCAAAAACATCAGAGTCCATCTGCATTTTCATAGTTCTGAAAAAAATGAAGGTTTAGAATTGAGTTTGTAATAATGTACTTTTAAAAGTTCACTGTTTAAATCCAGCATGTCCACAGTTTAAGGAAATTAGCTGAGTGTGGATCTGTTGCATGTTTTATGGGGGCAATAAAAGTGAAGCCGGACACTGGGGGAAATTCCTTAGGCTGGTTTTAACAAAAGGGGATTTCAGCTGTGGCCTGGGGGAAGAAAATCCATTCCTTTGCGTTATTCCTGGATGAAACAAAAATGTCTTTAAGCAGGAGAATAATTGTTGCTGAGCCAAAGTGAGATGATGCTACATAACAATCATCTTATATCAGCAATTGTCAACTCGTCACTCACACTTCAGCATTTGGAAGTGGTGGTGTTCCATTTTATACTGAGTCCAATATTGTATGTTATTGTGGTTACAAGACCGCCGACTGTCTGCTGATCTGTATATACTTTTATTTATTTATTTTCTATTCCTTTTAGTTCTGCATTTAATATGAACCCTGAGTTTGAAATAAACGTTTGAATTTTGAATAAAACCCACGCCAACCCGTCTACCTAATTGGCATCCGTCAGTGAAGCCCTCAGTGCTGCTTTCAGTGATCTAAAACGCTCACATAACCCATTGGCCTGTGGGTTGTACGCAGTTGTGTCATGACTTCTTTTGTTTTTTCTTTTGAATTCTTGGATGGAACATGGGTGGTTCAGGTTCAGGTTCAGGTTCAGGTTACTTTATTTGTACCCGTAGGTAGATTTGTTTTGCAGTTGGTGACATCCATATTTACAAGCCACTAATTACATTCAACATAGACACAAACACAGGCACACATCTTACAAAATAGGTAAATATAAAATATGTACAATATAATTTTTATAGCTTGTTCAACTCTTTGACAGCAGCAGGGACAAAGCTGTTTTTGTAGCGCTGGGTTCTACTTTTTGGGACAGCAAACCTCCGTCTGGAGGGAAGAAGCTGAAAGTTGCAGTGCAAAGGGTGGGAGTCATCATTTAAAATCGAGTCGGCCATCCTCTGTACTTGTCTGGTGTACAGGGATGTCAGGCTCAGCTGTGACTCACCAAGCAAACGACTGGACCATCTGACTACCTGATCCAAGGATTTCCTCTGTTTCAGGGTGGGCAATATAAGCTGCGGATTCAGCCATCACATATTTCGGATAACTTATGTTGAACTGTATAATCAGAGGAGCTATTGTCTAATTTGACCTTGTTGGATTTTATTACCCCCTTTGTTATATTATTCACTTTCTTTGAATGAATGAATGAATGAATGAATGAATTTATTTATTTCGGATAGTACATTACAGGTTAAAAGAAACTGTATAATATAACAACAAGGTCAAATTAGACAAAGACTCCTTCTACTATACAATTCCACGTGAGTTATCCGAAATGGGTGATGGCTGAAGCCGCAGCTTATATTGCCCACCCATATTCCATCCAAGAATTCAAAGGAGAAAAAAGAGAAAACAAGACAAGAGCGATTACAATTTAAAACAAGGCTAAGACAAAATATGACTGAGAGAAAAAGAAAACTGAGCTAGTCTAAGTTAAGCGGTTACTATTCAAAAACAAATCTAAGACATAGTGTCACAGAGAAAAAAGAAAAACTAAGCTATAACACAACACAGGCTGGAAATGTCAATCCTTATGTGAGTTTACATGTCGTCTTGTAAATATGTTTGGAGTATTTCTTCCTTTAGTTTTTGTTTAAATTGTCCAAGCTTTGTACATGATTTTAATTCAGGTCCAAAATCGTTCCATAATCTGACACCTTGCACTGAAATACAGTGTTGCTTGGTAGTTGTTCTCACTGTAGGCTTTTGAAATATACATGTTCCTCTGAAGTGATATCGTTTCTCCCTTGTTTGGAACAACTTTTGGATATTTGCGGGCAGTGATAGATTCTTCACTTTGAACATTATTATTGCGGTTTTAAAGTCGATCAGATCTTTCAACTTGAGAGTTTTTTGTTTAAGAAAAAGTGGGTTTGTTGGTTCCCTGTAAGCTGCTTTGTTGATTATTCTAATAGCTCTCTTTTGAAGCATAAAGAGTGGATATATGTTTGTTTTATATGTATTTCCCCATACTTCATTACAATATGTCATGTATGGAAGTATTAATGAATGATACAAGGTGTATAGTGTGGGTTGATTCAGCAAATTTTTCACTCTGTGTAATATTGCAATTGATTTGGATACTTTACCTTTTATATAATTAATATGTGGCTTCCAACACAGTTTGTTATCAATTATTACTCCAAGGAATTTAGTTTCGGATACCCTTTCAATCTCTACACCATTTACACTGAGTCTGGGTACTGGGTAGTTGTGATGGTTGTTAAAGACTATAAATTTTGTCTTGCTTAAATTGAGCGTTAATTTGTTTGAATCAAACCACAGTTTCAGCTTTCCTAATTCCTTTCCGAGTGTATCCAGAAGTTGTTCCAAGTTGTTTCCACTGCATAGCAGGTTAGTGTCATCAGCAAACAATATTAAGTCCATTTTTTCTGAAACTTTACATATATCATTTATATACATATTGAATAATAATGGTCCCAAAACTGAACCCTGTGGGACTCCACAGGTGACCTTCAGTAGCTCTGAGTTTTTGTTGTTAACACATACAAACTGATATCTACTGTATTCTTTAAGTAACTTCTTAACCAGGACAGTGCTACCCCTCTGATACCACAATTTTGTAGTTTCTTTAATAATAGATTGTGATCTACTGTATCAAATGCTTTTTTAAGATCCAGGAATACTCCAACTGAATACTCTTTATTTTCAATGGCTGTTGATATTTTTTCTGTAAATTCCATTAAGGCATATGCTGTTGTCCTTTTGTGTCTGAACCCATATTGCTGCTCACACAATAAATCATTCTTCAGTATGAAGTTGTCAATTCTCTCATAGAATATTTTTTCAAGTATCTTGGAAAATTGCGGTAATAGTGAAATTGGTCTGTAGTTGGAGAGTTCCCCTCTGTCGCCTGTCTTGTAAATCGGAATTACTTTAGCTATTTTCATTGCATTGGGAAATATACCTGATTGGAGAGACAGGTTACAGATATACGTCAGTGGTTTCACTATGCATTCGATAACAGTTTTGACTAGTAGCATATCAATACCATCGCAGTCAGTAGATGTTTTACTTTTGAACGATTTAACAATTTCAATGACCTCTCTTTCGTCTGTGTTCTTTATGAAGATGGTGTCTTTTACAGCAGTGTTATTGCATATTGAATCACCTGTTGGCACCGTAGTGGGTATTTCTCGGGCCAGTTTAGGTCCAATGTTAACAAAAAAATTATTAAATTCATCTGCAGGTGAAGCTATATTCACATTCGGAGTCGATTTATTATTTTTTGGAGTGTTAGTTGGGTAGCTGGTATTTCTGCTTTTATTTCCAAGGATACTGTTGATTATTGTCCATGTATTTTTAATATTGTCTTTGTTTTTTTCCAGTTCTTTACTGTAATAGTCTCTTTTACTACATCTTATTATATATGTTAACTTATTTTTGTATGTTTTATACCGCTGCTCTGCTTCTTTTGTCCTTTTCTTTATGAAAGCTTTATATAATAAATTTTTCTTTTTACACGCCTTTTGTAGTCCTTTGGTTAGCCATGGTTTGTCAGTAAATTTGTGTTTAAGCTTTTTTTTAACTAATGGGCAGTTTTTTTCATAAAGAGTGGTTACAATGTTTGTAAATGTGTCATAGGCTTCATTTACATCTGATACATAGACTTCTGTCCAGTCTTGCTTCAGCAAGTCCTCTTTAAAAGAACTGATTGCGTTTGGTGATTTGTGTCTGAACGATTTTGAGATTTTTTCTGGGTTGGGCCCCGTGTGGCCATGGATAAGTGCAAAGATTGGCAAGTGGTCGCTTATATCATTTATCAATAATCCACTTTCTATTTTCTTGTCGAGAACATTGACAAACAGGTTGTCAATAAGTGTAGCAGAGTGAGCTGTGATTCTACTGGGATGTGTTATTGTGGGATATAGACTCATGCTGTACATAGAGTTCATGAACTCTGTAACTACATTTTGTTGATGTGGATTAAGTAGATCAATATTGAAATCTCCACAAATTGCTACCATTTTCTTACTAGTAATATTATTGTACAGCTCGACTAATTTATCTCTGAATGTCTCAATGCAAGTTCCCGGCGTTCTGTATATGCAGCTTATGATTAGATTTTTTGTTTTGTCTAGGTCAATCTCAACAGTAACACATTCCAGAATCCCTGGTAGTGCTGAGGACATTTCATTTACAAGCTTACATCTATATAGGTCATCAATATACAGTGCAACACCACCACCCTTTTTTTGAGATCTGTTAATGTTAAACATCTGATATCCCTCTATTGCCATCAGGGGAGCCTGGTCTGCATTAAGCCAGGTTTCAGAGACTGCTATAGCTGTGAATTTTCTGTTTAGCTGTTTTAAATAGTCCTGAATCTGTGAGAAGTTTTTGTTAAGACTTCTGCTATTGAAGTGTATTATTGACAGTTTACCATCAAATTGCACTTGACTTTTGAATTGCTTTTCAGTGTAATATTCACAGTGGTTATGAATATTATTGAAAAAGTGGTTATCAGGATCAATATCATTCTCCATCTCTTGTGGTTTATGTTCAGCATAGTGGCATATTTTTAGAGTTTGAGTTTCCTCACTCTGTGTTTCATAGTCAGTGTTCATTTGTATTTATCTAAGTCAGTAGCATCTCTGATCATTATACTTTTTGCTTGCTCAGGTGTTCCATTTAGTTTAATCCAAATTCTACAATTTCTTGTCCAGGTTGACTGTATCTTATTATGTTTCTTTAGCATCCGTGCCTGCCGTGCTAATTCAGCGGTTTTTTTTTTGTCAGGTGTTCATTTAGGTAAACTTGAGTTTCCTTTAGTTTTTTGGCCTGCCTCAGTATGTCATTTTTCACCCTCCTGTTCACAAAGCGCATCACAATTGATTTCTTTGTTTTGTTATCTTTCTTCGGTAAAGCATAACAGGCTGAGATCGCATTGGCTTCTACCTTAATGTCTTTATCATTAAGGAACTGAAGCACTTGGTTTTCTAAGGACATTGATTCACTTATGGAAGCATGTTCACCACTCAGTCCTGTAGCGGCATGGGCGTACGACTGATATCTGATGTCTAGTCCACTTATAACTATGTCATCAATGCGAGAACCTTGTTCAAGATCCTCAACGCGTTGCTCCAGAAGACGCCCGTGTTGCTCCAGGTCCATAATTTTTTTGTCTTTTTCTTTTATTATTGAATGTAGGGCTTGTACCTCCTGTATTAGGTCTAATATTTTGTCCTGCTGGCTAGTCACTTTGGCCAGTTCATCTAACACAAAGTTCAGAGTTTTTTTAATTTCTTCCATTTCCTCTTTTTTGGGTGGCATTTTACTGACCTGTGGATAGAAATAAGCAGAGAATCCGGCTAGGCCTCAACTAGCTCGGTCACTACTGGACCCGCCGCTCCTGCGCAGCTTCTCCGCCGAGTGACGCTGCTCAGCTCCGCAGATCACCGCCGTCTATCGCCGGCGCCTGCCTCCGTCTACCTGGCTAGTTATGTCGTGCACCGCCGGCGCAGCCGGAATCCACCGATCACAGCCACTCGTCGCCGTCTGGCTAGGCGGCTCCTCCGCTGGGCCCCGTCTAGGCCCCGTCACCGACCGCCGTCAGTCTGGTAGTTCCTCGGCTGGGCCTCGCAATTGGGCACCGGTTCAGACCACTGTCCTGCTGGATCCAGGTGGCCCCCATCTCTCACCAACGCCGCGCCCGAGCTCCCAATCGCCGCCTCGGTTGGTTCGTCCTCCTTTTAAATCCTTCTCTCCTCGGCTCCAGATGGCCAGATGTAAAGAATACCTTCTCACTGCTGCAGTTACTCTGGGTTAGCATCTGGGTTAGCATCAGAGGCGAGCCTTTAGAGGTCGGAAACGGGGCGAAACGGAGCCAGATCTGCCAGAACCTTCACCAGGTCAGCACTGGGTCGTAAGGGTATTCCCCACGTTTGTTGGTAGCCAACAGAAGTCCTTATTTTGATGGTTTTGCTTAAAATTCTCGGCTCATATCAAGCATTACAAGTGCAGCACCGGAAGTACCGGAAGTACTACTTTTAACCTGTACTCTTAATCTATTCGAAATAAAGACTAATTCATTCATTCATTCAATTGCAACGCCCCCAGCCTGGGAGTTTGCAGATGCAGGACATGGACACAACACCAACACTTCAGTTTATTACCTCCGCCAAGGAGGTAATGCTTTTACTACTGAACCACTAATCCTGTCATTGTGAATCCAATTGCTACTCAGATGTTTTCATGGTCAAGGAATCTGACAACGTACACACAAACACTGTATGGGGGGAACTGTGGCGCTTGGCGGAGGTCTGCGCTCTCCGAGTGCTTTTCTAGTTGTTAATGAGTCTTTTCTGTTGGGACTTTAGTTTATTTCGAACACAAAAATATATCTAACAAAAACAAGCAAATGGCAAATGCAATAAAGTAACAGTATGCACTGTTCGAAAGGGAGAAGGAAGAAGTGAACACTTATTAATTCCATCTCCTCTTTTCCATAGATACACCCATGTGAATTTTATACAAATTACCACCTTTAAGACCCCAAGTAAAGAATTCACTGTATTTTTTACAAACATTAACACCCATCCATTCTAATATACAATGATGTCCATACATCAAAACCAGCCTCAAACAACACAGATATACACAGTGCTGTCCCACCCACCATTCCATAGTGTCCCATAATGTCCCAGAGTGAACATAATGAATCGTACATATAAATACTACCCTTCTAACATATACCCTTTCAGCAAATGGTGCTTATACCTCTTTTTGAATTGATTTCTGTTTGTACATAGTTTCAGTTCCGGCTCCAGACTGTTCCACAAATCCACCCCACAGACAGATATGCACATACTTTTCTTGGTTGTACGTATCTTGAGTTTTGTAAAGTTTAAGTCTCCTCTCAAGTTATGATCATTGTCTCTTTTTTAAAATATTTTTTGTATATTAGTTGGGAGTTGATTATTAATTGCCCTGTACATTACTTGTGCTGTCTTAAATTTAACTAAATCGATGAACTTTATGACATGTGACTTTAAGAACAACGAATTGGTATGGTCTCTATATCCTGCATTGTTTATTATCCTTATAGCTCTTTTTTGTAATGTGCATATTGACTGTAGGTTGGTCTTGTAGGTGTTTCCCCAGACTTCTACACAGTAGTTAAGATAAGGTAAAAACAGTGAGTTGTACAATAAGACCAATGATTTATAGTCCAAGATGTGTCTTGTCTTCCCCAGTATGCCTATACATTTTGCTAATTTGGCCCGGATGTGACTGATGTGAGGTTTCCAGCAGATTTTATTGTCTAGCGTCACCCCCAGAAACTTATTTTCCTGTACCGTTTCTATTCTGGTATCATCTATCGTTACCATTATTTCATGATTTATTTTATAATTTCCAAACAACATAATCTTTGTTTTTTTTAGATTTAGAGAATTTATTTTTGTTGAACCACTGCGTTAATTTTTCCATTTCAGTTGTGACCACCTCTAAAATCTGCTGCAAATTCTCACCAGTGCAAAGGATATTTGTGTCATCCACAAACAAAATAAATTTCATAATTTTTGATACTTGGCATATGTCATTTATATACAAAATAAAGAGTTTGGGTCCCAAAACTGACCCCTGGGGCACACCACAAGTGATGTCCATGAAGGGTGATTTGTGCTCTCCAATTTGTACAAATTGTTGTCTGTTACTTAAATAACTTTCCACCCAACTCAGTCCAACCCCTCTTATCCCATACCTTTCCAGTTTCCTTAGTAGTATTCTGTGGTCAATGGTGTCAGAAGCTTTCTTTAAATCTATAAATACTCCTACAGCAATTTTTTTTTTTTTTTATCTATACAACTAGTAATTTCTTCTATAAGTTCGATCAGTGCCAAAGATGTAGATTTATCTGCTCTAAAACCATACTGGCTATCTGTAAGGAGGTTGTGTTTTTCAGTGAAATCATCCAGTCTCTTAGTGAAGATTTTTTCAAGTATTTTGGAGAATTGTGAGAGTAAAGAAAAAGTAAAAGTAAAGTAAAAGTAAACTTTTAATGGAAGAGGGCTGCGCAACCCTGTCAAAAGGAGGGGGGTGTTCCTCTACTTGCATACCCTTAAAATTGACGTATTTTTTCCTGCAGGAAGTGCATTTGAAAGACACAGGGGATGTTAAAACTTTCACAAGGTAATGGACTTTGGGGGACAGCTTGGAGCGTAGGTGGAGTTCACTCATCAGGGGTTGGAATTGTGTGGGAACAGGGGAATGAAGCTTGAAGAAACCCACGTTATTGTACAAAGCAGGATACTAGGGGCGGACATTACCTGGGGCTCCTCTAGGCTCAGGGTAGTTGTTGTTTATGGTCCACAGGCAGCTGCAGAGAGCCAAGAAGCTTTTGTTGGAGCCTCTTTTGGCTACCAACAGACACATTATAGTGGGGGGAGATTTTAATGTTGCCTTGGGTAATGGCGAGGATGCCAGTGATGCTCTTATCAAGGCTCTTGACAGGAAGTGGGCTGAGAGATGGCGGGGGGAGGGGGTGATGGAGCCCAAAGTAGACGGCTCAACTTGGCGTAATGCTCAGGGGGTGGCCAGGAGACTGGACTACATTTTCTTCCCCAGCTCTTTTCGGGTGGTCACTGGCAAGTGGAAACCACTTTTCTTTTCTGACCATGACGGTTTGATTTTCTGGGTAGGAATCAGTACGCCATCTTTTGGGCCAGGGTACTGGCATCTGAAGATAAATATTTTCAAGAAATCCTTATTTCAGCAGAATTTTCCAAGGTTTTTCCAACAGTTAGTGGGGCTCAGGCCTTTATGCTCAGGTGTGATAGAAAGGTGGGAGGAAGTGAAAAAAAAAATACATAAAATGGTTCTGCCTCCGCTATTCAAAGAGGAAAGCAAGGCTTGCAAGGAGGGAATTGTCAAATCTTCAGCAATTGCTGGAGGCAGAAAACTCCCGGGTGAACAAGGGTGGGGTTGCTGACCTGAGGGCCCTAAATGTCTTGAAGGGACAGCTCAGGAAGCCTATGCGCAAAGGGCCTGAGTACATGTTCTGTGGGCTCGTCATGCTTTTACTGAGGAATCAGAGGCCATCTCTGCTGCTTTCTTTAGCTCAGTCCAGGCAGCAAGGGTGCGGCAGGTTGTGCCGGGGTTAAGGAAGGCAGATGGAATGGTGGAGACTGAAACGCCCAGGATGGTGCAGGTGGCATCAGAGTTTTATGCCACCCTGTTCAAGGAAGAAATAGATGTAAATGGGGGGGGGGGGGGTTGGGTTGCTTTCGCAGAGGGTACCAGAGGAAGTCCGTGGGGTTCTTGAGGTGCCACTGACCTTGGAAGAGCTAGGGGGGGCCCTCAGAAGGATGGGCAAGAGGAAAGTTCCAGGCATAGATGGACTTCCTGTGGAATTCTATTGAGTTTTGGGAACTTCTGGGGCCTTTTGTTCTTGAGGTCCTCACATTGACAATGGCCTCCATGGGAAGGTCTTCTGCCACTGGGGTCATTACTATCCTGTACAAGAAGGGTGACCCCACAGACTTGGGAAATTGGAAGCCGCTGTCAATACTCTGTGTGGACTATAAGCTCCTAGCTAAGGTCTTAGCTGATCGGCTGAGCAGGGCTCTTCCTCACATGGTCCACGTAGATCAGACCTGTGGAGTGCCTGGCAGGTCAGTTAGGTGGAACCTGCAGCTTATAAGGTAGCATGCCGCCATCAGTGTGTGAGTGTGTGAATGGGTGGATAGCAGGATCTGTAAAGCGCTTTGGTCATCAAGAAATGAGAATAAAAGCACTATATAAGTGAATGCCATTTACCATTTACTATTCACAATGCAGTGGCATGGGCTGAGGACAGGGGTCTGCCTCATGGTGGTGGGCCTTGACCAGGCCAAGGCTTTTGATCGCATTCACTGGGGTCTTATGTTCAGAGTGTTAGAGAGACATTTTCATGAAATGGTTGCGAATACTGTACACAGGGGTGGGGAGTGTGGTGTGTGTAAATGGGTACATTGGAGACTTTCCATTTGCATGCTGGTGTGAGGCAGGGGTGCCCTCTTTCTCCTCTGCTTTACATCCTCTACACAGAACCCCTGTGTGCCGCTATAAGGTCAGACCAAGGTGTCAGGGGTTTCCCAGTCCCAGGGAGCGGTGGACTGTGAGTCAAGCTCTCAGTTTGCCGACGATGCTACACTGCTGCTTGACAGTGATGCATGCCCGCTGCGCGCTCTGGAGATTTTCCACGGGTTTGGGTGAGTGGCCGGTGCTCTGCTCAATCTAAGTAAGTCTGCAGCAAAGTTTTTTGGGGCATGGTCTGAAAGAACAGACTCACCTGGAGGGCTCTCATTTTGCAGAAGGCCCCTTAAGATCTTAAGGGCCCTCTTTGACACTGTCAATAGTGCTTCGGCAAACTGGGTGGCACACATCACCAAAATCCAACAGAGGGTGGCACTTTGGAAGAGCAGGTACCTGACAATTTCTGGGAAAGTTTTGGTTCTTAAAGCTGACATCCTGTTTTCCCTGGTCTACCTGGCACACATCTTTCCATTGCTAGTTAGCCTGAGAAAGGCCCTCATCCGCCTTACCTACGATTTTGTATGGGACGGGAGGTATAAACATACAGTATTGCTCGGGCTCGGATGATGATAGGAGTTATGGAGGGGGGGAACTGATGTTGCACATCTACCACTGAAGCTGCATTCTATTTACGTTTCCTTTTTGTGTAAGCAATTGTCTAGCCCAGTGTTTCACCCATCTTTTTCCTGAGACTTTTCTTTGCATATCAAGCCAGACACCTTATGACCTGGAACAATTTGATGCTGCGACCAAAGCAGCAGCCTTGGCATTACCACCATGCTACATGATAGCTGCGGGAGCATCCCAAAGCCACTCCATTTTCAACACTGAATCACAAGCTACTTTATGGTGTGGTGAGTCAGGGCATAAAAGCACCAGCTGTTCTTGGGATTACTCCCATAGTGTGGAGGGACATCCAACCCAAAAGTTTAGATAAAGGGCTTAAAGATTTGAATTGGCTCTGCCTCCATAGGCGGCTGCCCACTTGTGAGCAGATGTATAGACATAGCCTGGCCCGAACCCCAGCATGTCCCCGCAAAAACTGTCCAGAGGAGAAGACGGTGGTGCATGTCATGTGGGAATGCACTTTCGCAAGGGAAGTGTGGCAAAGGGTGGGACTGTGGCTGGGCAATCCCAGGGTTCAGCCTCTCATGGGAAAAGGTGGATAGGGGGATGGGAGCTGGAACCAATAAGAAGTTGCTACCCATCTGGATAATCATTAGCCTCATCAAAAAGGGTCTTTGGGCAGCAAGACGAGATGTGATCTCAAAAGACAAACGGATGAGTGTGGATGGGGTCCTAAGGGGCGTAAAGGAGGAAATCAGGTGCAGGATAAAAAGGGACATTGAGAAGTGGGGCAAGCATGCTGCTTTAGAAAGGTGGAAAGGAGGGTTGGGGCGGGTCATCTGAAGTCAAAGTTGAGCTAGCCTGGGATATGGGATGGTACCCAGGTTTTAATTTGCAAGAGAAATTGGGGCATATTGCTTGTTGTTGGAGTTTTCTGTTTTGTTGTAGACAATTGTGGAAATGTTGCTGCTTTGTGTACAAGTATGTTTTTCCATTTTGTAATAAAAATATAAAGTTTCCAAAAAAAAAAACAAAACACAATCTGATGGGTCCCCTATCCGGGGACCATACAGTGGGGCAAAAAAGTATTTAGTCAGCCACCAATTGTGCAAGTTCTCCCACTTAAAAGATGAGAGAGGTCTCCAATTTTCATCATAGGTATACCTCAGCTATGAGAGACAAAATGAGAAAAAAAAAAAATCCAGAAAATCACACTGAAAGATTTTTAATGAATTAATTGGTAAATTCCTCGGTAAAATAAGTATTTGGTCAATAACAAAAGTTCATCTCAGTACTTTGTTATATACCCTTTGTTGGCAATGACAGAGGTCAAACGTTTTCTGTAAGTCTTCACAAGGCTTTCACACACTGTTGCTGGTATTTTGGCCCATTCCTCCATGCAGATCTCCTCTAGAGCAGTGATGTTTTGGGGCTGTCGCTGGGCAACAAGGACTTTCAACTCCGTCCAAAGATTTTCTATGGGGTTGAGATCTGAAGACTGACTAGGCCACTCCAGGACCTTGAAATGCTTCTTACGAAGCCACTCCTTCATTGCCCGGGCGGTGTGTTTGGGATCATTGTCATGCTGAAAGACCCAGCCACGTTTCATCTTCAGTGCCCTTGCTGATGGAAGGTTTTCACTCAAAATCTCACGATACATGGCTCCATTCATTCTTTCCTTTACACGAATCAGTCGTCTTGGTCCCTTTGCAGAAAGACAGCCCCAAAGCATGATGTTTCCACCCCCATGCTTCACAGTAGGTATGGTGTTCTTTCTCCTCCAAACATGCCAAGTTGAGTTTTTACCAAAAAGTTCTATTTTGGTTTCATCTGACCATATGACATTCTCCCAATCCTCTTCTGGATCATCCAAATGCTCTCTAGCAAACTTCAGACGGGCCTGGACATGTACTGGCTTAAGCAGGGGGACACGTCTGGCACTGCAGGATTTGAGTCCCTGGCGGTGTAGTGTGTTTCTGATGTAGCTTGTTACTTTGGTCACAGCTCTCTGCAGGTCATTCACTAGGTCCCCCCATGTGGTTCTGGGATTTTTGCTCAGCGTTCTCGTGATCATTTTGACCCTACAGCAGGCGTGTCAAACATACGGCCCGCGGGCCGGACCCGGCCCGTTGGATGATTTAGTCCGGCCCGGCATAAATTTCTGAATATGTCAAAAAAAGAAGCGAGTCTCTAGCTCATTTCTATCAAAAGTTGTGATTTTTTAAAATAAATACAAACCAAATGCTCCCTCCGGCCGCTAGAGGGCAGTAAATGTGTAAAAGCGCTCACGTCCAGCATGCGACACTGACACGAGTTAGTCACAGGAAATAAACATTCGCAACGTGATGTGTCCAAGTAAAAATAAACCGGCAATCTTGCTTCACCATTCACCACTACTAAACAAGTTATCGGTCAACACACCCTTCCCAAAATGGCACTGTCAAAAAAAAAGAAAAGTGGACACGGAGTGCAGAGTTTTCCAAGAAAAATGGACTGAGAAGTATTTATTCACAGAAGTGAATGCAAAACCAGTGTGCTTGGTATGTAATCTGCAAGTTGCAGTGTTCAAAGAGTTTAATATTCGGTGCCACTATGAGACTCATCATAAAGACAAGTATGACCACTTGAAAGGACAAATAAGGAAAGACGAGAAACAAATTGGTCGCTGGTCTGAAGAAACAGCAGTCTACTTTTACGCGCAGCCGCGATATTGCTGATGGGGCTGTAAGAGTTAGCTACATTATTGCCAACGAGCTGGTGCAGGCATCCAAGCCATTTTCTGATGGGGAGTTTGTAAAAACATGCATGCTGAAGGCTGCAGAAGTCGTGTGCCCTGAAAAGCGACCTGCCTTTGCCAATATTAGTCTAACGAGGAACACTGTCGCAGATCGGGTGACAGAACTCTCAAGTGACTTGAGCAGCCAACTGAAAGAGAAAATCAAGTCATTTATCGCATTTTCAATTGCAATAGATGAGAGCACCGATGTCACAGATATTGCTCAACTGGCCATATTCATTAGAGGTGTTGATGAAACTTTGACCATCACCGAGGAGCTGCTTGAATTGGTGCCCATGAATGACACCACAACAGCAGATGACATTTTCAGCGCTCTCGTTGGAGCGCTGGACAAGGTGGGAGCGGACTGGTCCCGTGCCGTGAGCCTGGTTACCGACGGTGCGCCATCAATGGTCGGGAGAAAGGCAGGCGTTGCCACAAAATTCCGTGACAAAGTACAGACCGCAAATGGAGGACAAGAGTTTTGGGCATTTCACTGTATTTTGCAAAACACTGCAAATGGACCATGTTATGAGTGTGGTTGTGAAAACTGTCAATTTCATCAGAGCGCGCGGTCTAAATCACCGTCAGTTTGACACATTTCTCAGTGATAATGACATTCATGCTGGCCTTCCATACCACACTGACGTGCGGTGGTTAAGCAGAGGTGCAGTACTCAAGCGCTTCTTTGAGCTACGAGGGGAAATTGGACAGTTCATGGAGAAGGGACACCCAGTAAAGGAACTTAAATGCAAGGAATGGGTGCAGGATCTTGCGTTTATGGTTGATATTACACAACACTTGAATACACTTAAAGGCCAAATGTCACGTAATTTTTTTTTCTAAATGACAACGAATTTAGATAAAATACACATAGCTTCAACCAAATATTCATACCGGAGACCATATCACCCACCTGTATTTACATAATTGCACAAAATACACCAGGTGAAGGCCCCACCTTGCTTGCTGGCTTGTGACAGCCAGTCCAGACCACGCCCATGTTTTTGACATCACCAGTTGTACCCTGGCTGCCCTGCCTATCCACATTCACACTTATCAACATTGGACAATCATGACGGAAAGTGACAGCGATTGTGAACAAATTAGTTTAGTTTTGTCTTTTTTTTTTTGCCTTTTTTTTTGTCAGTGGTTCAGACAGTGACAGAGGCATAGAACCTTTCCGGTTCGAGCCGTCCGAGACGGAATCAGATGCTTTGTCTGATGACAACAGTTCCAACGATGACCAGAGAGCAGAACCAGTGGAAAATGTCATTGAACTGGACATTAATCGCCTCCAGAATTGCGAAGCCGAAGGGGGTCTGTCCAGGGCGCCCCATAAATATTGATTTTTCGGAAGCCATTATTATTACAGTGGAGGAGAGCCGCTGCTGTCAAGAAATTGACCAGATCAATATGAAAATGGAGGCGCATACCTGTCAAGTGAGACGTTTTCGTCGTATTTTAATACCGTAAAACGCGGCTATAAGGGACAGCGGAGTAATAATGGACATTTCTCTGGGAAATGTTTTCATACCTGTCAAGTAAGACGTTTTCGCCGTATTTTGGTGCCAAGCGCGGCTGTGGGGGACGGCGCAGTGGTGGACACTTTTCTGGGAAATGTTTTAAATGTAGTTCGTGTTGTTATTGTCAAATATTTTAAGGAAAATACGGGGAAAATGCAATTTTAGCAAAAACGGGCGTATTGCCATTTCTGTACGCCCAAAACAAAAACATACGGGAAAAAAAAATTGAGTGTCTTGAGGAGCACTCCTGTGTGTGATCCCCCACAGCTGGTGCTGGCTCAGCCTGAGCTATTATCACTACAACGAGAAGTGTGGAGTCAGTCATTAGTTTGATTGTCTGGGCGGGCTGATCGCTCAGCTTGAGCTATTCTCACTACAATGAGAAGTCATTAGGACAATGGTTTAACACGTTCAGCTGTGCAGCGGTTGCGGAACAGACAGAGATCGCCTGACAAATACAGAATTCTGCTTTTTTTTTTTTATTTTGCGCTGGACGCTGAGTTGTGTTGTTATTGTCAAATATCCATGAATCCTTAAAATATTTGACAATAACAACACGAGTTGCATTTGGGGCATTTCCCAGAGAGGTGTGCCTTGTTGCTCCGCCGTTCCTTATAGCCGCTTTTTACGGTGTTGAAGTACGGCGAAAACGTCTCACTTGACAGGTATGAAAACATTTCCCAGAGAAGTGTCCCTTATTACCCAGCTGTCCCTGATAGTCCCGTTTTAAGGTATGGGTGAAATATCCAATTTTTTTTTTTCTTTCTTGTTGCTCACTTCAACCTTCCAGTCTCCATATAAACAATCAATTGAAATACCCCAAGCATCAAACTAGGGTACAATCGATTTCGTCACTTCCGCCTTCTTCCCCAGGCGATTCCAGGGGCCGTGTCAGGCCAAGCGCGGCAGTTTTAAATTAACGAATATTCCGTTGTTACTGAAGCATATGCACCAAGACCCGAACGGATCGGTTCCCTTTTATATCTAGTTTCAAGATATTTAAAGTACCCTGTTACGTGACATTTGGCCTTTAACACTACATTGCAGGGCCGTAACAGAGTTGTCACTCAATATTACGACAGCATAAGTGTGTTCAAGATGAAACTGTCACTGTGGGAGTCGCAGCTATCCAACGGTGACACCGTGCATTTCTCTTGTCTCACAGCTGTGCGTCCGAAGGCACCGGACCGTCCCGATAATGATTTGGATAAATATAAAGACAACATAACAGATTTGCTGCGAGAGTTTGAGCAGAGGTTTCAGGTATTCAGTGAACTTGAGAACAAGTTTGGATTTTTTCACTCGCCATTTACAGTGAAGCCTTCTGATATGCCAGCTGACATTCAACTCGAGCTTATTGACTTGCAGTGCGATTCCGCTATGAAGGATAAATTTGGGTCCGTGGGATTGGATACGTTTTATCAATATCTCGTGCCAGGTTACCCCAAATTAACAGCCATGGCTGCAAAGGTTCTATCCATGTTTGGGACTACTTATCTTTGTGAACAGGTGTTCTCCGTAATGAACAATAATAAAACAAAGCAGCGCTCAAGGTTAACAAATAAACACTTGAATGACATTGTTAAATGTGCTGCTACTCAGGATTTCACACCTAATATCGATGCACTTGTGAAGGCAAAAAGATGCCAAGTTTCAGGAGCCAGCAGCAGCAAGTAGACTGCAGGAGTGCAGTGAGAGAGAGAAAAAGTGTGATGACACGAAATTTGTTTGCACTCATGAATACAGATCATTAAAAATAAGATTAATCTGGTTTCATATTAAAGACAATTAATATTGTGCAGTATATTCTCAGCTTCAGTAGGCCCAGCCTAGTAGTTTGATCTGATGTAGTTTAATCTTATTGCCCATGCACTGCTATAACTTTTTATTTTATTTATTTATTTAATTTATTTTATATATATATATATATATATATATATATATAATTTTATTTTATTTTTTTATTTCAAAGCAGTATGACAATTAAGGCGAAAATATTTTTTTTCATAGCTCCCACTTGAGTTTGTTTAGTGTGGTGAGTTGGTTCAGGTGTAAAACTGCATTCACTCAACTGTTAAAATAAACCAGTTGTTAACACATTCACCGCCAAACATGAAAATCATTTTTTTTCCCCCCATTGTTTGTGAATAAATGTGTTGTGCTTAGAAAAGATCCCTTGTCATCCATGATTATAATATGTAGGGTAGGCTACAAATGTAGGCTGAATGATAAAGCATAGTACTGAAAAACAAAGCTAAATATTTGGAGTTGACATTCTTTTACTGATCCGGCCCACCTGAGAACAGAAAGTCTGGATCCGGCCCCAGAGCCAAACTGAGTTTGACATGCCTGCCCTACAGGGTGAGATCTTGTGTGGAGCCCCAGATCGAGGGAGATTATCAGTGGTCTTGTATGTCTTCCATTTTCTAATAATTGCTCCCACAGTTGATTTCTTCACACCAAGCTGTTTACCTATTGCAGATTCAGTTATCCCAACCTGGTGCAGGTCTACAATTTTGTTTCTGGTGTCCTTTGACAGCTCTTTGGTCTTGGCCATAGTGGAGTTTGGAGTCCGTTTGAGGTTGTGGACAGGTGTCTTTTATACTGATAACGAGTTCAAACAGGTACCATTAATACAGGTAACGAGTGGAGGACAGAGGAGCATCTTAAAGAAGAAGTTACATGTCTGAGAGCCAGAAATCTTGCTTGTTTGTAGGTGACCAAATACTTATTTTACCGAGGAATTTATCAATTAATTCATTAAAAATCCTTCAATGTGATTCTCTGGATTTTCTTTTTCTCAATTTGTCTCTCATAGTTGAGGTATACCTATGATGAAAATTGGAGACCTCTCTCATCTTTTAAGTAGGAGAACTTGCACAATTGGTGGCTGACTAAGTACTTTTTTGCCCCACTGTATATTAAATTGATTTTTGGAACAGGGAGATGGAATAGGGGCTTGCTCCATCCACTCCATGTATCAACCTGATATAACAGTACCTCCAGGAACGGTGCACCCCTCCCTCAATGATGTACAATGTTAAATCTGGAGAATATGAAATATTAACTTTATGAATTAATAATAGGAAAATTGTGACACTTATGTTGTCTATTTGAGGAGTGCTTAAAGTGGTCAAAAAAGTTCACTTTGATTAAAGTATATGCCAACAAGTCCTCTGGCTATTTTGGAAAAAAAAAAAAATTATATATAAAATCTGACCCAGTTATTACGGCCCCAAATATTGCAGTTTGCAATAACATTTATCTGCTAGCTTTTACCAGTGAAAATGTGGAATAAATGAATCACTGTAAAATGTTTATTCATGAAATCAAATGTTTGTTGCATAACAGTGCAAGTTTGTCCAGTACTGTATACACTAACATTTATACCATTAAATCTCAATCGCAACATTTTATTCAGTTGTATAATGGCAGAGACTGACATTGTGATTTGATTAATTATGCAGTTCTATGGTTTTCTAATGAATTTTTCATAAATTCGATGCTTTAGGGTAGCATCTTAATGGACTGGGACAGCTTGCAAATACTGTAATTGGAAATAAAAAATGAGGCATGATGGGACTGCAAAAACGTTTACATTATTTTAACTTAAATAACTGAGGGTTAGATTTCATTCACCGGAGTGGTGGCTCAGTTGGTAGAGCATCCGCCCCACACCCGGGAGGCAGGGGTTCAAATCCCGGCCGGGTCATACCAAAGACCATATAAAAATGGTGCTTTCTGCCTTCTAGCATGGTGCTCCGCATAATGGAATGGGGAAAGTAAAGTTACACACAGAGCTACCAGAGGACTGACCCCCCGCTGTAGCTTTCACTACTTACAGTAGCTGTGTGGCCTAGGGTCAGAGAAACGGAGATAGGCGCCACCTATATACACCTTCAGGTGTGAAGGGATTAACTAACTAACTAACTAGATTTCATTCATTCATTCATTCATTCATTCATTCATCTTCTTCCACTTAATCCTTTTCGGGTCACGGGGGTGCTGGAGCCTATCCCAGCATCTTTGGGCGAGAGGCAGGGTACACCCTGGACAGATCGCCAGTCCATCGCAGGGCCAACACAGAGAGACAGACAGACAACCATTCACTGTCACATTCATACTTAAGGACAATTTAGAATCCCCAGTTTGATACCAATTCATCATCATCATAGCAGTCTGTCGTGGGCGACAATGACTGTTTCATTTAGGTCTGATCAGATTCCTCCACACAGCTCTGTCCTTAGCCTTCTGCTGCCAGGAACTCCTGTCTATGTCCAACTTCTCCAAGTTTCTTTTTACAGTGTCTTTAAATCTGAGCCTTGGTCTACCCTGATTGCGTTTGTCCTTGCATAACGGTGAGTAGAGTAACTGCTGAGGGAGACGCTGGTGGTCCATCCTCTCAACATGTCCGAGCCATCTCAGGTTCATCTGTATTAGCATGTCCTCCATTGATGGTAGACCAGCTCATTTCAACACTTCTATGTTGGTTATCTTGTCTTTCCACGAGATGTTCATTATGGCTCAAAGGTGTCTCATCATATACGCGTGGAATTTCTTCACCTGCACTCTGTAGACAGTCCAAGTTTCAGCACCATACAATAGAGTAGCCAGTACTGTCGCTCTGTACACTTTGCATTTCACACGGATAGACATGTCGATTGTTCCACAGTCTCTCCCTCAAGTTTCCAAACAGCGCTCACTCTTCCCATTCTGAGAGAGTTCATCCTCCAGCCTAGCATTCTCTGAAACAGTACTCCCTAGGTACTTGAAAGTCTTGAACTTGACTAGTGACTCTGTACCAATGCTGATCTCTTCTGGTAGTGATGTTGATAATTGGAACTTTGGTGGTTGATAAAGGCACTCTGTCTTCTTGATGTTGATTTGGAGGCTGAATTGGCTAGCTGCTCTTGCAAATTTCTCCACTAAAGATTGCATATCTTCCACACTGTGTGCAACTAGAGCACTGTCATCGGCAAAGAGCATTTCTTACCATCTTTATCAATGTCTTACTCTTGGCTTTAAACTGTGCCACATTGAACAAGTCTGCTTCTTTCCTTGTTTGAATGTATACTCCTGAAGTGTCTTTGAAGGCCACCTCAAACATGGCTGCCAGATATAGCGAGAAGAGTGTAGGTGCCAGCACACACCCTTGTTTCACCCCGTTGCTTACTGAAATGTCTTTAGATACTGAACCACTCATTGCCACGTTTGCTTGCATACCTGTATGTAGTGCCTCAATCAGGCTGACAAACTTCTCTGTACAACCATATTTCTTGAGTACCTGCCAAAGTCCTTGTCGTGAAACAGTATTGAAGGCTTTACTGAAGTCTATGAAGACTACATAAAGTGGCATGTTCTGTTCGATACACTTTTCTTGAACCTGTTTCAAGCAGAAAATCATGTCCATTGTGCTTCTTCCACGTCTAAAGCCGCACTGGGTTTACGGTAGTACACTCTGCGAGATGTGTTCACTGAGTCTGTTAAATAGTACAAGTGAGAGAATCTTACCAACAGTGGCTAGTAGTGATATACCTCGGTAATTTCCACAATCCTTCCCGTCACCTTTCTTGAACAAAGGCACAATACTTGCATCCTTCCAGTCTTGAGGTACTTTCTGGGCATCCCATATCTCTTGGATGAGCTTGTGCAGGCAGTTGGTCAGCTGAACACCACCAAATTTCCACACTTCTGCTGGAATTCCATCCCTTCCTGGAGCTTTACCATCCTGTGTTGTCCTGATAGCTGCCATTAGTTCGTCAAGATTTGGTGGTTCATCCAGACTTGATACAGCTGGTCGCTGCACTAGAGCTTCTTTAGCCTCTTCAGTGAGATCTCCAGGGTTGTTTAGTAGTTGGTCAAAGTAGTCTGCAAATCTGTCCAGGATCTTGTCTTTCTCCTGCAGAACCATTTCACCATCCATAGCCTTTAGTTGGATCAATCCTCTTGGTTTAAGATAAGATAAGATAAGATAAGCCTTTATTAGTCCCACAACGGGGAAATTCCAGGATTGCAACAGCACAGGGATAGCAACACTCAGAGCAACAATCAGAAGGCAAGAGAAAAACAAGCAAGCAAGAGCAGCTAATATACATATGTACATATTACTATAAAATATATATATAAATATATATACACACACACACAGACACACAGTGCAGAGCATTGTAGCTGGATGGAATAAATATATGAATATATGAACACACAGTGCAGAGCATTGTAGCTAGATGGAATAAATATGTAAATATATAAACACCCACAGTACGGAGCATTGCAGCTAGGTGGAATAATTATGCAAGTATATTTCTCTCATACCTGTGAAGAATGTTTTTATGTCCTTCCTGTCTGCTGCAGTTTGAAGTTCCTCCGCCGTTTCATCCCACCAATCGGACTTCATCTCTCTGGTGTACTTCTGTAGCTCACTCTGAGCCTTTGAGTATTTCTTCTTCTTCGACCTTGTGTTACATTGTAGGTTTTCCTGCCTAGCTGTATTCCTCACTTCTAGTTTCTTCAGGTGCTCATCAAACCAATCTTGATGTTTCCTGTCAGGGTGGCCTAATACATCACTCGCAGTCTGATACACCGTATCCTTCAATGTTGCCCATTTCTCTTCTATGTCATTCTGAGTTGTTGCTGTCCCAGTCTTTCAAGTTTTCATTCATTTCCTGTGAAAGTTCTTCCTGCTTCTTTTGGCCTTTCAGTGCACTAGTGTTTAGCTTCCGTGGTGGCTTTGCACCAGTCCTGCAGTGCTGTTTTCATCTGCTAATCCTTAATCTAGATCTCAGCATAACATGATCAGTGCCACAGTCCGTGCCTCTCATTGCTCTGGTGTCCAATACATCCCTTCTGTCTCTCTGCCTGACTATGATGTAGTCTAATAAGTGCCAGTGCTTGGATCTTGGGTGCATCCATGTCTTCTTGTGTGTGTCCTTGTGCTTAAATAGAGTGTTGGTTATCACAAAGTTGTACTCTGAACATAGTGCAAGTAGAAGTTCTCCATTAGCATTGCACTTGCCTACTCCATGACTGCCTAGCACTCCTTTCCATTTCTCGGTGTCCGAACCAACTCTGGCATTAAAATCTCCAACGAGTATCAGCCTGTCATCAGTCGGTACACGCCTGATAGTCTCACATAAATCACTGTAGAACTCTTCCTTCACCTCCTCTGTGTTGGTCATTGTTGGGGCATATACACTGATGAGTGTGGCATACATCTTCCACTGTAGTGGGAGTCTCAGTCATTATCCTGTTGTTGATTGGCACCGGTTCCTCATCAAGCATTGCTGCTATCTCCTTTCTAACTGCAAAGCCCACTCCTGCTTCTCTCCTTTCTTGAGTTGATCTCCCACTCCAAAAGAAGATGTACCCATGGTCTTCCAAGCTGTCATATCCAGGCAATCTTGTTTCACTAAGTGCAGCTATGTCTACATTGTACCTGTTCATTTCCAGGGCCACAAGCGCGGTCTGTCTTTCTGGGGGCTGTAATGTTGTTCTGTCCAACAGAGTGCGTATATTCCATTCTGCTACACACAAGGTTGCCGTTTTCCTCTTCTTTTGTCTTCCTGCTCCTAGCTTACTTTTCGCTGCCTGTCGGAGTGTGAACAGATCAGCACGGACCTTGTAAGTCCGGGCGGCGTCCGAGCCGGTATGAGTTGCTTTCTGATTGACTATTTCATGAAACTGCTTGCAAAGTATTTGAGTACTGCTAGCTTTTGCTGGACTAGCAGCACAGTCTTGGCAGATAAAAGTAATATCAGTGGCAAGGACAAGCCAAGACAAACTGACTCCAGTATCTGTTGCAGTGACTGACCAGATGATGGGTTTGTTTATCTCTGCTCTTTGTGTAGTGCATGTCAATGCACCGACTGACACAGTCCACCACAGACCTTATGACAGATGTGGTTATCTGCCAGGATGTCCAGTCTCACCCTGTGTAACTGGGAGTGGTCCACCACAGACCTGTGACATATTGTTTTTAGTTCTGCCAGGATGCCCTGTTTCACCCTCCACACCCTCGGAAGGGTGGGGATGCCGGTTGAGTCACTGACAGCCCGACCCATAAGACAGGTAGTACCGGTTTTCACGGTTATCCGGTAGCAAGCAAGCCAACGCCTGACCTGACAAAAAAAAAAAAGGGGGGGTGTAAGTCTTAGTTAAAAGCTGCCAATTTCTGACCAAAAAAGTGCAATTTTATGGGTAAAAAGCTGCAACTTTAGCAAAAAGACAAAAAAAAAGTGTAAATTTCCAACTGTTTACAACCTAAAAACGCTGCAGATCTAAGATTTGAGTAAAATGCTGCAAGTTCAAGCTTTTTTTTTTTATTAAACTGCAAATTCAAGAGGAAGAAAAGTTCTAAATTCATGAGGAAAAAGCTGCAAAGTTATGAATAATAAAAAGCTGTACATTTTCAAGTAAGAAGCTGCACATTTCTGAGTAAAATGGCTGTAACTCTGCAGGAAAATCCTGCAAATTTATGAGAAAAATCCTCACATTTACAAAAGAATGTTTCTAATTTACATGAAAAAGGATGTGATAAATTGGCGTGTGTTGGCCATATTTTTTTTTTAAGACAGCCGTGAGGAGGAACTAAGCGGTTGTGTTCGGAGGTGTTAAATTCTGCAAATCTGCATTAATCAGCAGGGAAAAGGAGAAGAGGAGGAATAGGTGATCCCCAGCAGCAGAAATAATCCAGTTAACCCATGAAAAGTAAACACATGACACCCCATGACACCCAACAGATCACCCCCCCATGACATCAGTGGGAACAGCTGGGACAAACTTCACACCTCTGTTGATTTACATGTTCCCTTCTGAGGACAATTCAAACAGAGCTGCTGCTGAGATGGAAACCAAAGGGTTAAAGGGTGACGTGGTTTTATCAGCAGCACTGATCTCCCCCTCCAACTGACCTGCTGGACAGGAACTAACAACTCCTCAAGCCTGTTAACACAATTTTAACAACAAAAGGACATACAAAAGAACAAAGATTCCCTTTGATTTAACAGGGTAACAGCGTGAATTTTCTGGTCTGAATGAACAGAGCAGCCATGAGTGTTTCATGGAGTCAATGAATTATAGTGGTTAATCTAAGTCAATTTCAGGAAACAAACTTCAGGGGAAACTTAAACCCATGACACATCGTTTTAAATTTTGCTGATTTTTCTTTTTTCCCCACTTCTCTTCCAGTCCTTAAGGCCACTTTCTGATTGCTTTGAGTTTTTAAAACATCATTTTAAGAATAATGTTAACTGACTTAAAGTACATTTCTAACTACACTATATCATACAATATGCCATTTAACATACAATTTCATTTTATCGCATTTAGTTCTTAATTCAAACAAGCAGAGTATTTGCAACCTACTTAATTAAGACTTGAACAAAAACAATCAATCTGAATACAACTGGGAGCGTTTAAGAATAAAAATCCTTGGATTTCTTAATGAAGTTCTGCCCGCAGATCACCTGCACTCAAACATTCCAAGTACCATTCATGGGACGGACCAGATTCCATACAAAACGTTAAAAATTTTACTTTGGCTTCATCTTTAAGGGGTTGCTGTTCCAGTTAAAAGTCTCAAGTGTTGAAGAGTCCAGCTTTGTATATAACGGCCAAGTCAGTATGCCACTAAAGGCTCAAAGTCACTAAGATAATCCAGAGGTTAAACCGGTTGTTAATGTCATTTAAGCCCTTCATGGCGTCGACAACGTGGAACCGGCGTTTCATTTTGAAACGGATGGGAGCGAGTTATTGCAAACAAGCAGGTTTAAAACACACATAACACTAAAATTAAGAGTATTGCAAGAAGGAAAATAGTTTAATATAAAACAGCTGTCTTACCTTGGAATGTCCTTTACAAATGAAGATGAAGTTGTGTGAAAATGTTAGAAATGTTACGGGGTCAGAGCCGAGGGCTGAATGACTATTTACACGGTAAAAACGTCGAAATCAGGAGCAAATACACACAAACTCGCTGCGCCTTTTACCTCCGTTCTTGAAGCAAATAAAAGCACTCCAAAAATCTCACTGTCACTACTAAAACTACTATTTACTATTCTGAACTATTATTTACATGGTAAAAATGGCGACATCAAATCAAAAATAGACAAACACGTGTTGAAAGTCTGTCCATCTCAGCCGAGGGCAAGCCCATACCTTGGTGTAAAAAAAAAATTTTCACGCCACTGTATGCATTTTCACAACTGTACCTTAAAAGTTAGACAACAGCCTACACCGTTATTTATGTGGAAAATTATCTTAAATTGACAATTATATGTGTAACTCATGGAAAAATTTGATCGGGATCAAAAGATAATTTCGCTCTTGCCATTCCAATTAACCTAACTTTAATGATGAAATAAGGCAAGTAAAAAAGGAAATGGCACTGCTGGCAGAAATTCAAAGTTGTCATTTTAAGAAGCAGAGAACAGGAAATAGAGGAGAGAGAGAAGTGCACAAGATATTTAAGAAAATCATTAATAAAAAGGGGGACTTTTTAAAGTTTAAAAAGAAAGGGACCCATGCTTGGAGCCCCCCCCCCCCAAGGCTTTCAGGGCCTGAAACATCTCCCACCTCTTATAGTCCTAGGACAGAACAGGGACTATATTCACTACCAACGTCAGCCCAAGCTGTGCCCAAGTGTGGTGAGTATGGGCACTTGGTAGAGGCATGTGACAAGGTATTTTGTGGTAAATGTAGAGAAATTGGGCACATCTATGAGCAGTGTCCCAATGGCACAAAGTGTAGCCTCTGTGGAGACTCAAACCATTTCTTCAGAGATGGCCCAAAATCTTTTGCCAACAAGCTGAAGGTGGGAAAGCGAAAGGAAATGGAACAAAATACTGAGCAAATTGAAGTTAACGAGCAAGGTGGAGACGCAATGCCTGAAAATTCAAATCTCCCCCCGAATCCTGTGATTGGAGGAGAAGAATCAGGTGAGGAGGGAGAAGGGGAGGAGCTCTGAGTAGCCTCACCAACAGAAGAGGCTGGTGATCATGAGGTGATGCAGACAGAGGGTGGAGCTGTTTCTACTGCTCAGACACCTGAATCACAAGGTGCACCTGAGCAGGAACCACCAAAAAAAATGACAGTGAGGATGCCCCCCTCCCCGATGGTGTTTTGTGAAAAATATTTAGACAGGTTCGTGAGGAGTCGGCACACAGGAAAGAATTCACACTGAGACAGACTGCTAGAATAAACTGTATCTTTTATTCCCCACAGATCACATCTCCTCCACACACACAGGATCAATGCATTTCATGTAACACATCACCTTCACACACAAAGGATTAATGCATTTCATGTCATTTCATCAGCCCTTACCAATGATACAGGAGACTGGAGAGCCGTGGCAGTCTTTTGGCGGGGCGCAATGATCACAGCTGGGCATTCGCGCAAAATCCACAGCAGACTCTGAAGTGTCGGGAAAAACCCCTACTTTTTAAAAGGCAGGCTACGTGCAAAACAGAGAGTGGCCCTTCTCTGCTCTGAGGGAGCCCCCCTCCCATCATAGAATCGCGTGGGGAGCGGGGAGGGCCAGTCCCTGCTCTCAGGCGATTCCTTCTGCCAGACTCCCAAAACATACTGTGAAATGAACATCTGCTTCTTGTCTCATCGCATACACACACATGAGGAATAAAGGAATGCCTTTGTTTCATAAGCATGCAACAGTGGGAAACTTGCTGTGCTCTAGGGAGTAACTGTTTCTGAGGGCAGGTTATACTGCCCAGGTCATCATGTGCCTTAAGATAAATGTGCCTTAAGATAAATCTACCATGAAAGGAGATTGTAAAAATATAAAAACAACTGAGAAACAAATCAGGGCACACGTTAAAAATACATTTATAATACATTCCACCCTTTGACCTTATTTGTTTTATCAGTTGGTAAAAAACATTGGGTAATTGCTTTCTTCTTGGAGGATACTCTCATCCTCGTAAGGTATGCCGACATGATTATGGTGAGATAATTCTATGAAATTGGTGTCCCAAATGCATGTCACAACATGCCTCAGTAGCTCATTTCTTGTATTGACACGTCTATTGTAGTAATTCCAATCATTACCTACAACATAATCATAGCATATCCAGTGACCAGGAGGTTCAGCACTCACCTCCACCTTACAAGATATGGTACCATAACCCCCATCTCGAAAGATGATTTTGATTTTCATATTGCTAGAGAGTTATATATTCATTTACTTAAAATCTTTTTTACTCTTCTAATATAGCAGAAAGCACTGAAATTGCATAGTGTTAAGACAGATAGAACAATAACTAATATAGCTAGGGGAGGCACCAGTGTTGTGCGAGCAGTGACTGACATGCCTGAGAATATATCCCACCAGTGATGAGCAGAAGCTTGCTCTATCTGATGGGCTGCATGCAATACCTTTCCCTGGGCCAGCATGGTGGATATCACCGCAGCACGCACATCCGACATATGATCACCAATGAGCTTTTGTACCTCCCTGGATCCATTCAGTGCGCCTCTGAACCGATCCAGGGACACCCGCCATGGAACTTCCAGCGCCCGCCATTGCAGGGCGGTCAGGTGAGTCTCACTGGAAAAGTTGGTAAGATGATATGTCCGATTATGCCATTGCCACATGTGAACACCATACAGACACCCAGTGAAAGGTATCCTAGGCAACATTGGATGGAAGTTTAAGGTGGCTACACATAGAGTATGGGGCCCTATCTGCCACATCATGTCACGGGGTTTTTCTATTCTCCATTCACATAGTGCCTCTGTCATGGTTAAGCATGGTTCAGTATATATTTCTCGACTTAGGCATGCATATCCTTGGTCAGTCAAATCACATTCTGATAAATCATATGTATTATTCTGCTCTGGAGCAAACCATCCCCCTTTTAATTGAATGAACCAAAATGCCGTAGCAGTAATCACCGGTAACACATGATATTTGCACACATCAACAGCTCCTGTGACATTTAATTGAGTCCATTGCCCGCTACACATAGTGCTATCACAAATGTTTTTTTCAGGATGTGGAATCAACCACCATTCTTCGGTAATGTTCCACATTTCTCGCCATTGCCGAGCGTGATTGGTGGTGACAATGCGAGTGAAACGTTCCAACTGCGTGCGAATATCCAAAACATGAATGTTGCACACAGTCCAATTGAGAGCTCGAGTGATATTTGTCATCAATTCACCCGTAGCATTCCACATGGTCAAATCCCATTCAGATATTTTCTGAAACAAATTGGCGGCCCCCATTTGGGACCCCACCACCGTAGGCATCCAAAGTCCAACTTGTTGGATGCCCAAGGATGTTTGATGTCCAGTATCTGCCAACATCGCTCGAGTTACCTCGTTGTTAATGGTGTTAGAGATTCCCAAAATTGTGCCAGCTCCTCCCAGCAATGTGTCATACCATGCTCTCTTCTTCTTGTTTGAACATTTGGGGATGGGTGGTATCCTTACCATCCAATTGACGGTGATATGGCTGGTTTGTGTGGCCACCATCGTACATGTCGACGGTATGGGTGCCAGATTCGTCGGGAATATACGCTTTGGGTTTTTATCGACCACCATAATAAGGTACCCAAAGGGGATTTGTCGACCCTTTATGACTGTTCCATTCATCAAATGCACTTCTTTCACATTCTAGTGAGTCATTAATTACTTTAACTACACATATGGTTACATTGGCGGTTAAGTTAACCATGCACCCCTTCTCCAGCGCAGGCACATCATATCGGTGTTCGACACATTTGGGGCATATGTAAATAGGACAGTGGCTGGTTAAGTTCAGTATCTTGCACTTTTGGTTTGCTGAACAAAAGAAACTGTCTTGTCTTGACCTGTCTCGCTGCCTTCCATGCCAGCGAGACAGGTTGGTCCACCTCAAACATTTCTTGTCCTGGTGTGGCGTGGATCCAGCAACCGGCGATACTCATCCACAGGGTCACAACGAGGGCAGGGCGGCACATGCCCCAGCAGACGACATAGCCATGTCCTCGGTGCTTGTGGAGGTGTTGAAGAAGACCCATGACGTGGCGGGTGTCCAATCACCAGTCTCCACCCGAACATTCCTGCAAAGCAAGCACATACTTAGGAGAAGAGAAAGCACAGAATTAGTTCTCCCTTAGATAACATTTTGATACTGGTACATTTATCCAGGTTTCCTCTCCTGGATACAAAATGGTCACCACCTGATCCGTCCCTTGAGCTATGATCTCAGCCGGGCGGGGAGGACCATTTTCTTGCCTCACCCATACTTTGGCCCCAGATTTATCTGTGGAACCAAAGCCTTTTTCGCCCCTTTGCGTCATCACAGCCGGCTTAGCAATTTCTTCAGGGTCAGTCATTAGACATGGTTTAATGACCAATTGGGCCACTTTATCCCCCTTATTCAGGGTTATAGGCTCTGATCCCAGTACGTAGCACACCACTCCCAGTTCTCCTTGATAATCACTGTCAATCACACCTGCCAGAGTCGTTAAACCTTTCAGGGATAATCCAGACTTTGGCAATATGTGGCCATACATTCCATTCGGACATTTCAACCCTAGCCCGGTTTTTACCACAGTAGGTGTTCCTGGTACCAAGGTGAGGGTTTCCATAGTTCTTAGATCTAATCCAGCCGAGCCTTTCGTCGCTCGCACTGGTAGTGTTGCTTCTGGGTCAATCTTCCACATCTCAATAATTTGTCCTTCAGAATGTCCAAGATTGACAGTGATCATTCGGTTCAATGGTGTCGTACCAGGTGCAATGGGTCTGTTGTTTAGCTGTTTCAGTGCTTGTGGTAAGCGTTTTTTCCACCCTTCCAAGCTATTGTTTATCCCTCCTTTCTTCAAGGTGGCTTTCAACAACCCATTCATTCTTTCAATTAAACCCGCAGCTTGGGGATGACATGGAACGTGATAGATCCATTCCACATGATTGTGTTTGGCCCAATCTTTCACCAGGTTTCCGGTGAAATGGGTCCCGTTGTCAGTTTGAATCTGTACAGGTAGCCCATAGAACTTTTCAATTAGTTCCACACAGGCCAACGTGGCCTTCTGCTTTGTTCCAAATCCATTAAAAACTGGGTCAAACTGTCCTCTTTGTTTAAATTTAAAATGTCGTCTTCCCTCAATTTCTGCTTTAACTCCCTTTCTGTCTTTGGGTAATGTACCACTAAGCATTTGAGTCACTGTTGAATCCCATTGTTTTTTTTTATATTTCCTTTATGCAACCCAGCATCTCCCAAGCCTTGTGAGGCAGGCAGCCCCTCCTCTTGCATTCTTCACTTGAGCTGAGCAAAAAATTCACCTTCTGTTTTTTTCCTAGAGGCCAAATCTGCCTCTCCCCCGCCCCTGAGGCAAAAGGGGAGAGAGAGAGAGAGAGAGAGAGAGAGAGAGAGAGAGAGAGAGAGAGAGAGAGAGAGAGATCCCTCGCCCGCCCCCTTTGGGAGAGCGAGGAACAGAGAGAGAGAGAAAGAGCGCTGCTCGCCCCTCCCCTTGCTGATGGGAGAGAGAGAACAGCCGCCCGCACAACACCACATTCGCCGCTGAATTCCACTTAGCGGAGCTTTCGGGGCAACCTCGATACCCCGAAGGCACCCAGACACCACCGAGGGCGACCCGTCCCCAACCAGGTCTCCCCATGGCTCTGACCTTCCACCACCATCAGCTAAACACACACCCACCTGTTCCCAGGAACCATCCCAGCCTGGGATCACAGCACAATAGCTGGGAGAGCCCCCAGCTTCACTCTGTTTATCTCTTTTCTTAAACATGACTTTCCTATGTACAGCTCCTCTTTACCTTTTTTTTTTTAAATTTCAAATCCTGTTCGTGACGCCAAAATGTTTTGTGAAAAATATTTAGACAGGTTCGTGAGGAGTCGGCACACAGGAAAGAATTCACACTGAGACAGACTGCTAGAATAAACTGTATCTTTTATTCCCCACAGATCACATCTCCTCCACACACACAGGATCAATGCATTTCATGTAACACATCACCTTCACACACAAAGGATTAATGCATTTCATGTCATTTCATCAGCCCTTACCAATGATACAGGAGACTGGAGAGCCGTGGCAGTCTTTTGGCGGGGCGCAATGATCACAGCTGGGCATTCGCGCAAAATCCACAGCAGACTCTGAAGTGTCGGGAAAAACCCCTACTTTTTAAAAGGCAGGCTACGTGCAAAACAGAGAGTGGCCCTTCTCTGCTCTGAGGGAGCCCCCCTCCCATCATAGAATCGCGTGGGGAGCGGGGAGGGCCAGTCCCTGCTCTCAGGCGATTCCTTCTGCCAGACTCCCAAAACATACTGTGAAATGAACATCTGCTTCTTGTCTCATCGCATACACACACATGAGGAATAAAGGAATGCCTTTGTTTCATAAGCATGCAACAGTGGGAAACTTGCTGTGCTCTAGGGAGTAACCGTTTCTGAGGGCAGGTTATACTGCCCAGGTCATCATGTGCCTTAAGATAAATGTGCCTTAAGATAAATCTACCATGAAAGGAGATTGTAAAAATATAAAAACAACTGAGAAACAAATCAGGGCACACGTTAAAAATACATCTATAATACAGATGGTCAGCAAGCAAAGAGGCTTGCATCAGAACTGTCAAGTGATTCCCCAGGCTCAAGATCCTCTCTCTCTCCACCCTTAAGGGTGAAGGGAGAGCTTCATTCACATGCAATTCCTTAACTTGTTTTTAGCAATAGGTTTTACTTTAGTATTCTAAATGATGTACCCGTTTTTAATAACCACACTCATGACTCACCTTCTCAACTATCAATAGCCATGTTTACATGGACACAAGTAACCGGATTAAAAGCCTGATTGGCATGTTTACATGAAGGATTTTTATTCCAATCTGAATATTCTGACCCGATCACACGCATTCGGATCAAAATTTCATTCCGATTGAGACGGGTGGGTTATGCCAATTGTTAATTAAAATGGCGAGCATGAAAACACTTATTCCGAAGGCTGGGCAGAAAATACGTATGTTTACTGCACATGTCTGTACATCAGCCACACGTCGACGTGATGCATTTCTGCCTTTACAGTAGCTAGCGGAAGACAGTAAAACAAAACTGGTCTGTATCATCCTGCTGTCTCCCTCTGTTCGTCATATGCAGAAGTTTGTACTGCTGGGCTTGTAGCTTCATTACGGAGACCAGCAGAAGCAAAAGTACAGTCTGAATAATACAATACAGGTCCATTTCAAAAAGAGAGACACGAAGCGTGGCTTGCTAACACTGGAAGTTGCTTCTTCTACTGTTTTCAGAATGTTGATGTGCGCATGTCAAAATGATTTAGTCCGCTCAAACGTGTGACACATGGAAACGCACGTCCTAATTGGATCAGCTTTTTCAGGATCCATGTAAACTGTAAAGTTCTGATCTGAATTGTAATCAGATTGAAGAAATTTTGCCCATGTAACCGTGGCTAATGTCAGAAGTGTGAAGTTGCAAGTTAGAGCTCAAAGCATTCTAGTTTGTCTTAGTACTCTTAACTCTTATGTGTTTTTAATATAGGAATGTGGCCTACCTTTCTTAAACCACTATAAGCAGTGGGAGGAGATGTGGCCACATACATCATTATAGAATGGGTCAAATCAGAATCAGAATCAGAATCAGAATCAGCTTTATTGGCCAAGTATGCACAACACATACAAGGAATTTGACTTTGGCTAAAAACTTGCTCTCGTTGTTCAGGTGAAGGATTTAAATAAGGATTCAATGACAACCAGAGTATGTACAGTAAATTACAGTCTGTCCACGTTTCTATAAAAGGATGCAAATATATACAGGAATATATGCAGTTATTTACTCGGACTAACCACACTTTGCAGAAATATATGAAAAAATATACAATCACACAGTATTTCAATGTGGACTCAGATTCAGTGATATAATGTGAATGAAGTAAAAAGCAGTGTGAGAGTTATGTGCAATGTAATAATGGATGAAAAGTCATGAGTACAGCAAACAGGTAGGACTAGGTGAATGTTAGGAGTTCATCAGAGTGATGGCTTGAGGAAAGAAACTGTTCCTGTGACGGGTGGTTTTGACCTTCAGTGATCTGTAACGACGACCAGAAGATAGAAGTTCAAACAGTTTGTGGCCGGGGTGTGATGGGTCAGCACAGATGTTTCCCGCCCGTTTCCTGGTTATGGACCGATATAAGTTCTCAATGGAGGGTAGGTCGGTACCAATGATCCTCTCCGCAGACTTAATGATCCGCTGCAGTCTGGTCTTGTCCTGTTTAGTGGCAGATCCAAACCAGACAGTGATGGAAAAGCAGAGGACAGATTGGATGATGGCGGTGTAGAAGACAACCAGCAGCTCCTGAGGCAAATCAAACTTCTTGAGCTGACGCAGAAAAAACAACCTCTGCTGGGCCTTTTTCCGGACAGTGTCAATATGGGAGGACCACTTCAGGTTCCGGGAGATTGTGGTACCCAGAAACTTGAAGGAGTCCACAGTGGACACTGTGCTGTTGAGGATGGTGAGTGGGGGGAATGAAGGGGGGTGTCGCCTGAAATCCACAGTCATCTCCACCGTTTTGGCTGGGTTAAGTTCAAGATGGTTCTGGCTGCACCAGAGGATCAGCTGCTCCACCTCCCGCCTGTATGCAGACTCATCATCATCCCGGATCAAACCGATGACTGTGGTGTCGTCCGCAAACTTCAGGAGCTTCACCGAAGGGTCCTCTGAGGTGCAGTCGTTGGAGTAGAGGGAGAAGAGCAGTGGGGAAAGGACACATCCTTGGGGGGCGCCAGTACTAATTTTTCGGGAGCTGGATGTAAATCTCCCTAGCTTCACCTGTTGCCACCTGTCAGTCAGAAAGCTGGAGATCCACTGGCAGGTGGAGGGGGGCACCTTGAGCTGGAGGAGTTTCTGATGAAGAATGCCTGGGATGATGGTGTTGAACGCTGAGCTGAAGTCGACAAACAGGATCCTGGCGTACGTCCCTGGGGAGTCGAGGTGTTGCAGGATGTAATGTAGTCCCATATTCACTGCATCATCCACTGACCTGTTTGACCGGTAGGCAAACTGCAGTGGGTCCATCAGGGGGCCTGTGATGACCTTCAGGTGGTTCAGCACCAATCTCTCCAAGGATTTCATGACCACAGAGGTCAGGGCAACAGGTCTGTTGAAAATGAAAACAGGAATGAAAATGAAAACAGGAATGATGGAGCGGCCATTTTAATTAAAAAACCCCACATCGTGGTGAAGGGCAGCACAGTGGTGAGAAATGGTCGGCACTTTTAACACACTTAACTCTCCTTGGACAAGATTTTAAGCTCTCAAATATTTATGGTTATAATGACAAAATAGTTACAATCTTTTAGAAGACTTGAAGTCCCACGTTAGGTAAGACACCCCTCATTGTAGGAGGTGACTTTAATTGTATTTTAAACCGGGATTACAGGAAAGGGGCAGGGGAGGATTTTAAAGTAGACAAAACATTGGTTTTATTTAAAGGGATACATGGAGATTTTAATCTTTTAGAGTGTTTTAAGACTATGCATCCCAGAGAGGAGGGCTTCACCTGGTTCAGTGGTGATGGCACCAGAGTCTCTCGTATTGACTACCTCTTTACTTGAGACTGTCCACCAACCGATGATAGATTAACCCCTGTCTTTTTCCTCTGATCACCTCATGTCATCATGCACTCTTTCACTGGCTTTGGGCGTGACACAAGGGAGAGGTCTGTGGAAACTAAACTGCTCCCTTGTTTTGGGCTGCACGGTGGCGCAGTGGTTAGCACTGCGGCAGCACAGTTTACCCTTGGCCGGGGGATTGTGGGGATCGTGGGATCGTGGGTTCGATCCCAGCCCCCGACCAACAGTGATCTGTGTGGAGTTTGCATGTTCTCCCCGTGTTGCGTGGGTTTACTCCGGGATTTCTCCGGTTTCCTCCCACATGCCAAAGACATGCATGTTAGGTTAACTGGCTGTTCTAAATTGTCCCTAGATATCTGTTTCCTATAGGCCCTTAGAATAGAGGGTTAGTATTAATGAAAGCACTTTGAGTGGTCTTTGTGACTAGAAAAGCGCTATATAAGTGCAGGTTAGTTAGTTAGAAGATGAAAATATACTTCAGTATAAGGAGCGGTATAAAGAGTGGCAGACCTTACAAGACTTCTATGATACACGTGCACAGTGGTGGGAAATGGTGAAGGGAAGGACAGACCTTTTTTTAAGAGTGTGGAAAAGGAAAAAAAATACAAAGAAAACAGATGCATGATGGGACTGCAAAAATGGTTACAATTGTGGTATATATGACTCTTATATCCCATATCTACATATGTTAGAACAAGTGGAAATGTTTTGTGACAGCATATGTAAGGAGCTTCACACCTAGAAAGGACAGAGCATCCCCCACGCCGGGTTAAAGACAATGGACCTACCAAGACGCGGCAGTGGAGATGGACTCGACACCTTTACCCCTAAAGCGAGAGGGGGAGTTCCCATCACCTCCCAAGACAGGGAGAGGGGATGGCAGGACAATGGGGGTTAAGATAACGGGGAGATGTTACCTTTTTCAATGAGTGGCTCTTACGTCAGCTTTTTCAATGAGTGGTCCTATGTGTGCTTGTATTTAACCAGCGAGCGAAGCAGAGATCTCTCTCTTGCCTTCTGCCAAGCTCTACACCTGATGAGATTTGATAGAGGAGCTATTCATTAAAAACCCTGTTTTTAATACAAAACCGCCTCGTTATTTCAGCTCCACTACAACAATGTTATTTTAACTTAAATAACTATGGGTGACATTTTAATGATGAAATAAGGCAAGTAATAAAGGAAATGTTGCTGTTGGCAGAAATTCAAAGTAAAGGTGTCATTTTAAGAAGCAGGGAATGGGAAATAGAGGAGGGAGAAAAGTGCACAAGATATTTCAAGAAAATCATTAATAAAAAGGGGATTTTTGAAAGTTGAAAAAGAAATGGATGTACAGTGGAAAGTACAAAAATGATTGTGTTCAAGTTTTGGTTTTTTTTGTTTTTTTTTAAATGGAGATTTATATAAAGATAAAACCTGTTGATACTGACACAATGACTGCAGTTTTAAACACCAAAGAAAAAGTAAATGATGATGTGCTTTTAGCCCAAGATTTTAATATCCAAGAGTTAAATAAATCTTTATCCAGTTTTAAGAAAGGGAAGTGCCCGAGTCAGGATGGCCTTCCTTTGAAATTTTATTTAACCTTTTGAGATATTTTAGCACAGGATTTGATTGGTGTTTTCAAAGAATTTGACAAACTTGACCAACTTCCTGACAGTTTTGGAGTAGGGATAGTCAGACTACTCTATAAATACAAAGAAAAGACAGACCTGCAAAAGTGGAGACCAATCACCCTTTTAAATTTTGACTAAACTTTTTAGCAAAATTTTAGCAACACATATGACATCAATTTTAGATGAATTAATTCACCCAGATAAAGCCTGTGCTGTGCCAGAGAGGAGGATCACTGACAGCCTCGTAATGATTCGAGATACCATCTGTTATGCGAGAGACAGAAATATTCAGCTAGTAGTTTTAAATTTAGACTGAAAAAAAAAACTTTGATTGGGTCTCACACCAGTATTTATTTCAGGTACTGCAAAAAGTGGGTTTTCCAGAAAGGTTTCTAGCGTGGGTGGGATTCCTGTACCAGGACATTACCAGCAGATTCATGGTTAATGGGCATTTAAGAAAAGCAGTAGAAATCAACTGCGGTGTCCATTATCTGCTCTCCTCTATGTTCTATGTATTGAACCACTGACACAGATCTTGAGAAGGGATGAAAGAATTAATGGACTCAGGGTATCAGGTAGCGGGGGACTTTTAGCCAAATGTGTTTTATATATGGACGGTATCAATATTTTATGTACTGACCTTTTATCTGTCAACAGGACCTTGGACTTGACTGACTGGTTCAGACTAGCCTCAGGGTCCAAACTTAACAGGACCAAAACTCAAGCTCAATTTTATGGACCCTGGACAGAGACAGACACATCAGGACTCCCCCTGACCATTACTGAAAGAGATAAAAACAAAAAAACAAAAACAAAACGAGGAATCAAATTTGACAAAGAAGGAGGAGGGGAAACAAATTGGTCTGACACGGTAGGGAAAGTGAGACAAAGACTAGGATACTGGGGACTTGGAGGACTGACTATGGAAGGAAATGTTCTAATCATTCAAGTAGTGATTTTATCCTTGCTCCTATTAATCAGTTGTGTTTTTATGACATCCAGGAGAGTGCTTTTAGACCTGGAATGATCCATCTTTTACTTTTTATGGGGTTCGAAGTGGGAAAGACTGAGGAGAGATGTAATGAAGGGGGAAAAGGGGTTCCTGATCTATACCTTTTCTTGGGAATTTCATACACTGTTCTGCACTTCAAGAAAGCTACAGACCCATCCGGAAATCCAATGACTACAGCTATGACAAAATACTGGATGGGTTCATACCTCAAAAAATGAAAACTGTTACCCAGAGATCTGACTGTTCCTGTGTCTTTTAACCTGCCACTAGCTTATGTTTTAATAGAAGAGTTTTTAAAGCACTTTATTAGAGCAGCAAGAATTACATATTTTAACTAACCACCGTTCTCTTATCTCTCTTGTGCAGGAGCGGGAACAAGTGAGTCCAGTGCGTGGGCTCATAGTTTGTGACCCTTCCACCATTTGGCGCAATGTTAACCATCCTGCTCTCTCAAACAGACTCTGGGACCTGTCGTGGATGGTGGCTCATGAGATTCTCCCAGTATGAGCCGTCATGCATTCCAGAGGCATGGCAGGAACTGCAACCTGCCCCCAACCTGGTTGTCATGAACCAGAGATATTCAGGCATCTGCTCTGGGAGTGCAGTGCTGCCGTAGACCAGTGGGCCACAGCCGGCTCCTTGCAATTCCCGAGCTTACCAGCAAAGGAGGTCCTGTCTGCACAAGTAGTGCTATATGGGGTGAGCTACAATGGAAGAGAAAAATACTTGGCCAGCAGAAGAATGGCTCACCCTGTCCACCATCAAAGATGCCATTTGGACCTCCAGAAACTTGCTGATAACGCATGCAGATCCCACCCCCAGCTGTGCTCCACATGGCGACAACAATCAGACAAATAGAAGGTGCATGCAGCAGACCAAGGACACAGCCGCAAAGAAGCATCACCTCTGTGCCCATTTGGATGAAGGAGCTGGAGGCCCACAGGGAAAGGTCAAAGCAGCAATGGCCTGGGTCTCCGGGAGAGGCAGGAGGGAAGGAGCACCAGGGTGAGGATTTCCTCTGAGCAACAGGATCCCAAGAGGGTAAACTGTTTGGGAGGGTAGAATGAGGAATCTTGATAGGGACTCACCCCGCTCCAGCACAAATTCAGCTTTAAAATGTATTTTTTGTAAAAACTTTTAGATGCCATTTAATATGTGTTTTTTGAGCAGTAATTTATCTTTTGTATTATATAATTTGTGAACACAAAGTACAAAACATTTGTAAATAAATGTAGTTCTTATGTCAAACACGTTCAGAAGAAAAAAAAAATCTGTTCTTATCAGTTTAATATCCGATACGACTCCAGGTAGGGGACGTCAAAAAGTTCACGTTAGAAAGTATATGTTAAGACCACTTCTGGCTATTTTGACACACACACACACACACACATATATATATATATATATATATATATATATATATATATATATATATATACAGTATATATATATATTAAATCTGACCCAGTGATTATGGCCCCAAATATTGCAGTAAGATTCATCTGCTTTCTTTTACCAGTGAAAATGTGAAATAAATTAATCACTGTAAAATGTTTATTCATGAAGTCAAATGTTAAGTTGCATAAGAAACAGTGCAAGTTTATCCAGTACTGTGCAACCCCTGGCACCGACACAAAAGGCACATCCACACCAACTTCACTTTTACTCAGTACCCCTTGGTCAAAACCACCTCAACTCAGCTTCTGCGCATTTTTCCTGAGACGCTAATGTCATAATGGCTCGCTCTTTCAAACAGCTGAGGTGCATCAAAAAAACCCGGATAATGACGCCATGATGCCAAATTACAAATCGACAGAGTGTAACGTGTTCACCGCCACACACGTATAAAGGCTGTCACAATGCCCCAGAGGATTTCCCCCTAACTGCCTCACCAAGAAGCTAGCTAAAACTCCACCTAGTCTTCATGTGGTTCGCGGTGGGTGTATTAAGCACTGAAACCTCTCATCTGACAGCGAATCAACAGATCGCCACACAGACCAAGGATGTGCCCCCGAGATAGTTGTCAGAGACAACTAACGCTGACCGTTCCGCACAGCACTACAAAAACAACAAACACAACCCAAAGGGGAAGTGTTTCTTCAGCCTAGCGGAGAAACCTCTGAATACGTGATAGACAGCAACACTTACCCTCTGTCGAAAAAACTCCAGCACGACGCCGGAACCTCAGCAGCTCCCAAGCACACGGTGCGCCCACAGCTTAAATCACTGAGCCAATTATTACGCAATCACAAAACCCACTCCAAATTAAATGAGCTTCCATTTAATACAAGCTCTCACTTAATTTGTTATTCCTTATTTTACAGTTAATGGAAGAGCCCCCATTTGTTATGACCTGGCTCAAGGGCCACAACAAACAAAAGGACGCACCAGGTGGAGTTAGAGTTATTCAAATTCAAATTCAAACGTTTATTTCAAACTCAGGGTTCATATTAAATGCAGAACTAAAACGAGTAGAAAATAAATAAATAAATAAATAAAAGTATATACAGATCAGCAGACACTCGGCGCTCTTGTAACAACAATAACATACAATATTGGACTCAGTATAAAATGGAACGCCACCACTTCCAAATGCTGGAGTGAAGTGTGAGTGACGAGTTGACAACTGCTGATATAAGATGATTGTTACATGCCAGCAGCCTTCTCATAAAACTGTAAACATTCTTTCGTATCAACTCGCCAAAAGACGGAATGTTCACGGACACAAACATCTTGCTTGCACTCGACCTTCGTGGTATATCTAACAACCTTCTTAGGGAGTTATTATATGCAATGCGGATTTTGTTCCTAACAGCAACATTGCTATTAAACCATAAAGGCGAGCAGTACATTGAGGTACAGAAGGTCTTGAACAACATACATTTGACATCAGGAGAACATCTATGGAAATTTCGCAACAATAAATTTGTTTGAGCATAGAGTTTCCTGAGTTGCCTGTTACAATCAACATTGATCTTATCAGATTCAATCCACACACCTAGGTATTTGACTTTTTCAACAAAGTTCAAGCTATTACCACAAAGTGGCATAACAAAGATTCGACGTATTGACACCCTTCGGTTTGAAAGCCATACACATAGATTTAGTACAGTTGAAAAAGATGTCATTTTTTTCACCAAATTTTTCACATACCGAAAGGAGATGTTGCATCGCTGCAGTAGACAAACTTAACAAATAGAGATCATCAGCATAGAAAATGTGATTTAACAGTGCACCGTTAAAGGAGCCGCCCACATTAGTATTGTTCAACAGTACACTGAGATCATCAACATAGACATTAAACAACAAGGGTGACGGTATACCACCTTGTTTAACACCGTTGGTCACATGAAATTTGGATGAGATGACATTGCCCCACCTAACAACCATAGACTGCCTTCTGTACCAGTATAACAGGATGCTAACAATGTAAATAGGAATACCTCGATCGATCAGTTTACTAAACAAACACCAGTGGTTAATCCTGTCAAAAGCTTTGCTAGCGTCTAGGAACGTAGCATAGACACTAGTGGATTGGCTTCTGAAGTAGTCAACAAATTCATGGAGTAGGTAAACAACCTTGTCAGTTGAAAGAGCTGACTTGAAACCAAACTGATTTTCGTTTGTCCACAGATAATCCTCAATTCTGTTCAGGATTAAACCCTCTAACAATTTGGATATAACATTTGCAATAGCTATAGGTCTGTAGTTGTTCATATCAGACAGACTGGCACACTTGTTTTTCACCAAGGGAATAATAACAGAGTCCATCAACATATCTGGCATGTAACCATGAATCATCTCATTCAAGCCCACGTTGAACGTGGATGAATGCCAGGCATTGTTAACAACCATTAAAATGACGTCTAATAAACCTGTTAAAACAGGCAAACCCAGTGCGGAGCTCCAATGTGCCATCTTGTGGTCACAAGCGGCAGAGGCTTCCCAACGGAAAGCTGATGAAGCCAGAGAAAAGCAGAAACAAATGAAAACTCCACTATTGGAAAATCCACCCCCATACCCCAAACCGGGACCTAAGGCGGGCCCGTATTCCACTCTTTCACAAGAAGCCCAAGAGGTTGGGAAAAGGAGGAAGCAAATAAAATCATAATAATTAGACCATAATATTTAAAGACAGACGGATTAAATGGCAGCAAAACTGGATAACGTAAAAATGGACAATGAGAACGTTGTTTTATCTATTATCTATTCTGTGTGTGTGTGTGGTTGATCTGTGAAGAAAGTGGTCTAAATATGGGTACTTTTACAAAGTTTTGGGTTTTTATTTTTTCAATTTAACTCTGTGGGGTCTTGATTAAGGTTGCGTACGTGATAAACTGTTTACATATTTAAAAAAAAAAAGGGAAAAAAAGCAATTTTGACGCATTACTGACCTTTGTCCTTGACTGAAATACGACAGTGCACTTTATAGGAAAAAAAGGACTGACGTGTGACAATGTGACTACAGGCCATACTATGATCATATTATGATGTCATTTAATAATGCCTAATCACTGAAGATTTTATGTTTACCCTATATCACATGATTTAGAGCACAGAGGATCAAAACAGATTGATAATTAATGTGTCTGTGCATATGATCTGCCAGAGGCTGTGGATTATCAGACAAAGGTCTTGGAGAAAGAATCCTTAAATTGATAAGCACTTTTTGAAGCCAAGTATGACTTTGTATGACATTGTAGATAACATAAGGTGTACTGATTCAAATGACTTTGACTTTACAAATGTAATGTTTATATGATTTTATACTGATATTACTCACCACATAATGGTGCGGTAACAATATATTTCAGAAATGTGACAGCAATGAGGGATGTGCTTCTCCTGATTCAGCGGTGGCCAAGCTGGGTCAGGGTGAACTACATTGCACTCCATAATTTACCAAGGAATGTATGAAATAGGGACATTCCTTGTAAAACATTAAATCGAATTCTAAATTAGGCAAAACGTCCGCCTTTCCTTTGACTGAAAGAATGTGACACAATATTTCAAATTCAACCCATCTGTGTTCAATTGGACAAACTGATCTTATTTATCAATGCTGAAGCATATCAAAAATGCACAGATAGTTATTTTGTTTTTCTTAAATGAAATTTGTAAACTATTTCAAGAGATGTCACAAAAAGAAGCTATAATTATTGAGATCTCATCTTTGAAGGAACTGGGCTACCTGCAAATTTTATTTAAAACTAAAAATGGTAACACACTTCCTTTCAGTAAAAGAATCAAACAAATACCCTGTAATTTTGCTGCATGTAAGCCTCCATGTATCAAAACAGAGGGTATCAAAGAAATTAATTAACAAATAATTAGCAATCCTCAGAAAAATAGATAATGCATAAAAATTATCAATAAATGCAATTTTATTTACATAAGTGCTTTTCATTTCATTTTCTGTAGTGCCCAGGATAAACATATGGCTGCAGTTATAACTCAAATACAGGCTGGGCAATACAGACCACCTTTTTATTATTTATGGGATAATACAAATAATTGATCGTCACTTCCTTGTGGTAACGTATCGTCACTTCCTGTTTTGCTGTCTGCCTGTGTGGTTTGCTCTCCAGCTCTCGAGCCACTAGCTATGGCTACTACCTCTCTTTCCTCTCCTCCTCTGGTGTGCTCTCTCTGTCAGATGTTTAGCTACACCTCTGCCTCTTTTAGTGATAACGGTAAATGTAATAAATGTTGTCTTTTTGAGGCGCTCGAGGCGAGGTTGTCTGATTTGGAATCCCGGCTCCGCAGCATTGAAACACCGTCTGCGCCAGTTAATCTCGACGGACGCCCATTAGCTGCAGCGGAGCTAGCTAGCTTAGGTCCCCCTGTCACCGGTTCCCCGGCTCTCCTCTGCAGCGAGGAGACTGGGTGGGTGACGGTGAGAAGGAAGCCTAGTCGCAAAGCCCCGGTTCACCACTAACCTGTTCACGTTTCTAATCGTTTTTCCCCGCTCAGCGACACACCCGCTGAGGAAAAAACTCTGATCATTGGCGACTCTGTAGTCAGAAACGTGAACCTAGAGACTCCATCGGCCATAGTCACATGCATTCCTGGGGCCAGAGCAGGCGACATCGAGTCAAATTTGAAAATGCTGGCTAAAAGTAACTGTAAATATTCCACAATTGTTATTCACGCCGGCATTAATGACATCCGTCTCCGGCAGTCGGAAGTCACGAAACTTAATATAGAATCGGTGTGTGACTTTGCAAAAACGATGTCTGCCACTGTAGTATTCTCTGGGCCCCTCCCCAATCTGACCAGTGATGACATGTTTAGTCGCTCGTCATCCTTGAACTGCTGGCTGTCTGTGTGGTGTCCTAAAAATGACGTGGGCTACATTGACAATTGGAGCTCTTTTTGGGGAAAACCTGGTCTTATGAGACGAGACAGCATTCATCCCACTTTGGATGGTGCTTCTCATTTATCTAACAATCTGGCATCTTTTTTATCCAAATTTCCAAAACCATGACTACTCAGAGTTGGGACCAGGAAGCAGAGTCGCAGTCTTACACGCCTCTCTGCAGCTCCTCTTCATCCGCCACCCCTCAGCTTAGCCCCTGTCTTCCCCATCAGAGAATCATTGTCTGCTCCCTCCAAAGTAAATAAAAATATAATGTATAAGCATCCCAAAGTGATAAAGCAAAATATTGGTAAAACTCAAATTAAACATAAAGCCTCTAAATTGAATGATTTGGCCTCTGTTCCTCTTCATAATTTAAAAATTAAATGTGGTTTATTAAATATTAGGTCTCTAACTCCCAAGTCTCTGTTAGTCCATGATCTGTTAATTGATCATCAGATTGATTTAATTTCCCTTACAGAGACTTGGTTAGGACAAGAGGATTATGTTGGTTTAAATGAATCAACTCCCTCTGGTTATTTAAACTGTCAAAATCCCAGAAGTTCTGGTCGTGGAGGAGGAGTAGCATCAATTTACCATTCCAAATTACTAGTTAATGTAAAGCAAAAAACATGTTATAATTCCTTTGAGGGCCTGGTCCTCAGTGTTGGGCACTTTAGCAATTCCAGGTTAAACCCAATTTTATTTGCCATAGTTTATCGTCCCCCATCAACCTATTCAGAATTTTTATCCGAATTTCCTGATTTCTTAGCTGATTTAGTGCTGAAATCTGATAGAATAATTATAGTAGGGGACTTTAATATACATGTGGATGTAGATAGTGACTGCCTTAATGTGGCTTTTAATTCAATATTAGACTCGATTGGGTTTTCTCAGAAAGTAGGAAATTCTACTCATTACCTCCACCATACATTGGACCTTGTTCTGACATATGGCATAGAAATAGAAAATCTTGTAGTGTCTCCTCATAACCCTGTACTGTCAGACCATTGTCTGTTAACCTTTGATTTTACTATTTCTGACTATTTGGCTCCTAAAGAAAAATATTATCACAGTAGATGCCTCTCAGATGATGCTGTTTCCAAATTTATGCAGATTGTTTCCTCTATGCCATGTGTCAACACAACGGAAATAAGCTATAGACAGCTTGCTCCTTCTGTAATTGATAACATGGTGGATAGTGTTTCAGCTTCTCTGCATCAGGCTCTAGACTTGGTGGCCCCCTTAAAAAAGAAAAAGTCTAATCAGAGATTTTTAACTCCTTGGTTCAACACAGAAACTCGTAGCTTAAAACAGAAGACTCGTCAATTAGAAAGAAAATGGCGCTCTACTAATTTAGATGAAATCTATTTAGCTTGGAGAAATCATCTTTTAATTTATAAAAAATCTCTTAGAAAAGCTAGAACGAGTTATTACTCTGCATTAATAGAAGAGAACAAGAATAATCCCAGGTTTCTTTTCAGTACTGTAGCCAGGTTGACAAAGAGTCAGGACTCTGTCAATCCTAGCATCCCCTTAGAGCTTACTAGTCAGGACTTTATGAACTTTTTCAATAATAAAATTTCATCCATCAGAGATAAAATCAATCAGATTCTTCCCACAGTTAACTTAAATACTGTAACTACTACAACTCCTTCTATTGATGTCTGTCTTGATGAGTTTACTCCAATCGACCTTTGTGAGTTAGACAAAATAGTTTCCTCATCCAAACCTTCAACTTGTCTTTTAGACCCTATTCCTACCAGGTTATTTAAAGAAGTCTTCCCACTTATTGGTAGCTTTATTCTTCATATAATCAATTCTTCATTAACTTTAGGCCATGTACCGCAGGCTTTTAAAATGGCTGTAATTAAACCCTTACTCAAAAAGCCAACGCTAGATCCAGGAGCTTTAGCTAACTATAGACCAATCTCTAATCTCCCTTTCATTTCAAAAATCTTAGAAAGAGTTGTTGCTACGCAATTATTTGACCACCTGCAGGGAAATGGTTTATTTGAGGAGTTTCAATCTGGGTTTAGAATCCATCATAGCACTGAAACAGCCTTAGCGAAGGTCACTAACGACCTCCTCATTGCATCTGATAATGGACTAGTTTCTGTACTTGTCCTTTTAGATCTTAGTGCAGCTTTTGATACTATTGATCATAATATTCTACTTGATAGATTAGAACACTATGTTGGACTTAATGGAACTTCGTTGCAGTGGTTTAGATCTTATTTATCTGATAGGTTCCAGTTTGTTCATGTAAATGATGAGTTTTCTCTCAGCTCAAAGCTTAGTCATGGAGTTCCACAGGGATCTGTGCTTGGCCCTACTCTTTTTAGTTTATATATGCTTCCGTTAGGCAACATTATTAGAAAGCACTGTATACATTTTCACTGTTATGCAGATGACACACAATTATACCTGTCAATGAAGCCAGATGATACTAATCAATTAGCCAAGTTAGAAGCCTGTCTTAAGGAAATCAAAGTTTGGATGACTTGTAATTTCCTGCTATTAAATTCAGATAAGACTGAAGTCATTCTTGTTGGTCCAAAAAACCTTAGAAATTCCTTTCCAAATCAAACTTTCAGTTTGGATGCAGTTACTCTTTCTCTTAATAGCTCTGTGAGGAACCTTGGAGTTATTTTTGATCAGGATTTGTCCTTCAATTCACATATTAAATTTGTTTCTAAGACTGCCTTCTATCATTTGCGTAATATTGCCAAGATTAGGAGCATCTTGTCTCAGAGTGATGCTGAGAAGCTGATCCACGCTTTTGTTAGCTCGAGATTAGATTATTGTAATTCTTTATTATCAGGCTGTCCTAAAACATCTTTAAAAAGTCTTCAGCTGATTCAAAATGCTGCAGCAAGAGTTTTAACAGGTACTAGAAAGAGAGATCATATCTCTCCGGTTCTGGCCTCCCTTCATTGGCTTCCCATAGAGTTTAGAATTAAGTTTAAAATCCTTCTTCTTACTTACAAAGCTCTAAACAATCAGGCTCCTTTTTATTTTTTATTTAAAAGATCTGATACTACCGTATCATCCTAACAGAGCACTACGCTCCCAAAATGCAGGTTTACTTGTAATACCTAGAATCTCCAAAAGTACAATGGGAGGCAGAGCCTTCAGTTATCAAGCTCCTCTCCTGTGGAATCAGCTGCCAATCTGGATTCGGGAGTCAGACTCGATCTCTGTTTTTAAGAATAGGGCTAAAACCTACCTTTTTGATATAGCCTACAATTAGGGAGGGATCATGTGTTTCTGAACCCTCCCTTAGTTATGCTGCTAATAGGTTTAGTCAGCCGGGGGACCTCCAGTAATGCACTGGGCCTCACTCCTTTCCTCACTCTCTATGAAATATTTTTTTTTTGCTGGTCATTAACATTTGTTTGTTCTCTCCCATAGATTGAGTCCCCATCGTGCTGTTTGCTCTCTACATGTCTGTTCTTTTCTTCTTCTCTGTCCCCTCACCCCCCAGCCAGTCGCAGCAGATGACTGCCCCTCCCTGAGCCTGGTTCTGCTGGAGGTTTCTTCCTGTTAAAAGGGAGTTTTTCCTCTCCACCGTCGCCAAGTGCTTGCTCACAGGGGATCGCCTGATTGCTGGGGTCTTTCTGCAACTGTGGGGGTCCTCCCTACAGTTGATAGTGCTATGAGATGACTGTTGTTGTGAAATGGCGCTATATAAATAAAGTTGAATTGAATTGAATTGAATTGAAATAATAAGATCATGCCCTCTATTATCCTACACATTTCCCATGTTGTGAAGGAGGGGGCGAACAGCAACACTCTCTCTCTCTCTACTTAGCAAAGGAAGAAGCGAGCGACAGGCTTGCTCTGTAAAAAATAGAAGTTAACTTATCTGTATTCTGTACAGATAGTAAATATGCTAATAGCACATGCCACCTGCATAACGCTACTCACTGTGCTGCTATTGGTCTTTTAGGAACCGTCTGTCTTATTAATAATGTTGATGTTTTAAAAGACTGTCAAAATAATATGGACCTTCCTCCTGTTTCATGTGTAAATAATTAGATATACATTTGGCTTGTCTGATGAAAATTTGCTCTGCCACCCACATTATACAGATGAGCTGTCCTGGTGGCACATGGCCAATCATGTGCCAACAGGAGGAAATCAATGATGAGGATGTTGGGAAAAACTGTCCTAATATTTTGAAAGAAGTAACAAAAACATGCCAAAAGTGCATCATTTGTTTATAAAATAATGCTCAAGGAGCAATGGAAAGCTACAATATTGCTTGGTGTTGATTGACACCTTCACAAAGTGGACAGGAATTCATCACACGTCCCCAGCAAATGCCGCATCTGTGTGTGTGAAACTCTATTGAATGATGCTCTTTCCGTTTTTGGGGTTCCAGAACTGATTTATGCAGATAATGGAACTCATTTTACAGCACAAACAGTTCAAGACTTAATCCAAGCTGTAAGAAGTAAGATCAAATTTCATAGTATCGGTACAATCAAACAAATGCTGGCAAAAACCACACATGGAAAGGGTATTACTTGACCAGAAGCTCTGAAATTAGTCAGACTAACCATTAACTCTATACTAGACCCAAAGACAGGATTATCACCTTTTGAATGTGTTTTTTCACCATCCTTATGTATTACCTGACCTCTCACCACTAACCACACCTAACAAATACACAGATCTTGGTGAACATCTCAGGGAATCACAGAAAAGGATAACCTGGAGACTATGTCTTCATAAAGAACCACCACCGACAACACTAGACACTCCCACTCCCACTGCAGTACGTATTGCTGAATGACCATCTCGGATTCACCTTTCACATGCTAAAAGACTACGGGTGCCTGTAAGTGAACTAACTAACTTGTTTCCCTGAGTAAGTCCAGTACAAAGGGGGCATGTCCTTTTAAGGACAAGGCCGTCTCAACCCTGGTGAAGAAAGAGGCCCGGAGGGGTACTCTCTCAGGTGGAAGCATGGCACCAAAACTATTGATAACTCTGTGTTCAGCACTTCTCCTGGCAGTGGGGTGGTAATCTCTTTCTGATTCAAGGACAAGGAACCCACGAAGCACGGACAATGAACAATACGCATAACCTATGGTACCAGACAATGGTGGTTTTGGTGAGAGGACTGGGAATCGATACTTCTTGCTATGTGTGTTCATTGCTTCCCCATTTACACAAGACTGCAATACCCATGATTGACTACAATACCCATGGTCCCTGTTCCACTGAGTGAAGAGAAAACGCCCGGAGCGACAATAGTGATGAACTCTCGTCTCAGTCTGTTTAATACAAGCAATAATGTTGGACATTGGTTGGTGGGGAATTTGTCAGAAAGGTATCTTAATAGATTGAATGTCACTATTACTGATTACACTGGGTCTAAGATTAGAATATTTAATATTATTGGGATTGGAACTTCTTTGCTTGCAGTTAAGAAGCATTTAATGAAAGTAAATCCTACACTGTTTTCTTCACCAATCTGCTTTCACAAAAATTGTAGTAAAAACAGTTTCAACCTGGGTATTTCACAAAGATGCAATGATACTAAGGAAGTGACCTGTGAAGTGTCATATTATGATTCTGTCTGTAGAAATGTATTTCACTTTCCCTATATTGCTGCTGGAAAATTCACCTTAAAGAGGAAAAATTGTACTTTTAACTGTAGCAATAATCCTGTTTTTTGGCCAAATGATGTTGGGTATGGATTCTTGGAAAACCAATGGGTACTCTTTTTCCAATGTATGGCAGTGCTCTAGCTATACGCCACATGAATGCTTAATGATGTCAATGTAGGAAATCTTTTGAAGTTATATTATACTGATAATTGCATATGATTAAAAAGGGTTAATAAAATAAACAGGAGGAAAATGTTGGAAAATTGTATATAGGGTTATTTTATTAATAACTCATGAAATGAAGATTGATATTCTTATATGATGCTTTTTCATAAATACAACTTGTGCCTCTTCTTATAATCACTGTTAGTGACTAAGCTGCATCACCCTTCTGTTTATTCATCTGATGTGTGATAAAAGAGTGTTGACATATATGCTGTATCAAGACTTGTCCCCTGTACACCCTGTGCATCTTATTTTATCTGCAAAAGACTGTTGTATGTTATCATTTAACCATTTCATCTGTTAACTATGACCAGAAGCACTGGTTTATCGCAGGCCCATATATGGAGTCGTTTCCCCCTCTCTGCCTTTACTGAGTGGAGAAGCAGATGTTCTCCCCGCGATAAGAGTGTTCATGCAATTTATCTCCTACACACACTTGAAGACATACAGAGCGTACTTTTGCTTATGTGGTAATTCTGTTTGTTCTGCTTTTGCTGAGTTTATCACATACTCCATGTATATAAAGAAAGCAACTGCGGACTACCCCTTAGTGTCCCACTTGCCCTGTAAAAGGTGTGTGTTGATGCTCCTTATACAAGTAAAAACTTCAAAGGCTCTGCGTGTCTTAAGTCTGATCTCTGATTCAGTCCAATACCTTTTTGTACTCTGTATTTGTGAGGTTATATTTCAGACTTCTGACATGGAGATCATGACGCAAGTCAACACGAGTGAGTTTATAAACAATATTTATTCATGTGATTTCATTTTCCAGATGAATTATGAAAAAAATCATTCAATACATTCAGTAATCAATGCAAACGGAATAATCAATGCCGACCCCATATTTTTCAGGCGATACAGATTCATAGCCTACAGACAGCTGGTCCGGTGGTGTTGGGGATTTCTTGGGAAAGAAGTGAGGGTGATGTTGCCTGCCTGTGCTGTGACCCTCATCAGAGAAACATTCCCATCGGATCACTACAAGGGATTTTGCCTACCCAGATTAGATTTGTGAACAATTTTACTAAAATAAAGTTTTCTAAAATCATGTATTGAGTTTATTAATATTCATGTCAATGTTATAATTCTCATATTTCAGCATTCATCTAATTCGCATGTCATATACATTTGAGTAATTTTTCTACCATTATATGGTATAAAATTAGGGTTCCACTTTTTTAAAGCACATTTATCTTACAATGTTAGGATTATATTTGTTTTTCTTAGAAAATATGTTGCTTCCCTAAAAATTGAAAGCTGAAATTTCATTTGTAATTGGAAATGTCTTCTACTTTTACATTTTTGATTTTAAAAATCTAGATACATGTTGCTCAACAGCATCAGCTTTGATGGGACGCTGAAATTTGGCACTCAATGTGGCGGGAACTCTGGCTTGTACATCTTTCCACTCCTCACATAAGTGGGTTGGATCAACCAAGGTTTTTTGGAACAGAGTATTCATCAGATCATCCACATATTCTGAAAAAAAAAAAAAATTCAATAAAAATTAGACATCCATTTGACTAGAGTATGAAATAAAAATTTGCCCCAAATTAAAGTTTGATAAAAGATATGAAATGTGAAAGTGAAGACCAACCCTCCACCCACTGTAAATATATACAAGCCTAGAAAATAATTCTAATATTTCATATACTCACCGAAAGTTGGATGAACTTTCTTTGCTTGCAGTGTATATCCGCTGTTCTTGAATTTTGGGTACCTGATGATGAATACCAGCTCACCGTCACGATTCTTTGCCTGCTTGCGGCCTGCATTTTCATTATAGTACATTGCAGCTAAACAAAGTCTGTAATTAGAATATTGTCACAATGATTTATTTTTGGACATATAAGTGATCTGTCTATCAGCAGAAACTCTGTGTAACTGGCATTGTTATTATAATTGCATTTCATGTTTTTGGTGACATATTGCATCGCCTCACCTTGTCAACATTCCAAGGAATGAGAAGTGTACACTCTTTGGTGCAAACCGAATAATCAGACTGTGGAAAGCCTCCACATTCGAAGTTTGCTGCCCTGGACTCAGTTTTCGCACATCCCTGAGGACCCGTGTTTTGTTGATCATATCAACAACTTTTTCACAGCCCTTTGTGCCTGGAATAAATAAATTTTAGGTGTGAGATATGTCACCAAAAAGGCTGAAAATCAATGGGATAATTTGTATATATATATATATATATATATATATAATACATGCACTACAGATCGATACATAGTTATTTGAAATAATACATAACCACACTCACTGGGTTTGAGCCACTTCTTGGGTTTTGTTTGCGTTCCAGGGTCGTCATGGAGGCAAGCAGGGAATAGAGGGCCATGATTGCTGTGCTTGTTCTGGATGTGGTTTCCAAGTGATTGCCACTTGGCAACAATCACATCTGGAGATTGACCATGGCTTGAGGCCGCACACCAATACATGTGGTTGGAGATAGATTTCAACCATGGCTTGACTTCAGGACATTCCTTTGACACTTTTTCAATACTTCTGATGAAGCCTATGTAAGAGGCAAAGATTAATAACATTAATCGTTTAGAAGCCATAATTATTAATCATTCGATATATTTTTAGGTTAATATAATATTCGTGCAGTGATTGAAATGCACAAGATAATCAGATTGAAATGCACAATATAATTATACAGACCCTTTGCAACATGCCACACATCATAGTGTGTGACATCCGGCATGTTTTCTCTCATATACTTCTGTATCTGCGGATGCCGATCAGTGATGATAGTATCAACAGCCAAACCATGCTCCTCTAATAGATCCATGCTGCGGATGAAGCCCTCTTTCTCCATAGCATTACTGCTGCCTACCTCGTTGCTCTGTATAATGACATAAGAAAACTGTAATATGTGGCAGATCAGTTTAATATTCACTCCATATAAAATATTATGAAGTTGAATTGGTCATTAATTTTGGGATTGGAGAATATTTTAATTTGTAATATTTTTGCAGTTAGAAAATTATCTGAAATATCACAAAATATTTCAAACAAATACTTGAGTAACCACAAATGAGTAAGCAACTACCTGAACCAGTTGGATGTCAATCACTTTGTTTAGACGTAATTCCATAGTTGTATAGGAACCATATTTGGCGCTATGCCCAGGACTATCTGCACGTCCGTCTCCTCCCAAAACAAGGCCACCTGGCATGGACAGCAGCTGTCTAAAGAGGTCCATCCTGCGGTCTGACCATACACCCCAGATTGTTGGCTCCAGATACAGCCGTTTGTGCACCTTGTAAGTGCTCGGAGAAATTCCAACGATACCGGCTGCATTTAGCACTCTGAGGACCTTGACATATGATGCCCCAGTGAAGAGAATGGCGGATGAAAGCTGTATGTTACCAGCTGGCATGTCCCCGATCACCGGCTGGCTGTGCCAGGATCGATCCTCAACACAATGTGGACAATGTTGTTTGATCACCAACAGAGAGCCTTTACTGTGACTGGTTACCTCACATGGATGACTGCAATGAGGACAATTGTTGAATAATTTCCAGAGGCAACTTTTGTAAACTATGTATTTTTCCTCCTCGTGGTGGTTATGGGACTCCGTTTTGTTGAAACTGCAAAGTTTGAAAAAAATCAGTGTATATAGATTTTAACTTTAATAGAATTCCATACCATGATTACATGATTCACTTCAATTTTAGTATTATAAAACATTAGAAAATTCCAATTTCATTTTATTACATGAAATGTTTCATTACTTTGAATCATACCTTTGGTCTGATACATCCATAAAACTTGGATGGTATGTAACATCATGTGGGTCATTTTTAGAGGCGTAAGACGAAAGAGATTCAATATCATCCGTGTCAACCTCCTCAAACTTCCTCTTTGCCTTCCTTGGTGTCGATGTGGGAGGCCCTGTGGTTGGCAGTGATCTACGGCACGTATCACATATGCTCGGTTGACCTAGGTCCCATTCTGTGATCTTCGGATCAGTCTGAGAGTGTGAGCCTGGAGATCAATAAGTGAAACCATGTATTAGGGTTAACAAGGTATTTTGATAGTTACCAGGAATAATAATTGTCCAAAAATTGTTAATTTAAAATCAATGATACTCACGTTTTACCTTTTTTTTTTTCTTTCCTGTTCGGACAATAAACTTCCTGGTTTGTGTCGAACTGTTTTTTGTGGTAGGTTGCAGTCTCTCAGGAGTTGGGGGATCGTATGTTGTGCTCACATCTTTGTACTTGGGCTGCTGTGATGGTTCAGCTTTGAGATGTGGATTGGGGGTTTGCAGAAGAGGATCTGGTATTGGCTGGGCTGGAATTAGTGTAGGTTGGACATGTTGGCCTAGTGGATCAGACATTGGATTTACACCTAAGTCCTGTTCATCAGCTTCCTCTGCTTGGTCAGAAACATCAACACTATTTGACGGTTGAGTGACAGTTGATAAAATCTGAAAAAAAAGTAGATCATCATAATTTTATCCCAGAGGTCTGAAATTTTATTACATACATAGAAATATAAATTGATCAAACAGGCACAACCACCTCCCTATACAGCACTGAATATTTCATATTTGATTATTAGGAATACCATAATATGCTATTATTTGATAAGTTGGTGAGGCATTCATTTATGGAGGCTGGTGACACATTAAATCAGGGGAATGGGCAGAATGGAATATTTTCATACAATCAGTTGATTGGTTCAATAAAAAAATGTCACTGTCCGAGGCCTTTAAAAAGTTTAGTAAACATTTGCAGTGAATATTAAAAATAAAAAACTTACCCGGTTTACTTCTCGTTTTCTGAAAGCTGATCGCATCGGTAGATCACCCTTGCTTTTCACGCCACTGTCACTGACCCCTTTCTCAGAGTCAGACTTGGAAATGGACGGATATATAGTTGGAACAGCCGTTTTTTTAATCAGCAATCTTTTTGCAAATTTCATTTCAACTTGCATCGTATTCTTAAAATCGCTGTCAACGAAATGTCTACTGCACATATAGGGTGTTTTACCAACATCAGTCCAATTTTTTCGCGTTTTCTTAACGAATTTCACCCATGCAGTTCTGATTTTCCCAGGGACGGGAAATTCAAAAACACTCACAGCATGCTCCGCTGGTATACCGTCGCACCCGTAGACAACACAACGACAAACCATAATTAATTCGATTCCTGAAATCCTAATGTTACTAAATAATCTATTTGTAATCCACTAGTATTCTGATAAATATCCGTAATCGCCGATTTTAAACGTAAACATTCACACTAATGGCCGCGACTGTGTGAGTCTGTCTCACCGAAATGACGTCACACAGTCAGTGGCCATTTTAGGCGGTGATAATTTGGCTGGGTCAGCCAGATCTCCACAACAGCGTTCACAACAGCGAATTGTCACCTTATGCGAAATTCGTTGACAACAAAACATGTGTGGTTCAAATTAACTCATCTCAGACAACAATTTGAGATATGATTTAGCGATATTGATTTTTCGTCTGTCCGTCGCCTTTAAAAGATGAGGTCTCCAATTTTCATCATAGGTATACCTCAGCTATGAGAGACAAAATGAGGAAAAAAAAAAAAATCCAGAAAATCACACTGAAGGATTTTTAATGAATTAATTGGTAAATTCCTCGGTAAAATAAGTATTTGGTCAATAACAAAAGTTCATCTCAGTACTTTGTTATATACCCTTTGTTGGCAATGACAGAGGTCAAACGTTTTCTGTAAGTCTTCACAAGGCTTTCACACACTGTTGCTGGTATTTTGGCCCATTCCTCCATGCAGATCTCCTCTAGAGCAGTGATGTTTTGGGGCTGTCGCTGGGCAACAAGGACTTTCAACTCCATCCAAAGATTTTCTGTGGGGTTGAGATCTGAAGACTGGCTAGGCCACTCCAGGATCTTGAAGTGCTTCTTACGAAGCCACTCCTTCATTGCCCGGGCGGTGTGTTTGGGATCATTGTCATGCTGAAAGACCCAGCTACGTTTCATCTTCAGTGCCCTTGCTGATGGAAGGTTTTCACTCAAAATCTCACGATACATGGCTCCATTCATTCTTTCCTTTACACGAATCAGTCGTCTTGGTCCCTTTGCAGAAAGACAGCCCCAAAGCATGATGTTTCCACCCCCATGCTTCACAGTAGGTATGGTGTTCTTTCTCCTCCAAACATGACAAGTTGAGTTTTTACCAAAAAGTTCTATTTTGGTTTCATCTGACCATATGACATTCTCCCAATCCTCTTCTGGATCATCCAAATGCTCTCTAGCAAACTTCAGACGGGCCTGGACATGTACTGGCTTAAGCAGGGGGACACGTCTGGCACTGCAGGATTTGAGTCCCTGGCGGTGTAGTGCATTTCTGATGTAGCTTGTTACTTTGGTCACAGCTCTCTGCAGGTCATTCACTAGGTCCCCCCGTGTGGTTCTGGGATTTTTGCTCAGCATTCTCGTGATCATTTTGACCCTACAGCAGGCATGTCAAACATACGGCCCGCGGGCCGGACCCGGCCCGTTGGATGATTTAATCCGGCCCGGCATAAATTTCTGAATATGTCAAAAAAAAGAAGCGAGTCTCTAGCTCATTTCTATCAAAAGTTGTGATTTTTTAAAATAAATACAAACCAAATGCTCCCTCCGGCCGCTAGAGGGCAGTAAACGTGTAAAAGCGCTCACGTCCAGCATGCGGCACTGACACGAGTTAGTCACAGGAAATAAACATTCGCAACGTGATGTGTCCAAGTAAAAATAAACCGGCAATCTTGCTTCACCATTCACCACTACTAAACAAGTTATCGGTCAACACACCCTTCCCAAAATGGCACTGTCAAAAAAAAGAAAAGTGGACACGGAGTGCAGAGTTTTCCAAGAAAAATGGACTGAGAAGTATTTATTCACAGAAGTGAATGCAAAACCAGTGTGCTTGGTATGTAATCTGCAAGTTGCAGTGTTCAAAGAGTTTAATATTCGGCGCCACTATGAGACTCATCATAAAGACAAGTATGACCACTTGAAAGGACAAATAAGGAAAGACGAGAAACAAATTGGTCGCTGGTCTGAAGAAACAGCAGTCTACTTTTACGCGCAGCCGCGATATTGCTGATGGGGCTGTAAGAGTTAGCTACATTATTGCCAACGAGCTGGTGCAGGCATCCAAGCCATTTTCTGATGGGGAGTTTGTAAAAACATGCATGCTGAAGGCTGCAGAAGTCGTGTGCCCTGAAAAGCGACCTGCCTTTGCCAATATTAGTCTAACGAGGAACACTGTCGCAGATCGGGTGACAGAACTCTCAAGTGACTTGAGCAGCCAACTGAAAGAGAAAATCAAGTCATTTATCGCATTTTCAATTGCAATAGATGAGAGCACCGATGTCACAGATATTGCTCAACTGGCCATATTCATTAGAGGTGTTGATGAAACTTTGACCATCACCGAGGAGCTGCTTGAATTGGTGCCCATGAATGACACCACAACAGCAGATGACATTTTCAGCGCTCTCGTTGGAGCGCTGGACAAGGTGGGAGCGGACTGGTCCCGTGCCGTGAGCCTGGCTACCGACGGTGCGCCATCAATGGTTGGGAGAAAGGCAGGTGTTGCCACAAAATTCCGTGACAAAGTACAGACCGCAAATGGAGGACAAGAGTTTTGGGCATTTCATTGCATTTTGCACCAGGAGGCGTTATGTTGCAAAACACTGCAAATGGACCATGTTATGAGTGTGGTTGTGAAAACTGTCAATTTCATCAGAGCGCGCGGTCTAAATCACCGTCAGTTTGACACATTTCTCAGTGATAATGACATTCATGCTGGCCTTCCATACCACACTGACGTGCGGTGGTTAAGCAGAGGTGCAGTACTCAAGCGCTTCTTTGAGCTACGAGGGGAAATTGGACAGTTCATGGAGAAGAAGGGACACCCAGTAAAGGAACTTAAATGCAAGGAATGGGTGCAGGATCTTGCGTTTATGGTTGATATTACACAACACTTGAATACACTTAACACGACATTGCAGGGCCGTAACAGAGTTGTCACTCAATATTACGACAGCATAAGTGCGTTCAAGATGAAACTGTCACTGTGGGAGTCGCAGCTATCCAACGGTGACACCGCGCATTTCTCTTGTCTCATAGCTGTGCGTCCAAAGGCACCGGACCGTCCCGATAATGATTTGGATAAATATAAAGACAACATAACAGATTTGCTGCGAGAGTTTGAGCAGAGGTTTCAGGTATTCAGTGAACTTGAGAACAAGTTTGGCTTTTTTCGCTCGCCATTTACAGTGAAGCCTTCTGATATGCCAGCTGACATTCAACTCGAGCTTATTGACTTGCAGTGCGATTCCGCTATGAAGGATGAATTTGGGTCCGTGGGATTGGATACGTTTTATCAATATCTCGTGCCAGGTTACCCCAAATTAACAGCCATGGCTGCAAAGGTTCTATCCATGTTTGGGACTACTTATCTTTGTGAACAGGTGTTCTCCGTAATGACTAATAAAACAAAGCAGCGCTCAAGGTTAACAAATAAACACTTGAATGACATTGTTAAATGTGCTGCTACTCAGGATTTCACACCTAATATCGATGCACTTGTGAAGGCAAAAAGATGCCAAGTTTCAGGAGCCAGCAGCAGCAAGTAGACTGCAGGAGTGCAGTGAGAGAGAGAAAAAAAGTGTGATGACACGAAATTTGTTTGCACTCATGAATACAGATCATTAAAAATAAGATTAATCTGGTTTCATATTAAAGACAATTAATATTGTGCAGTATATTCTCAGCTTCAGTAGGCCCAGCCTAGTAGTTTGATCTGATGTAGTCTAATCTTATTGCCCATGCACTGCTATAACTTTTTATTTTATTTATTTACACTACCGTTCAAAAGTTTGGGGTCACTTAGAAATTTCCTTATTTTTTTGAATGAATGAATGAATTTATTTTATTTCGGATAGTACATTACAGGTTAAAAGAAACTGTATAATATAACAACAAGGTCAAGTTAGACAAAGACTCCTTCTACTATACAATTCCACGTGAGTTATCCGAAATGGGTGATGGCTGAAGCCGCAGCTTATATTGCCCACCCATATTCCATCCAAGAATTCAAAGGAGAAAAAAGAGAAAACAAGACAAGAGCGATTACAATTTAAAACAAGGCTAAGACAAAATGTGAATGAGAGAAAAAGAAAAACTGAGCTAGTCTAAGTTAAGCGGTTACTATTCAAAAACAAATCTAAGACATAGTGTCACAAAGAAAAAAAGAAAAAAACTAAGCTACAACACAACACAGGCTGGAAATGTCAATCCTTATGTGAGTTTACATGTCGTCTTGTAAATATGTTTGGAGTATTTCTTCCTTTAGTTTTTGTTTAAATTGTCCAAGCTTTGGACATGATTTTAATTCAGGTCCAAAATCGTTCCATAATCTGACTCCTTGCACTGAAATACAGTGTTGCTTGGTGGTTGTTCTCACTGTAGGCTTTTGAAATATACATGTTCCTCTGAAGTGATATCGTTTCTCCCTTGTTTGGAACAACTTTTGGATATTTGCGGGCAGTGATAGATTCTTCACTTTGAACATTATTATTGCGGTTTTAAAGTTTTTTGAAAGAAAAGCACTTTTTTTCAATGACGATAACTTTAAACTAATCAGAAATACACTCTATACATTGCTAATGTGGTAAATGACTATTATAGCTGCAAATGTCTGGTTTTTGGTGCAATATCTACATAGGTGTATAGAGGCCCATTTCCAGCAACTATCACTCCAGTGTTCTAATGGTACAATGTGTTTGCTCATTGAGTCAGAAGGCTAATGGATGATTAGAAAACCCTTGTGCAATCATGTTAGGTCTGCAATGCTGTAATTGCTGCAAATGGAGGATTCTTTGACGAAAGCAAAGTTTGAAGGAAAAAATTATTATTTCAAATACAAATCATTATTTCTAACCTTGTCAGTGTCTTGACTATATTTTCTATTCATTTTACAACTCATGGTGGTAAATAAGTGTGACTTTTAATGGAAAACACAAAATAATTGTCTGGGTGACCCCAAACTTTTGAACGGTAGTGTATTTAATTTATTTTATATTTCTTTTTATTTATTTATTTCAAAGCAGTATGACAATTAAGGCGAAAATATTTTTTTCTTAGCTCCCACTTGAGTTTGTTTAGTGTGGTGAGTTGGTTCAGGTGTAAAACTGCATTCACTCAACTGTTAAAATAAACCAGTTGTTAACACATTCACCGCCAAACATGAAAATCATTTTTTTTTCCCCATTGTTTGTGAATAAATGTGTTGTGCTTAGAAAAGATCCCTTGTCATCCGTGATTATAATATGTAGGGTAGGCTACAAATGTAGGCTGAATGATAAAGCATAGTACTGAAAAACAAAGCTAAATATTTGGAGTTGACATTCTTTTACTGATCCGGCCCACCTGAGAACAGAAAGTCTGGATCCGGCCCCAGAGCCAAACTGAGTTTGACATGCCTGCCCTACAGGGTGAGATCTTGAGTGGAGCCCCAGATCGAGGGAGATTATCACTGGTCTTGTATGTCTTCCATTTTCTAATAATTGCTCCCACAGTTGATTTCTTCACACCAAGCTGTTTACCTATTGCAGATTCAGTTATCCCAACCTGGTGCAGGTCTACAATTTTGTTTCTGGTGTCCTTTGACAGCTCTTTGGTCTTGGCCATAGTGGAGTTTTGAGTCTGAGGTTGTGGACAGGTGTCTTTTATACTGATAACGAGTTCAAACAGGTGCCATTAATACAGGTAACGAGTGGAGGACAGAGGAGCATCTTAAAGAAGAGGTTACATGTCTGTGAGAGCCAGAAATCTTGCTTGTTTGTAGGTGACCAAATACTTATTTTACCGAGGAATTTATCAATTAATTCATTAAAAATCCTTCAATGTGATTCTCTGGATTTATTTTTTTTTCCCCTCATTTTGTCTCTCATAGTTGAGGTATACCTATGATGAAAATTGGAGACCTCTCTCATCTTTTAAGTAGGAGAACTTGCACAATTGGTGGCTGACTAAGTACTTTTTTGCCCCACTGTATATTAAATTGATTTTTGGAACAGGGAGATTGAATAGGGGCTTGCTCCATCCACTCCAGGTATCAACCTGATATAACAGTACCTCCAGGAACGGTGCACCCCTCCCTCAATGATGTACAATGTTAAATCTGGAGAATATGAAATATTAACTTTATGAATTAATAATAGGAAAATTATGACACTTATGTTGTCTATTTGAGGAGTGCTTAAAGTGGTCAAAAAAGTTCACTTTGATTAAAGTATATGCCAACAAGTCCTCTGGCTATTTTGGAAAAAAAAAAATTATTATTATATATATAAAATCTGACCCAGTTATTATGGCCCCAAATATTGCAGTTTGCAATAACATTTATCTGCTAGCTTTTACCAGTGAAAATGTGGAATAAATGAATCACTGTAAAATGTTTATTCATAAAATCAAATGTTTGTTGCATAACAGTGCAAGTTTGTCCAGTACTGTATACACTAACATTTATACCATTAAATCTCAATCGCAACATTTTATTCAGTTGTATAATGGCAGAGACTGACGTTGTGATTTGATTAATTATGCAGTTCTGTGGTTTTCTAATGAATTTTTCATAAATTCGATGCTTTAGGGTAGCATCTCAATGGACTGGGTCAGCTTGCAAATACTGTAATTGGAATAAAAAAATGAGGCATGATGGGACTGCAAAAACATTTACATTATTTTAACTTAAATAACTGAGGGTTAGATTTCATTCATTCATCTTCTTCCACTTAATCCTTTTCGGGTCATGGGGGTGCTGGAGCCTATCCCAGCATCTTTGGGCGAGAGGCAGGGTACACCCTGGACAGATCGCCAGTCCATCGCAGGGCCAACACAGAGAGACAGACAGACAACCATTCACTCTCACATTCATACCTAAGGACAATTTAGAATCCCCCGTTTGATACCAATTCATCATCATCATAGCAGTCTGTCGTTGGCGACAATGACTGTTTCATTTAGGTCTGATCAGATTCCTCCACACAGCTCTGTCCTTAGCCTTCTGCTGCCAGGAACTCCTGTCTATGTCCAACTTTCTTTTTACAGTGTCTTTAAATCTGAGCCTTGGTCTACCCTGATTGCGTTTGTCCTTGCATAACGGTGAGTAGAGTAACTGCTGAGGGAGACGCTGGTGGTCCATCCTCTCAACATGTCCGAGCCATCTCAGGTTCATCTGTATTAGCATGTCCTCCATTGATGGTAGACCAGCTCATTTCAACACTTCTATGTTGGTTATCTTGTCTTTCCATGAGATGTTCATTATGGCTCAAAGGTGTCTCATCATATACACGTGGAGTTTCTTCACCTGCACTCTGTAGACAGTCCAAGTTTCAGCACCATACAATAGAGTAGCCAGTACTGTCGCTCTGTACACTTTGCATTTCACACGGATAGACATGTCGATTGTTCCACAGTCTCTCCCTCAAGTTTCCAAACAGCGCTCGCTCTTCCCATTCTGAGAGAGTTCATCCTCCAGCCTAGCATTCTCTGAAACAGTACTCTCTAGGTACTTGAAAGTCTTGAACTTGACTAGTGACTCTGTACCAATGCTGATCTCTTCTGGTAGTGATGTTGATAATTGGAACTTTGGTGGTTGATAAAGGCACTCCGTCTTCTTGATGTTGATTTGGAGGCTGAATTGGCTAGCTGCTCTTGCAAATTTCTCCACTAAAGATTACATATCTTCCACACTGTGTGCAACTAGAGCACTGTCGTCGGCAAAGAGCATTTCTTACCATCTTTATCAATGTCTTACTCTTGGCTTTAAACTGTGCCACATTGAACAAGTCTGCTTCTTTCCTTGTTTGAATGTATACTCCTGAAGTGTCTGAAGGCCACCTCAAGCATGGCTGCCAGATATAGCGAGAAGAGTGTAGGTGCCAGTACACACCCTTGATTCACCCCGTTGCTTACTGAAATGTCTTTAGATACTGAACCACTCATTGCCACGTTTGCTTGCATACCTGTATGGAGTGCCTCAATCAGGCTGACAAACTTCTCTGTACAACCATATTTCTTGAGTACCTGCCAAAGTCCTTGTCGTGAAACAGTATTGAAGGCTTTACTGAAGTCTATGAGACTACATAAAGTGGCATGTTCTGTTCGATACACTTTTCTTGAACCCGTTTCAAGCAGAAAATCATGTCCATTGTGCTTCTTCCACGTCTAAAGCCGCGCTGGGTTTACGGTAGTACACTCTGCGAGATGTGTTCACTGAGTCTGTTAAATAGTACAAGTGAGAGAATCTTACCAACAGTGGCTAGAAGTGATATACCTCGGTAATTTCCACAATCCTTCCCATCGCCTTTCTTGAACAAAGGCACAATACTTGCATCCTTCCAGTCTTGAGGTACTTTCTGGGCATCCCATATCTCTTGGATGAGCTTGTGCAGGCAGTTGGTCAGCTGAACACCACCAAATTTCCACACTTCTGCTGGAATTCCATCCCTTCCTGGAGCTTTACCATCCTGTGTTGTCCTGATAGCTGCCATTAGTTCATCAAGATTTGGTGGTTCATCCAGACTTGATCCAGCTGGTCGCTGCACTAGAGCTTCTTTAGCCTCTTCAGTGAGATCTCCAGGGTTGTTTAGTAGTTGGTCAAAGTAGTCTGCAAATCTGTCCAGGATCTTGTCTTTCTCCTGCAGAACCATTTCACCATCCATAGCCTTTAGTTGGATCAATCCTCTTGGTTTAGGGCCGTAGATTTCTCTCAAACCTGTGAAGAATGTTTTTATGTCCTTCCTGTCTGCTGCAGTTTGAAGTTCCTCCGCCTTTTCATCCCACCAATCAGACTTCATCTCTCTGGTGTACTTCTGTAGCTCACTCTGAGCCTTTGAGTATTTCTTCTTCTTCAACCTTGTGTTACATTGTAGGTTTTCCTGCCTAGCTGTATTCCTCACTTCTAGTTTCTTCAGGTGTTCATCAAACCAATCTTGATGTTTCCTGTCAGGGTGGCCTAATACATCACTCGCAGTCTGATACACCGTGTCCTTCAATGTTGCCCATTTCTCTTCCATGTCATTCTGAGTTGTTGCTGTCCCAGTCTTTCAAGTTTTCATTCATTTCCTGTGTAAGTTCTTCCTGCTTCTTTTGGCCTTTCAGTGCACTAGTGTTTAGCTTCGGTGGTGGCTTTGCACCAGTCCTGCAGTGCTGTTTTCATCTGCTAATCCTTAATCTAGATCTCAGCATAACATGATCAGTGCCACAGTCCGTGCCTCTCATTGCTCTGGTGTCCAATACATCCCTTCTGTCTCTCTGCCTGACTATGATGTAGTCTAATAAGTGCCAGTGCTTGGATCTTGGGTGCATCCATGTCTTCTTGTGTGTCCTTGTGCTTAAATAGAGTGTTGGTTATCACAAAGTTGTACTCTGAACATAGTGCAAGTAGAAGTTCTCCATTAGCATTGCACTTGCCTACTCCATGACTGCCTAGCACTCCTTTCCATTTCTTGGTGTCCGAACCAACTCTGGCATTAAAATCTCCAACGAGTATCAGCCTGTCATCAGTCGGTACACGCCTGATAGTCTCACATAAATCACTGTAGAACTCTTCCTTCACCTCCTCTGTGTTGGTCATTGTTGGGGCATATACACTGATGAGTGTGGCATACATCTTCCACTGTAGTGGGAGTCTCAGTCATTATCCTGTTGTTGATTAGCACCGGTTCCTCATCAAGCATTGCTGCTAGCTCCTTTCTAACTGCAAAGCCCACTCCTGCTTCTCGCCTTTCTTGAGTTGATCTCCCACTCCAAAAGAAGATGTACCCATGGTCTTCCAAGCTGTCATATCCAGGCAATTTTGTTTCACTAAGTGCAGCTATGTCTACATTGTACCTGTTCATTTCCAGGGCCACAAGCGCGGTCTGTCTTTCTGGGGGCTGTGATGTTGTTCTGTCCAACAGAGTGCGTATATTCCATTCTGCTACACACAAGGTTGCCGTTTTCCTCTTCTTTTGTCTTCCTGCTCCTAGCTTACTTTTCGCTGCCTGTCGGAGTGTGAACAGATCAGCGCGGACCTTGTAAGTCCGGGCGGCGTCCGAGCCGGTATGAGTTGCTTTCTGATTGACTATTTCATGAAACTGCTTGCCAAGTATTTGAGTACTGCTAGCTTTTGCTGGACTAGCAGCACAGTCTTGGCAGATAAAAGTAATATCAGTGGCAAGGACAAGCCAAGACAAACTGACTCCAGTATCTGTTGCAGTGACTGACCAGATGATGGGTTTGTTTATCTCTGCTCTTTGTGTAGTGCATGTCAATGCACCGACTGGCACAGTCCACCACAGACCTTATGACAGATGTGGTTATCTGCCAGGATGTCCAGTCTCACCCTGTGTAACTGGGAGTGGTCCACCACAGACCTGTGACATATTGTTTTTAGTTCTGCCAGGATGCCCTGTTTCACCCTCCACGCCCTCGGAAGGGTGAGGATGCCAGTTGAGTCACTGACAGCCCGACCCATAAGACAGGTAGTACCGGTTTTCACGGTTATCCGGTAGCAAGCAAGCCAATGCCTGACAAAAAAAAAAAAAAAAAAAAAAGGGAGGGGAGGAGTGTAAGTCTTAGTTAAAAGCTGCCAATTTCTGACCAAAAAAGTGCAATTTTATGGGTAAAAAGCTGCAACTTTAGCAAAAAGACAAAAAAAGTGTAAATTTCCAACTGTTTACAACCTAAAAACGCTGCAGATCTAAGATTTGAGTAAAATGCTGCAAGTTCAAGCTTTTTTTTTTTTTTTTAATTAAACTGCAAATTCAAGAGGAAGAAAAGTTCTAAATTCATGAGGAAAAAGCTGCAAAGTTATGAATAATAAAAAGCTGTACATTTTCAAGTAAGAAGCTGCACATTTCTGAGTAAAATGGCTGTAACTCTGCAGGAAAATCCTGCAAATTTATGAGAAAAATCCTCACATTTACAAAAGAATGTTTCTAATTTACATGAAAAAGGATGTGATAAATTGGCGTGTGTTGGCCATATTTTTTTTTTTTTTAAGACAGCCGTGAGGAGGAACTAAGCGGTTGTGTTCGGAGGTGTTAAATTCTGCAAATCTGCATTAATCAGCAGGGAAAAGGAGAAGAAGAGGAATAGGTGATCCCCAGCAGCAGAAATAATCCAGTTAACCCAGGAAAAGTAAACACATGACACCCCATGACACCCAACAGATCACCCCCCCATGACATCTGTGGGAACAGCTGGGACAAACTTCACACCTCTGTTGATTTACATGTTCCCTTCTGAGGACAATTCAAACAGAGCTGCTGCTGAGATGGAAACCAAAGGGTTAAAGGGTGACGTGGTTTTATCAGCAGCACTGATCCCCCCCCCCCCCCCAACTGACCTGCTGGACAGGAACTAACAACTCCTCAAGCCTGTTAACACAATTTTAACAACAAAAGGACATACAAAAGAACAGAGATTCCCTTTGATTTAACAGGGTAACAGCGTGAATTTTCTGGTCTGAATGAACAGAGCAGCCATGAGTGTTTCATGGAGTCACTTAATGAATTATAGTGGTTAATCTAAGTCACAATTTCAGGAAACAAACTTCAGGGGGAAACTTAAACCCATGACACATTGTTTTAAATTTTGCTGATTTTTCTTTTTTCCCCACTTCTCTTCCAGTCCTTAAGGCCACTTTCTGATTGCTTTGAGTTTTTAAAACATCATTTTAAGAATAATGTTAACTGACTTAAAGTACATTTCTAACTACACTATATCATACAATATGCCATTTAACATACAATTTTATCGCATTTAGTTCTTAATTCAAACAAGCAGAGTATTTGCAACCTACTTAATTAAGACTTGAACAAAAACAATCAATCTGAATACAACTGGGAGCGTTTAAGAATAAAAATCCTTGGATTTCTTAATGAAGTTCTGCCCGCAGATCACCTGCACTCAAACATTCCAAGTACCATTCATGGGACGGACCAGATTCCATACAAAACGTTAAAAATTTTACTTTGGCTTCGTCTTTAAGGGGTTGCTGTTCCAGTTAAAAGTCTCAAGTGTTGAAGAGTCCAGATTTGTATAAAACGGCCAAGTCAGTATGCCACTAAAGGCTCAAAGTCACTAAGATAATCCAGAGGTTAAACCGGTTAATGTCATTTAAGCCCTTCATGGCGTCAACAACGTGGAACCGGCGTTTCATTTTGAAACTGATGGGAGCGAGTTATTGCAAACAAGCAGGTTTAAAACACACATAACACTAAAATTAAGAGTATTGCAAGAAGGAAAATAGTTTAATATAAAACAGCTGTCTTACCTTGGAATGTCCTTTACAAATGAAGATGAAGTGTGAAAATGTTAGAAATGTTACGGAGTCAGAGCCGAGGGCTGAATGACTATTTACACGGTAAAAACGTCGAAATCAGGACTTCCGGTCTGGACTCCATGGTGATAGCAACCTAACGCTGAAACTCCCAGACTCAATCCAAGGAAAACATCCTCAAAATCAGACCTAACGGATTTTTGGAAGATTAAAAATCAAAAGACAACAACACCATGCCTAACCACAAGCAAAAGAAACTGACATTCCCCAGGTCAGGATGCGCAGCGGCCGCAGAATCTGAACCGGAGGACCTCCGTTCAGAAGACGAGGACCTGGGCCTAGCTAACAAAAGGATTAGCTTGAAATCGCTATTTGACGAAATACGACGATTTCGGGCCGAATTTCTTGAATTCAGAGAGGATCTAAAAAGGGCGAACAGCAGAATGGACCAGGCCGAAAACCGAATCTTGGAAGCTGAAGAAAAAGTAAAAGTGCTTGAAGATTCTGTGCTGGATTTACACAGAAAACAATCAAGGCTGGAGGCTAAGCTAACCGACCAAGGAGGAAGACAGAGACGAGATAACATCAGAATTCACGGTCTGAAAGAAGGAGCTGAAGATAGTTTCAACACAGTGGCGGAATGCGTGTAATCCTTATTGAGAGAGAAGTTGGATATTCCACAAACCACCGATTTGAAGATAGAAAAAGCCCATCGTACATTAGCCGCAAAGCCAGCCCCGGAAGTGCCCCCACGTTCTGTGGTGGTGAGATTCGCCAATTTCAAAATAAAACAAGAGGTTGTAAGACGGGCTTGGCAGAAAAAAGGATTTATGCATCATGAGAGAAAAGTCTTCGTGGAGCACGATTACGCCCCTGAGGTTCTTAAAAAGCGACGGGAATATAACGACGCCAAAAAGGTTGTACGGGAACAGAATCTACGCTTTCAGACGCCATTTCCGTCGAAGCTAAGGGTCTTTTACGGGGAAGAGTCATGTCTCTATAATTCAGCGGAAGAAGCAACAACTGACATGGCAAGAAGAGGACTCCCGGTAACGGTGTTTAAACCCGCAGCGGATCTGAGTGAGAAAATCAGAGCTCAAACGTGGTCCACTCAGAGACCTTCAAAAACCACGGGCCAGCAGCGGGAAATCCAGCCCCAGAGCTACAAAGATAAGCTTTCCAGTTCCAGGAAGGAATAGCGACCTTTTTGTTTTTTGTTTTTTTTTTTCTTTTCAGTCACTCTGCACTTCCACCCCCCCCCCCCCTACAAGGTAACAAACATTAAAGGAGATGCAGAATCAGCATGTGGTAAAACCTTTCATGGAGCAGTTATAGCATTAGAAACAAATGTCTTCTTAATTTTAAAGGGGAAAAAAAAAATCATGTTAAAATAGAAACGTAACAATGACCCACATGTTCTCTCCACACTAACAAATACTGTATTAGAGTGAATGTTTGCTGTGATGGGGGTGGGAGGGTGCACACAATCTCATAGGGTATAGGCATAAAAAAAAAAAAAAAAAAAAAAACTCATTACAAATTCGGATTGGGATCTGAAATTCACGTTAAAAACATGGGACAACTTACAGGGGTAAGAGAGGGCCCTCAACACGTAACAGAGTTTGAGGAATTTCCCTCAGAGCCTACACTCCATCAGGGCTCTTACAGGGTCTTTAAAGAGACCCCAGCTCAGGACGTTTTTTTGACAGTTTTTTGTTTTAAAGTTTCGTACACTATGTTCTTAATGTTTTTTATGTTCTTAATGTTCTTTCAGTTTCTGAGTAGCAAAAAAAGAGAGCCACCACACTGTTATAGTAAATAAGAAAATACAATGGAGAAACAGGGTGTAATCAAAATAGCCTCATATAATGTAAAAGGGATCCTGAATCCAGTTAAAAGATCCAAGATTCTACGCAAAATGAAAAAAGACAAAGCAGAAATAATATTTTACAAGAAACCCACCTAACAGACGTGGAACACACTAAACTCAATAGACAAGGGTTTAAAATGATCTCTTCATCTTCATATAAATCAGGGAGGAGGAGGGGAGTAGCGACATTGATATCAACCAAAATTACATTTGAAAAAAAAAAAAAATCAGAACACAAAGATAAAGAAGGGAGGTACAGTTTGGTAACTGGGCGGCTAGAGGGAGAAGATATCACCCTGCTGAATGTATATGCACCACCAGGGGCTAAATGGAAATTTTATAAAAATGTATTCGACCTAATGATAACTAAAGCCCAAGGTTTAGTGATATGTGGTGGAGACTTCAATCTAAGACTGAATCCATACTGGGATGCGACAGGTAATTCTTCACATCAAAATAACACCCAAAATAAGAATACTTGGATGCTACTAACAGAAATGGGAATCTGTGACGTATGGAGGGAATTCAACCCCAATGTAAAAGATTATACTTTTTATTCAACGCCACATTCATCTTACTCAAGGATTGATTACTTTTTTTATGTTTAATAGAGACATTGGAAGAGTAAAAACATGTAAAATAGGACTGATGGATCTCTCCGACCACAGTCCGATCTATATGGACTTAAACATCCAAAAATACACGAATAATACATTTTCCTGGAGGTTGAATTCAAGTGTCCTGAAAGGACCACTGAAAGATGAATTGGAATCAGATATTCTCAGATATTTGGAAGAAAACGATAATGGAGAAGTATCCCCTTTAATACTGTGGGATGCGTGCAAAGCTGTAATAAGGGGAAAAATTATTGCAAAACTGGCAACCCAAAAGAAACTGAGACAAGAAAAACTAATCACACTAGAGTCAGAACTCAAGAACCTAGAAAAAGAACACAAAGACAACACTCATTCTAATGGCTCGCTCAAGATTAAAGAAATTAAAAATCAAATAAATGAGATCTACACAATAGAAATCCAGAAGAAACTTACATTTCTGAAACAAAAACACTATGAAGCAGGCAGTAAATCGGCAAAATTACTAGCCTATAAATTGAGGAAACAACAAACGGAATGAGCAATCTACAAAATTAGAGACCCAGTATCAAAGGAAATAAAATTCAGAATTCAGGATATTCTTAAAAGCTTCGAGAATTACTACAAGAACTTGTACTCCCACAAAAAACATAAAAACGCATCCGAGACATTCCTAAACACATTAAACCTTCCCCAACTTACGGAATCACAAAATAAAACCCTACTGTCAGAAATACAACCTAAAGAACTGGAAAAAGCAATTATGAAACTTAAAGCTAACAAATCCCCAGGAGCAGATGGCTATACAGCAGAATGGTACAAAACCTTTAAACAGCAACTATCTCCTCTCCTCCTGAAAACATTTAACTACGTCCTCCACACAGGGGAAATCCCCCCCTCCTGGAGAGAAGGGGTCATTGCAGTTATACCTAAACCTGAAAAGGATAAACTAGAATGCTCCAACTACAGACCAATCAGTGTATTAAATCAGGACTATAAGCTTTTTACCACTATCCTTGCCAAAAGGTTAGAAAACATACTGACAGACTTAATTCACTTAGACCAAACAGGTTTTATAAGACAAAGACAGACACAAGACAACATTCAACGCACTTTACACATAATTCATCATATAAAAAAAATATAACTTAAATGCAGTCATATTGGGATTAGATGCTGAAAAAGCATTCGATTCGGTTGACTGGTCTTTCCTATATAGAATCTTATCCAGTTTCAATTTTCATAACAACTTCATTAGAACTATACAGGCATTATATAAAAAACCAACAGCTAAAATAAGGATTAACGGTAATTTATCATCATCTTTTGAGCTGGAAAGAGGATGTCGTCAAGGCTGCCCCCTGTCTCCACTGCTCTTTGCAATCTTCATAGAACCTCTGAGCCAATGGATAAGACAAAATCAAGAAATTCAAGGTATTACACTTGGTCAGAAGGAACATAAAATAGCACTCTTTGCTGATGACATTTTAATATACCTAGGGCAGCCAGACACTTCTCTACCAGAACTAATCTCAGTTTTTTCAGACTATGGAGATTTATCGGGGTACAAATTAAACATGCATAAAACCCAAGTCTTAACATTCAACTATGACCCAAATCATTTTTCACTAAATGAACTCAAAACTAACTGGGAGTTGGAATCTATGAAATATCTGGGGGTCAATATCCCGAAACAACTCGACAAAATTATAACACTAAACTATGATCCACTGGTGACAAAAATAAAATCTGACCTAGCAAGATGGAATATGATACCATTCTTAGGTACTGCACAAAGAATTGAAGCAGTCAAAATGAATATACTTCCACGTCTTCTATACCTTTTCCAAACAATACCGGTAGAACCTCCCAAAAAAACATGGCAGGAGCTGGACAGAAGGATCTCAAGATTCATATGGCAGGGTAAGAGACCTAGAATCAGATATAGAACCCTACAGCTAAACAAAGACAAAGGTGGGCTCGCGCTGCCAAATATCAGAGACTATTTTATAGCTGCACAAATTAAAACTTTAGTAGAGATATGTAACCCAGTCTACACTGCACAATGGAAGGAGATGGAATGCCAAATAACAAGTGACATCCCCCTACAGGCGATAATAGGGAACAATGCCTTAACTAAACTCTTGAATAACACTAACCCGTGGATAGAGACCCCGCTAAAAATTTGGTTTAAGATAGTCAGAGAGAATCAAGCTAAAGAGCCCTATCGACTTCTGCAATGGATTGCCTATGATCAAGACTTTACCCCCAATAAAACAGACACTAGATTTAAAGAGTGGAAAGAGAAAGGGCTGATAAAATATTACGTTTTTTTTTAAGGGGCAAACTTTAAGAAGTTTTGAAGATTTGAAAAAACAAGGTCTAATAAATCAAGATCTTTACAGGTTCTTTCAGCTTAGACACCACATAAACAATATACTTAAAAAGGAGGATTTGGAAAGGGCCCAGTCAGGTGTTCTGAAGGTCTTCTTAATGGCATATAAAGGGATCCCAGGGATCAGATACATTTCTAAAATATACCAAGGTCTTCAAGACTTAAAAGGAGACAACACATCATATATAAAAGAGAGATGGGAAAAAGAGGAGAATTTCACTTTACAATTGGAAATATGGGAAAAGCTAAATAAACAGCAATGGAAAAGTACCTCATCCCTGCAGTGGAGAGAATTTGGATGGAAAAACTTGGTAAGATTTTTCAGAACACCTGCACAAAACAAATTTACCCATAAGGGGTTGAACTGTTGGCGCTTGTGTGGTGAAAAGACTGCAAATCATTTTCATGTGTTTTGGTCATGCCCAGTTATCCACCAATATTGGACCAACGTACAGACAATATTGGGGAAAATATTCAACATAACAGTTCCCTTTTCTTTTGTAACATTGTATTTGGGTTTACTACCGGACTCACTGGAAAGACGAGGAGATAAATACTTATTCAATGTTTTAATATTGGCAAGTAAAAAAGCCCTAACTAAAAAATGGATGCTGAAGGACTGTCCTACACCTGAAGATTGGATTAACGTGATTCAAGAAATTTACTCGATGGAAAAGTTGACATTCGCACTGAGACAAGACATGGATGGGTTCATGAACTTTTGGCAACCCTGGATCGCATATGTGTCTTCCATTAGAACTAATCTTTGACAAATACCATTTCAATAATGGTCCCGCTCTTTGTTCCAAGGCTACTCAGTTGCTCTTTTACTTTTAATTACTTAATTTTCTGTTTGTTTTTTGCTGTTCTGTTTGTTTATTCGTTTGTTGTTGTTTTTTTTTAATTTAATTCTCCTTAATTTCACTTTTTCTTTCACTTTATAAAAAAAAAAAAAAAAAAAAAAAAAAGGGGGGGGGTGTTGTAATAACTATCCTACCAATGTTGTCAAATAGCAAAAAATAAGGGAACATGTGATGAAAATGTAAACAACGCAATGCTGTAATGACCTGTATACCCTTTACAAAAACTTAAAAAAACAAACAAACATCGAAATCAGGAGCAAATACACACAAACTCGCTGCTCCTTTCGCCTCCGTTCTTGAAGCAAATAAAAACACTCCAAAAATCTCACTGTCACTACTAAAACTATTTACTATTCTGAACTATTATTTACATGGTAAAAATGGCGACATCAAATCAAAAAGACAAACACACGTGTTGAAAGTCCGTCCATCTCAGCCGAGGGCAAGCCCATACCTTGGTGTAAAAAAATTTTTCACGCCACTGTATGCATTTCCACAACTGTACCTTAAAGGTTAGACAACAGCCTACACCGTTATTTATGTGGAAAGTTATCTTAAATTGACAATTATATGTGTAACTCATGGAAAAATTTGATCGGGATCAAAAGATAATTTCGCTCTTGCCATTCCAATTAACCTAACTTTAATGATGAAATAAGGCAAGTAAAAAAGGAAATGGCACTGCTGGCAGAAATTCAAAGTTGTCATTTTAAGAAGCAGAGAATGGGAAATAGAGGAGAGAGAGAAGTGCACAAGATATTTAAGAAAATCATTAATAAAAAGGGGGACTTTTTAAAGTTTAAAAAGAAAGGGACCCATGCCCCCCCCAAGGCTTTCAGGGCCTGAAACATCTCCCACCTCTTATAGTCCTAGGACAGAACAGGGACTATATTCACTACCAACGTCAGCCCAAGCTGTGCCCAAGTGTGGTGAGTATGGGCACTTGGTAGAGGCATGTGACAAGGTATTTTGTGGTAAATGTAGAGAAATTGGGCACATCTATGAGCAGTGTCCCAATGGCACAAAGTGTAACCTCTGTGGAGACTCAAACCATTTCATCAGAGATGGCCCAAAATCTTTTGCCAACAAGCTGAAGGTGGGAAAGCGAAAGGAAATGGAACAAAATACTGAGCAAATTGAAGTTAACGAGCAAGGTGGAGACGCAATGCCTGAAAATTCAAATCTCCCCCCAAATCCTGTGATTGGAGGAGAAGAATCAGGTGAGGAGGGAGAAGGGGAGGAGCTCTGAGTAGCCTCACCAACAGAAGAGGCTGGTGATCATGAGGTGATGCAGACAGAGGGTGGAGCTGTTTCTACTGCTCAGACACCTGAATCACAAGGTGCACCTGAGCAGGAACCACCAAAAAAAATGACAGTGAGGATGCCCCCCTCCCCGATGGTCAGCAAGCAAAGAGGCCTGCATCAGAACTGTCAAGTGATTCCCCAATTATGGCAGGGAATGGCTGGGCCTTTCTCAGAGTTCCTCTGGGGAGGATTCCAGAGTCTTCCCCTCCGGTTCACCAAATGAGGTCTCCTTTTTAACCATTGCTCTGCAGTCAATCCTGAAAGAAAAAAAGTTGAATGAAAGGCTCTGTCAAAGGCCAGCTTGCAAATCTAAACAGGGGAATGAGGCTCAAGATCCTCTCTCTCTCCACCCTTAAGGGTGAAGGGAGAGCTTCATTCACATGCAATTCCTTAACTTGTTTTTAGCAATAGGTTTTACTTTAGTATTCTAAATGATGTACCTGTTTTTAATAACCACACTCATGACTCTCACCTTCTCAACTATCAATAGCCATGTTTACATGGACACAAGTAACCGGATTAAAAGCCTGATTGGCATATTTACATGAAGCATTTTTATTCCAATCTGAATATTCTGACCCGATCACACGCATTCGGATCAAAATTTCATTCTGATTGAGACGGGTGGGTTATGCCAATTGTTAATTCAAATGGCGAGCATGAAAACACTTCTTCCGAAGGCTGGGCAGAAAATATGTATGTTTACTGCACATGTCTGTACATCAGCCACACGTCGACGTGATGCATTTCTGCCTTTACAGTAGCTAGCGGAAGACAGTAAAACAAAACTGGTCTGTATCATCCTGCTGTCTCCCTCTGTTCGTCATATGCAGAAGTTTGTACTGCTGGGCTTGTAGCTTCATTACGGAGACCAGCAGAAGCAAAAGTACAGTCTGAATAATACAATACAGGTCCATTTCAAAAAGAGAGACACGAAGCGTGGCTTGCTAACACTGGAAGTTGCTTCTTCTACTGTTTTCAGAATGTTGACGTGCGCATGTCAAAATGATTTAGTCCGCTCAAACGTGTGACACATGGAAACGCACGTCCTAATTGGATCAGCTTTTTCAGGATCCATGTAAACTGTAAAGTTCTGATCTGAATTGTAATCAGATTGAAGAAATTTTGCCCATGTAACTGTGGCTAATGTCAGAAGTGTGAAGTTGCGAGTTAGAGCTCAAAGCATTCTAGCTTGTCTTAGTACTCTTAACTCTGATGTGTTTTTAATATAGGAATGTGGCCTACCTTTCTTAAACCACTATAAGCAGTGGGAGGAGATGTGGCCACATACATCAATATGGAATGGGTCAAATGAAAACAGGAATGATGGAGTGGCCATTTTAATTTAAAAAAAACACCACATCGTGGTGAAGGGCAGCCCAGTGGTGAGAAATGGTCGGCACTTTAAACACACTTAACTTTCCTTGAACAAGATTTTAAGCTCTCAAATATTTATGGTTATAATGACAAAATAGTTACAATCTTTTAGAAGACTTGAAGTCCCACGTTAGGTAAGACACCCCTCATTGTAGGAGGTGACTAATTGTATTTTAAACCGGGATTACAGGAAAGGGGCAGGGGAGGATTTTAAAGTAGACAAAACATTGGTTTTATTTAAAGGGATACATGGAGATTTTAATCTTTTAGAGTGTTTTAAGACTATGCATCCCAGAGAGGAGGGCTTCACCTGGTTCAGTGGTGATGGCACCAGAGTCTCTCGTATTGACTACCTCTTTACTTGAGACTGTCCACCAACCGATGATAGATTAACCCCTGTCTTTCTCTCTGATCACCTCATGTCATCATGCACTCTTTCACTGGCTTTGGGCGTGACACAAGGGAGAGGTCTGTGGAAACTAAACTGCTCCCTTTTAGAAGATGAAAATATACTTCAGTATAAGGAGCGGTATAAAGAGTGGCAGACCTTACAAGACTTCTATGATACACGTAGAGTACACAGTGGTGGGAAATGGTGAAGGGAAGGACAGACCTTTTTTTAAGAGTGTGGAAAAGGAAAAAAAATACAAAGAAAACAGATGCATGATGGGACTGCAAAAATGGTTACAATGTTATTTTAACTTAAATAACTATGGGTGACATTTTAATGATGAAATAAGGCAAGTAATAAAGGAAATGTTGCTGTTGGCAGAAATTCAAAGTAAAGGTGTCATTTTAAGAAGCAGGGAATGGGAAATAGAGGAGGGAGAAAAGTGCACAAGATATTTCAAGAAAATCATTAATAAAAGGGGGATTTTTGAAAGTTGAAAAAGAAATGGATGTACAGTGGAAAGTACAAAAATGATTGTGTTCAAGTTTTTTTTTTTTTTTTTTTTTTTTTTTTTTTTTTTTTAAATGGAGATTTATATAAAGATAAAACCTGTTGATACTAACACCATGACTGCAGTTTAACACCAAAGAAAAAGTAAATGATGATGTGCTTTTAGCCCAAGATTTTAATATCCAAGAGTTAAATAAATCTTTATCCAGTTTAAAGAAAGGGAAGTGCCCGAGTCAGGATGGCCTTCCTTTGAAATTTTATTTAACCTTTTGAGATATTTTAGAACAGGATTTGATTGGTGTTTTCAAAGAATTTGACAAACTTGACCAACTTCCTGACAGTTTTGGAGTAGGGATAGTCAGACTACTCTATAAATACAAAGAAAAGACAGACCTGCAAAAGTGGAGACCAATCACCCTTTTAAATTTTGACTAAACTTTTTAGCAAAATTTTAGCGACACATATGACATCAATTTTAGATGAATTAATTCACCCAGATAAAGCCTGTGCTGTGCCAGAGAGGAGGATCACTGACAGCCTCGTAATGATTCGAGATACCATCTGTTATGCGAGAGACAGAAATATTCAGCTAGTAGTTTTAAATTTAGACTGAAAAAAAAAAACTTTGATTGGGTCTCACACCAGTATTTATTTCAGGTACTGCAAAAAGTGGGTTTTCCAGAAAGGTTTCTAGCGTGGGTGGGATTCCTGTACCAGGACATTACCAGCAGATTCATGGTTAATGGGCATTTAAGAAAAGCAGTAGAAATCAACTGCGGTGTCCATTATCTGCTCTCCTCTATGTTCTATGTATTGAACCACTGACACAGAAGGGAAGAAAGAATTAATGGACTCAGGGTATCAGGTAGCGGGGGACTTTTAACCAAATGTGTTTTATATATGGACGGTATCAATATTTTATGTACTGACCTTTTATCTGTCAACAGGACCTTGGACTTGACTGACTGGTTCAGACTAGCCTCAGGGTCCAAACTTAACAGGACCAAAACTCAAGCTCAATTTTATGGACCCTGGACAGAGACAGACACATCAGGACTCCCCCTGACCATTACTGAAAGAGATAAAAAAAACAAAAACAAAACAAAACTAGGAATCAAATTTGACAAAGAAGGAGGAGGGGAAACAAATTGGTCTGACACGGTAGGGAAAGTGAGACAAAGACTAGGATACTGGGGACTTGGAGGACTGACTATGGAAGGAAATGTTCTAATCATTCAAGTAGTGATTTTATCCTTGCTCCTATTAATCAGTTGTGTTTTTATGACATCCAGGAGAGTGCTTTTAGACCTGGAATGATCCATCTTTTACTTTTTATGGGGTAAGAAGTGGGAAAGACTGAGGAGAGATGTAATGAAGGGGGAAAAGGGGCTCCTGATCTATACCTTTTCTTGGGAATTTCATACACTGTTCTGCACTTCAAGAAAGCTACAGACCCATCCGGAAATCCAATGACTACAGCCATGACAAAATACTGGATGGGTTCATACCTCAAAAAATGAAAACTGTTACCCAGAGATCTGACTGTTCCTGTGTCTTAACCTGCCACTAGCTTATGTTTTAATAGAAAAGTTTTTAAAGCACTTTATTAGAGCAGCAAGAATTACATATTTTAACTAACCACCGTTCTCTTATCTCTCTTGTGCAGAAGCAGGAACAAGTGAGTCCAGTGCGTGGGCTCAGTTTGTGACCCTTCCACCATTTGGCGCAATGTTAACCATCCTGCTCTCTCAAACAGACTCCGGGACCTGTCGTGGATGGTGGCTCATGAGTTTCTCCCAGTATGAGCAGTCATGCATTCCAGAGGCATGGCAGGAACTGCAACCTGCCCCCAACCTGGTTGTCATGAACCAGAGATATTGAGGCATCTGCTCTGGGAGTGCAGTGCTGCCGTAGACCAGTGGGCCACAGCCGGCTCCTTGCAATTCCCGAGCTTACCAGCAAAGGAGGTCCTGTCTGCACAAGTAGTGCTATATGGGGTGAGCTACAATGGAAGAGAAAAATACTTGGCCAGCAGAAGAATGGCTCACTCTGTCCACCATCAAAGATGCCATTTGGACCTCCAGAAACTTGCTGATAAGGAAGCACATGCAGATCCCCCCCCCGCCAGCTGTGCTCCACATGGCGACAACAATCAGACAAATAGAAGGTGCATGCAGCAGACCAAGGACACAGCCGCAAAGAAGCATCACCTCTGTGCCCATTTGGATGAAGGAGCTGGAGGCCCACAGGGAAAGGTCAAAGCAGCAATGGCCTGGGTCTCCGGGAGAGGCAGGAGGGGAGGAGCACCAGGGTGAGGATTTCCTCTGAGCAACAGGATCCCAAGAGGGTAAACTAGGAGGGTAGAATGAGGAATCTTGATAGGGACTCACCCCGCTCCAGCACAAATTCAGCTTTAAAATGCATTTTTTGTAAAAACTTTTAGATGCCACTTAATGTGTTTTTTGAGCAGTAATTTATCTTTTGTATTATATAATTTGTGAACACAAAGTACAAAACATTTGTAAATAAGTGCAGTTGTTCTTATGTCAAACACGTTCAGAAGAAAAAAAAATATCTGTTCTTATCAGTTTAATATCCGATACGACTCCAGGTTGGGGACGTCAAAAAGTTCACGTTAGAAAGCATATGTTAAGACCACCTCTGGCTATTTTGATATATATATTTTTTTTAAATCTGACCCAGTGATTATGGCCCCAAATATTGCAGTTTGCAGTAAGATTCATCTGCTTTCTTTTACCAGTGAAAATGTGAAATAAATTAATCACTGTAAAATGTTTATTCATGAAGTCAAATGTTAAGTTGCATAAGAAACAGTGCAAGTTTATCCAGTACTGTGCAACCCCTGGCACCGACACAAAAGGCACATCCACACCAACTTCACTTTTACTCAGTACCCCTTGGTCAAAACCACCTCAACTCAGCTTCTGCGCATTTTTCCTGAGACGCTAATGTCATAATGGCTCGCTCTTTCAAACAGCTGAGGTGCATCAAAAAAACCCGGATAATGACGCCATGATGCCAAATTACAAATCGACAGAGTGTAACGTGTTCACCGCCACACACGTATAAAGGCTGTCACAATGCCCCAGAGGATTTCCCCCTAACTGCCTCACCAAGAAGCTAGCTAAAACTCCACCTAGTCTTCATGTGGTTCGCGGTGGGTGTATTAAGCACTGAAACCTCTCATCTGACAGCGAATCAACAGATCGCCACACAGACCGAGGATGTGCCCCCGAGATAGTTGTCAGAGACAACTAACGCTGACCGTTCCGCACAGCACTACAAAAACAACAAACACAACCCAAAGGGGAAGTGTTTCTTCAGCCTAGCGGAGAAACCTCTGAATACGTGATAGACAGCAACACTTACCCTCTGTCGAAAAAACTCCAGCACGACGCCGGAACCTCAGCAGCTCCCAAGCACACGGTGCGCCCACAGCTTAAATCACTGAGCCAATTATTACGCAATCACAAAACCCACTCCAAATTAAATGAGCTTCCATTTAATACAAGCTCTCACTTAATTTGTTATTCCTTATTTTACAGTTAATGGAAGAGCCTCCATTTGTTATGACCTGGCTCAAGGGCCACAACAAACAAAAGGACGCACCAGGTGGAGTTAGAGTTATTCAAATTCAAATTCAAAGGTTTATTTCAAACTCAGGGTTCATATTAAATGCAGAACTAAAACGAGTAGAAAATAAATAAATAAATAAATAAAAGTATATACAGATCAGCAGACACTCGGCGCTCTTGTAACAACAATAACATACAATATTGGACTCAGTATAAAATGGAACGCCACCACTTCCAAATGCTGGAGTGAAGTGTGAGTGACGAGTTGACAATTGCTGATATAAGATGATTGTTACATGCCAGCAGCCTTCTCATAAAACTGTAAACATTCTTTCGTATCAACTCGCCAAAACACAGAATGTTCACGGACACAAACATCTTGCTTGCACTCGACCTTCGTGGTATATCTAACAACCTTCTTAGGGAGTTATTATATGCAATGCGGATTTTGTTCCTAACAGCAACATTGCTATTAAACCATAAAGGCGAGCAGTACATTGAGGTACAGAAGGTCTTGAACAACATACATTTGACATCAGGAGAACATCTATGGAAATTTCGCAACAATAAATTTGTTTGAGCATAGAGTTTCCTGAGTTGCCTGTTACAATCAACATTGATCTTATCAGATTCAATCCACACACCTAGGTATTTGACTTTTTCAACAAAGTTCAAGCTATTACCACAAAGTGGCATAACAAGGATTCGACGTATTGACACCCTTCGGTTTGAAAGCCATACACATAGATTTAGTACAGTTGAAAAAGATGTCATTTTTTTCACCAAATTTTTCACATACCGAAAGGAGATGTTGCATCGCTGCAGTAGACAAACTCAACAAATAGAGATCATCAGCATAGAAAATGTGATTTAACAGTGCACCGTTAAAGGAGCCGCCCACATTAGTATTGTTCAACAGTACACTGAGATCATCAACATAGACATTAAACAACAAGGGTGACGGTATACCACCTTGTTTAACACCGTTGGTCACATGAAATTTGGATGAGATGACATTGCCCCACCTAACAACCATAGACTGCCTTCTGTACCAGTATAACAGGATGCTAACAATGTAAATAGGAATACCTCGATCGATCAGTTTACTAAACAAACACCAGTGGTTAATCCTGTCAAAAGCTTTGCTAGCGTCTAGGAACGTAGCATAGACACTAGTGGATTGGCTTCTGAAGTAGTCAACAAATTCATGGAGTAGGTAAACAACCTTGTCAGTTGAAAGAGCTGACTTGAAACCAAACTGATTTTCGTTTGTCCACAGATAATCCTCAATTCTGTTCAGGATTAAACCCTCTAACAATTTGGATATAACATTTGCAATAGCTATAGGTCTGTAGTTGTTCATATCAGACAGACTGGCACACTTGTTTTTCACCAAGGGAATAATAACAGAGTCCATCAACATATCTGGCATGTAACCATGAACAAACATACAGTTAAAACACAATGACAATAGAATACTCAAATTGAAATCAGCATTGATGAGGCATTCACTGGTGAGACAGTCAGGGCCAGCTGATTTGCCTTTCTTGAGAACTTTGATCAGTTAAGCAACTTCAACAGGAGTAACAGCAGAAATATCGGAGGCATCAAACATGTCGTTATACAGGCGAATATCGTGCATAACAGAATTCTTCATTGAAACATTCTTGACTGAGTTGAAAATAGCTTCATATTGACATTTCCACTTTTCAGCAATATTAACATCACCAGTCACACCATCAATAGTGTTTGATCTAACAGAGTTAAACATAGCTTTATTAAACCAAATTAAAGAAAAGCATAACTCAAGTATTTACAGTATGTTGTGGAGAAAGGAAGCAGGCGAGGCAACGAGCTAGACGACACAGAAACTTTATTCCATCTCCAACATACAGTACAGTAAAAGAGCTCCCGGGTCTCTGTGCATTCCTCTTTTATATCTTTAATACCATGCATTGAGACCCGAAACTTCCGACCATAATAAATTGTTGTTTAGAACAAAACCTGTGTGGCACATTAACAAAACATAACGCCGGTGCCGCTCTCACACCCTTCTTCTTTGAGCGGCTCCGGCAGTTACTCCTCTCCCCGGGGGGCACATAGTCCTTACTGTCCTGTGATACCCCCTGGTGACACCTCCTGTTTTGGTCCATTGTTCCCCCCATCCCCAGCTGCTTTCTCTGGGTGGAGAAGTCTCACACCAAGCCCCCACACAGTAAGTGTTTCATCAGTAACATCAGTAGTGTAGGGAGTGAGCGAATGTAAAATATGGTGTAGTGGTGTTGAGTAGTGCAAAAACCTAATTAACTCAACCAAACATAACCAAACCAAGCTAGGATGGAGGATTGCCTGTAGGTAGTGATGGGACGGCAGGCTCCAGAGCTCCAAGGGTGCTCTGAGCTTATCCAGGAAATATTTGCCGAAGCGCGTTTCGAGGCGTGTATTGTGACGTATGTGTTGACGTTGTACCATGTGACTGGGTCAGGAAGCCATTCATGATTTTGCATGCAAAATGAAATAAAGTGAGCAGCGATACACAATGGAAAGCTCTGTCCCTCACATTTTGTGATGTCGATGTTTGACTGCATCAGGGATTTGTCACAGCCAATTTTCAGATGGAGGCAGCACCAAAAACACGGACTTCTCCAGTTTGGGAACATTCTGAGTGCATTTCTCCCATTGATGTATTTTCCACAAATAGTGGCTATTTATTGTAACTGAGGTGATGGCTTAGTGATAAAGCATCTGCTCTACAAGAGGGAGGCCTGGGCTTGAATCCCAGCTGGGTCATCCATGTAATTTGATTTTTTTTTTTTTTTATTTGCAAGGTGAAGTATCTGTTGTGTTTCAAAGAGCTCGGATCATTATTGCGCATCATTATGCTGAGGCACTATTGGTATTGTGCCCTGCATGAGAATCAGGCCAGAGTTCAATATACTGGGAAAGACAGTATAAGACTGTTCACAATTTATTAAATCACCCATTATTGTCATTCAACCAATCATGTACAGTAGAACGAAATTGTGCTTTATCCTATCTACAGTGTCAATCACACACACCCCATGTGTAGAATCAGAAGGGCCGCTGCCATGCAAGTTGCCGCCACAGATTTCTCTCCTCCATTCCATTATTGCTGAGCACCAAGCTGGATGGCAGGAAGTTCCACTTTTATATGGTCTTCGGCATGACCCGGCCAGGATCTGAACCCCTGCCTCCCGGGTGTGGGGCGGATGCTCTACCAACTGAGCCACCACCCCGGTATTATTATTTCTTAATAAAAATGGATAAGCACTACAAGCACACCAACTAACACAGGCACATTCACTGTAGTCACCCTAGTTTTATTATTTCTTTTTTCACTTATGATCATTGATATTTCTTAAAAGACAGCACATTGAAAAAATACACACTAAACCAATAATGCCCTTGTAAAAATCTGCATGCATGCATGCATCCATCCATCTGCATGCTGTATAGTTTTTGTCGACTACATGGCCTAGCAGAGCAATTGAAGTTTCACATGAGGTTTCGTCAATATGAACCATTTTGATGAAAGGCCTCAAGTCTTCAAGAAAGCCTCAGCTACTCATGACAAAGTAGTAGCTTAGAAGTAAAATATCTGTCCTGGACTTCCGGTTATGGCGGCCGCTTAGAAGGGTGTGCTTCACTCTGCTCTGCTCCTAATGATAAAAAAGTTGGCTAAAACTCTCCCAATTGGAACAAAAACCTGCTCTAGCGTTTGGGGGCGGATATGGTAAAAACTAAGGCTGCGAAATCAGGCGGAGGAAAAACTGATTCGACGAAACAAGCCAAGTTAACAGATTTCCATGCTCGTGACGCAGCAGATAAAACACCTGTGACCATGGCTGAGGAGGGAGCTACCGGCGGGGCGGTGACTGCCGAAGGAACGAATGCGGTTCTTGCTGCCATCAGCGCTATGAGAACAGACTTTTTGTCTAAGTTTGATGGGATTATAGCTGCGATTGAAGCTATGAGAAAAGAAATAAGCGACTGTATCGAGCGAATAACGCAGGCGGAGCTCCGGATCTCTAACACTGAAGATGACGTCAACAGCCTGCAATTAAAGGTCCAAACATTGGAATTAAAGAATAAACATCTGGAAGAAAACATCTTGGACTTGGAATCCCGGTCTAGACGGAATAATTTAAGGCTTGTGGGCCTTCCGGAGGGGGCGGAGGAACAAGATGCGTGTTCCTTTTTGGAGAAGTGGATCCCAGAGGTGCTGGATAATGCGGGTCTACGGTCATCAGTCGTCTTGGAAAGTGCACACCGAATAGGCCCATCGAGAGATAAGAAGACAACACCGAGGACGCTGATAATGAAGTTCCTTAACTACAGGGACAAGATGACGGTCTCCATCGCAGCCCACACTAAAGGAGAAATTAAATACCAGGACCAACAGGTGCGGTTCTACCCAGACTTGGCCGCAGGAATCCAACAATTAAGGAAACAGTTTGACCCCGCCCGTAAAGAGCTGCGCAGCCTTGGAATTCGTCACGGGGTGATTTATCCTGCAAGACTGCTGGTCACGTATAAAGGGAGAACCCAAGTCTTTAAGTCCCCTCAGGAGGCGCAGGAACTCATTAAGCAGATCCAAGGAGAGACTGGCGAGAGCCAAGCATGAAGCAAGAACAAGATATAAAAGGTAGAATATTTAAGCAAGTGTTCAAGTATCTGACTGATTTGAAATATATAGCATGTCTACAAAATATAGATGGTATGATATATTAAAAAAAAAAAGGCTATGATGTACAAAGTTGCTATAAAATTTTGGAGTTAAATTGGAAAAACTACAGAAGAGAGTTATTGTCATGTCATTAAAAGTAGCAGAGTCAGGGTGATTGAGAGGAGGAAAGAGTGAGTGGTTTGACTGATCCTCACGGGGGAGGAGCAGATTCAGGCTATAACGGGAGACAGAATTTTTTTTTTGATTTTGGGGGGATTACCACGAATGTGGGGAGGGGGAATTTGTTTGTGTGTAGTCTGTGGGATGAATGTTCAACCATCCATGTTTTTGCTTCTCTGTATGAGCATGTTTATATTGCAAGGTAATCTCAAACTCTTTATTGATCATAGACCAAAGCGTAAAGCTTAATTTAACATCATGGAATTGCAGAGGTCTATAAAACCTAAAAAAACTTAAACAAGTTTTGAATAAAATAAAAGACATAGGTTCAAAAATTGTGTTTTTACAAGAAACTCATTTAATAGAGGAGGATGTAAAAAGAATAAGGAGGAGATGGCAGGGAAGTGTATTCACCTCATCGTTTTCATCCCGAACCAGGGGAGTTATGACTCTCATACATAAATCAGTCCCATTTCAAGTGAAAAATGTAATTGGAGATAAATTGGGAAGATATCTAATCATCCAAGGATCTTTGTTATTAGAAAATATAAATCTGGTGAACATATATGGTCCCAATATAGATGATCAAAGCTTCTTTGTTAATTTATTTCTTACTTTAGCATCACTCACAGGGCTATATATAATAGCAGGGGATTTTAACTGTACATTGAATCCCAGTATAGATAGGTCAACAGGACAGGACTGTACGCACAATGGATGTAGGATGACCATTAATCATTTTATGAAAGAATTGAGATTGCTAGATATATGGAGAGAAATGAAACCACAAGTCAAAGCCTATTCTTGTTATTCTAACACCTACAAGACATTTTCACGTATTGACTATTTTTTGATCTCTATGGAATTAAGGTCCAAGATTCAAAATTGTTTCTATGATAACATTGTGATTTCTGATCATGCACCCTGCTGTATAATATATGTAGATAAGAAATTGACAAAGGTTCCTGGTAGGTGGCAATTTCAGCATAAATGGCTTCAAGATGAGGAATTTGTCAAGTACATAGAAAAACAGATAGATGAGTTCTTTGATATCAACACTACACAAACATCAGCATGTATAAAGTGGGAAGCTTTCAAAGTTTTTATTAGGGGGCATATTATTAGTTATACAGGTTCAAAATCTAGGAAGACTCGAGAGGAGAGAGTCCAATTGGAACGTAAAATAAAAATTCTTCAAGAAAAAGTGTATGCAGGAAGTAATCCCAAATTAGAGAATGAATTACTGATTCTGAGAGCTGAATATGACAAAAAATCAGCAAATAGAGCTGCCTCGAGTCTTCTAAGATTGAAGCAAACCTTTTATGAACAAGGTGAAAAATCAGGAAAATTATTGGCATGGCAGATTAAACAATTAGAATTTAAAACACCAATTACCAGTATTATAAGTAACGGACAGGCAGTCGTAGATCCTTTAGAAATTAACAGTGCCTTTAGAGATTATTATGAAAAACTATATGATACAAAAAATGAAACTGACTTAACAAAACTAAATGGGTTTTTGGACGGATTATCTATACCATGTATTCCAAATGAAAACAGGAGATACTGGAGTCAAAAATTAGTCAAGAAGAAGTTGGGCTAGCCATTGATAATATGAAATCAGGAAAAAGTGTGGGACCTGACGGTCTTCCAGTTGACCTCTATAAAAAATTTAAGAATAAATTAATAAAACCGTTTTTGGAAATGGTTTTAGAAGCATTTCAAAATAGTAAATTACCGCCATATATAAATAATGCCTTAATTATACTGTTGCCAAAACCATGTAAACCTTCTAATAAATGTGAAAACATGAGACCAATAAGCCTATTAAATGCAGACCTTAAGATAATCTGTAAAATTTTAGCAAGACGACTACAAGAAATATTACCAAATATAATTAACCGAGATCAGAATGGCTTTATAATGGGAAGACAAGGCTTCCATAATGTAAGAAGATTATTTAATATAATTTATTCTAATAAAGAAGCACCGGATACAGCTCTCCTATCATTGGATGCTGAAAAGGCCTTTGATAGGGTCGAATGGCCCTTTCTTTTTGAAGTTTTACAAAGGTTTGGACTTGGAAAGAATTTCATAAAATAGGTTCAGATAATATACAATAATGCTACAGCAGAAATCCTAACAAATAGCAATATCTCAAAATCAATAAAAATTAATAGAGGTTGTCGACAAGGCTGCCCACTTTCGCCTTTACTGTTTACTATGGCAATTGAACCTTTGGCGATGGCAGTGCGTTTACATCCACAAATATATGGAATTAAAGTAGGACCAATAGAACATAAAATCTCCCTGTACGCTGATGACATAATTTTGTTTATGTCAAATCTTAAAAAATCAATTCCGACCTTGTTAAATATAATAAAGAACTTTGGGGAAATATCAGGATATAAAATAAATAAAAATAAATCTTCAATATTAATGCTAAATGAGACCCAGAGAAAGCATCCAGCTCCTGAGGTAAATCAATTCAATGTTGTAAATCAGTTTAAATACTTAGGAATTCAAATTGTGCCTAAGTTAGAATCAGCTGCTAGTATCAACTATGAAGCCTTAATGACAGATATTAATGAGTTGCTTCAGAGATGGATGTCACTGCCAATGTCGATGATCGGGAGAATTAATATACTTAAAAGTAATATCTTACCCAAAATACTATATTTATTTCAATACATTCCTTTACCACCACCTTCAGATCTATTCTCAAGAATTAAAAAAAAGTTAGTGGAATTTATATGGAACAATAGGAAGGCTAGATTACGTCTGTCCTTACTATATTTGCCATTTGATCGTGGAGGTCTGAAATGTCCAAACTTTATGTTGTATTACTGGTCAGCACAACTGAGGTCTATGACATATTATTTTTCATCAAATGATCTCCCTCACTGGACAGAGATGGAATCATACAATTTACCTTTGCCTCTTCCCTTATTCATATACTCAGACTCGGCTAAAAAATTACAGAAACAAGTTAAAAATCCAATTGTAAAGCATATGATCAAAATATGGTATGAAATCAAAAAATATTTAAAAGAACCGCACTTATTGTCACAATTTAGCCCAATATGGGGTAATCAATATTTTACACCAGGGAGAGCGGATGCTGTATTTAAATTATGGAATTTAAAAGGGATTCAAAAGATTCAAGACTTATATTTAGCATGTTCAGACAACATAATGTCTTTTGAAGAACTGAGGGCTAAATTTAATCTTAATAGAACACATTTTTTTAAATATCTTCAGCTTAGGAATTTCATTCGATCAAATCAAAATAACGCTCTCACCCGTCCTACCTATTCATACTTGGAAAAAATTTTGACGAAAAATAGTAAGAGAAAGGGTATTATTTCAGAGTTCTATAACTCACTGATATTATCCTCAAGTGAAAACTCACAGAAAAGAATGAATTATTGGAAAGAAGACCTACAAATTGAAATTTCAGAGGAACAATGGGAATTGGCTTGCACAGAAGCTCAAACCAAATCAATAAATGTACGTCTTAAATTGATACATTTTAAATGGTTAATGCGGATGTATGTTACACCGGTGGAGTTAAATAGATATAACAAAAACATACCAGATACGTGCACAAAATGTATGGAAAGTAAAGGAACTCTATTTCATTGTTTTTGGGAATGTAGAAAAATTAGAATGTTTTGGGAAGAGGTGAGGGTAACAATTGAAAAAATAATTTCAAAACAACTCATATTGAATCCTAAATTGTTTTTGTTGGGTCTGTATCCAGAAAAGCATAACTTTAATAAGAGTGAAAGAACATTCATAGACCTCAGTTTGCTTAAGGCCAAAAAATGTATTGCACTGCTGTGGAAAAAGACTCATAGACCAGATGTGACTCAGTGGTTAAGACAGATGTTAACAAACCTTCCACTAGAAAGAATAACATATATACTGAAATCAAAGGAAAATGTGTTTGAGAATATATGGAGACCTTTCATTGATTATGTAAAGAAACTAAACATAACTACTGAAGAAGAAGGTGAATGATGTGTGTGGACCTTGTAATTTCCAAATTGGTGAATGTATAATATGTATACTTATGCAATGGATTACCTAGGCTAAACAGAGGAGCATTGTTTGACTTGTTTTGTTAATGGTTGATGGTGTTTTTGGAATTTTTTTTTTTTTTTGGTTTCTTTTAGTGTTGGGGTTTGATTGTTGGTGTCATGTTTGTTGAAAAAAGGTTCAATAAAAATACTGTGGAAAAAAAAAAAATATCTGTCCTGCAACTGGGAAGCTTGGGTTCAAGTCCCAGCTGGGCCATTCTAATAATTTATTTTCATTTGCATGGTGAAGCGACTGTTGTGTTTCAAAGAGCTTGGATACAATAATAACACATCATTATACTGAGGCACTACTGTGCCCTGTATGAGTGTACCATAAGCACAGAATCAGAATCAGAATCAGGTTTATTGCCATTGTTCATGTGATACACAAACTAGGAATTTGTCTCGGTGCCATGCTGCAACATTAAAAACATAATGAGAAAAAGGGATAAACTAAAAAACTAAAGGACTAGAAACGTGCAATAAGTGTAGAAAAATAAGTAATAATAAGTAATAATAATAATAATACTAGTAATAATGAGTAGTACTAGTCAAGGCAGTTTAAAAAATTAGCATGTAGCAGATAATGTGAAGTACCACATAGTGCAGTCAATAATGCAACAGAAAAACAGTGATGAATGACATGAGTCTGGTTGAGCTGCTGTACATAGTGCACGAGAGTCAAAAGTCACTTAGTGTTCAGCAGTCTGATGGCAGAGGGGAAAAAGCTGTTCATATGCCGAGAGGTTTTAGTCCGAATGGACCGAAGCCTTCTACCTGAGGGGAGGGGGGCAAACAGCACGTGACCAGGATGTGAAGGATCGGCTATGATCCGGCCAGCACGCCTCCGGGTCCTGGAGATGTACAGGTCCTGGAGAGATGGGAGCTTGCAGCCTATCACCTTCTCAGCAGTGCGCACGACGCGCTGCAGCCTTAGTCTGTCCCTGGCAGTGGCTCCTGCGTACCACACAGTTATGGAGGAGGTGAGGATGGACTCGATGATGGCCGTGTAGAACTGCACTAACATCTTGGTGGGTAGCTTGAGCTTCCTCAGCTGCCGCAGAAAGAACATCCTCTGCTGGGCCTTTTTGATGAGGGAGATGATGGTTGGCTCCCATTTGAGGTCTCGGGTGATGGTGGTGCCCAAGAAGCGGAAGGAATCTGCAAAGGTGATGGGAGAGCCTGTGATGGTGAGGGGGGGCAGGGGGGATGTGACTTTCCTGAAGTCCACAATCATCTCCGCTGTCTTCAGAGCATTCAGCTGCAGGTTGTTGTGGCTGCACCAGGACACCAGCTGGGCCACCTCTTCCCTGTAGGCGGACTCGTCACCGTTGGAGATGAGCCCGATGAGGGTGGTGTCGTCCGCAAACTTAATCAGCTTAACAGACTGGTGGGAGGAGGTGCAGGAGTTGGTATAAAGGGAGAAGAGTAGGGGGGAAAGTACACAGCCCTGGGGTGATCCAATGCTGATGCTAACAGAGTCTGAGACAGACTTCCCCAGCCGCACATGCTGTCTCCGGTCCGTCAGGAAGTCGGTGATCCACCTGCAGAGGGAGTCAGGCACGTTGAGCAGGGACAGCTTGTCCTGGAGCAGATCGGGGCGGATGGTGTTGAATGCGGAGCTGAAGTCCACAAACAGAATCCTGGCGTAGGTTCCCGGGGAGTCCAGGTGCTGCAGGATGGAGTGGAGGGCCAGGTTGACTGCGTCGTCCACAGACCTGTTAGCACGGTAGGCAAACTGCAGCGGGTCTAGGAGGGGTGTGGTGATGGACTTGAGGTGAGACAGGACCAGGCGCTCAAAGGACTTCATGACTACAGAGGTGAGCGCTACAGGTCTGTAGTCGTTAAGTCCAGTAATCCGTGGCTTCTTGGGGACAGGGATGATGGTGGAGGATTTGAGGCAGGTCGGCACGTGACATTGCTTAAGAGAGGTGTTAAAAATGTCTGTGAAGACAGGAGCCAGCTCTTTCGCACAGTGTCTCAGGGTGGAGGGAGACACACCGTCCGGCCCGGGGGCCTTGCGCGGGTTCAGTCTGGAGAACTGTCTGTGCACGTCCTGCTCACTGATGACAAGGGGAGGGGGGGAGGAGGAGGAGGAGGAGGGGGGGACCGCTCTTGGTGAATTAGGGGCTGAGGAGGCAGAGGAGCTGGGTGGAGTGGGTGAGTTGGACACAGCTGACGAGGTGTCAAAACGGGCATAGTGTTGGGACAGTCTTTGACAAAGGGCTTTGTCATCCTGACCTTTAGAAGCCTGAGGCCGATAGTTGGTGATTTGCCTCAGTCCTCTCCACACAGAAGCCGAGTCATTAGCAGTGAACTGCTGCTGGAGTCTCTCAGAGTACACAGATTTAGCTCTCCTCAGCTCTCTGTTAAACCGATATTTGACCTCCCTGTAGCAGTCCCTGTCTCCACTTTTCAACGCTGCTTCCTTCTCCTTCCTGATCCGTCTGAGCTTAGCTGTGAACCAAGGCTTGTCATTAGAATATCTTATCCTGGTGCGCGATGGGAGAATGTGCTCTTCACAGAAGTTGATATATGAGTTCACAGTGTATGTGTACTCATTAAGATCATGTGTGGCTCTTTTAAACATGCCCCAGTCAGTTATTTCCATGCATGTGTTCAGTTTCTCTCCAGCTTCACTGGTCAATTTCTTTGTGGTGGTCACCACAGGTTTAGTGAGTTTCAGTCTCTGTCTGTATGTGGGGATGAGGTGAACCATCACGTGATCAGATAGTCCCAGCGCAGCGCGGGGAACAGCGCGATATGCGTCCTTTACTGAAGTATAACAGTGATCCAGCGTGTTATTTCCTCTGGTTGGACATTTAATACACTGTTTGTAGCGGGGGAGCTCGTGACTCAGATTGCTCTGGTTAAAATCGCCCACCACGATAACCAGGGAGTCTGGAAAGTTCCGCTCCGTAAGTTGGATGTGATCTGCGAGCACGCGCTGAGCTTCGCGCGTGTCCGCGTCAGGAGGGGCGTACACAGCGACGAGAATGAATGAGGCAAACTCGCGCGGGGAATAGAATGGCTTGCAGTTAATGAAAAGAAATTCCAGGGCGGGAGAACAGTGTTTGGAAATCACCGTTACATCAGAGCACCAGCTGTTGTTAATATAGAAGCACACTCCTCCTCCGATAGACTTACCGGACAGCTCTGTGACGCGGTCAGCACGAATCAGCTGGAAGCCCTCGAGGCTGATCACGCTATCTGGAATGTTCTCATTAAGCCAGGTCTCAGAGAAGCAGATGACAGACGAGGAAGCGAGGTCCTTGAAACGCATCAGCAGTCTTAATTCTTCTACCTTGTTCAGGAGAGAATTGGCATTGGATAGAAATATGCCAGGCAAGGCTGTTCGCGAGCCTCTTTTTCGTAGCCGAGCGAGAATCCCTCCTCTCTTCCCTCTTTTCCGCCGTCTTGCTTTTTTGGCCAAACAATGGATCAGATCAACGGCAGGAGCTAAAAAAACTGGAAGAAGGTCCATGGGGGTGAGAGTCCTGATATTTAGTAGTTCTTCACGGGTGTATGAACCGGCAGATGCACAATCAGTGAACAAAAACAGACAAATTATAAAAATTAAAGGGCAGCGATACACCATGGCGGCCGCTGTGGGCGCCATCTTGTTTTTTTGCACATTCACTGTAGTCACCCAAGTTTTATTATTTCTTTTTTGCCTTATGATCACTGATATTTCTTAAAAGACAGTGCATTTATTGAAATGGAAAAAAAATGTCCTTGCAAAAATCTGCATGTTGTATACGTTTTGTCCATTAGATGGCCTAGTAGAGAAAATGAAGTTTCACATGAGGCCTCATCTACAGACATGGACAAAATTGTTGGTACCCCTCTGTTAATGAAAGAAAAACCCACAATGGTCACAGAAATAACTTGAATCTGACAAAAGTGGTAATAAATAAAAATTCTATGAAAATTAACCAATGAAAATCAGACAATGCTTTTGAATTGTGGTTCAACAGAATTATTTTAAAAAACAAACTCATGAAACAGGCCTGGACAAAAATGATGGTACCCCTAGAAAAGATTGAACATAATGTGACCATAGGGACATGTTCAACCAAGATGTGTCCTCTAATTAACATCACAGGTGTCTACAAACTTGTAATCAGTCAGCTGGCCTATTTAAAGGGTGACAAGTAGTCACTGTGCTGTTTGTTGACATGGTGTGTGCCACACTAAACATGGACCAGAGGAAGCAAAGGAGAGAGTTGTCTCAGGAGATTAGAAAGAAAATTATAGACAAGTATGTTAAAGGTAAAGGCTATAAGACCATCTCCAAGCAGCTTGATGTTCCTGTGACTACAGTTGCACATATTATTCAGAAATAAGATCCACGGGACTGTAGCCAACCTCCCTGGATGTGGCCACAGGAGGAGACGGATAATATGAATGGTAACAAAAGAGTCCAGAACAACAACTAAACACATTCATGGTGAACTCCAAGGTCAAGGTACATCAGAGTCAGATCGCACCATCCGTTGTTGTTTGAGCCAAAGTGGACTTCATGGGAGACGACCAAGGAAGCCACCATTGCTGAAAACAAATCATAAAAAAGCCAGACTGGAATTTGCCAAACTGCATGTTGACAAGCCACAAAACTTCTGGGAGAATATCCTGTGGACAGACGAGACAAAACTGGAACTTTTTGGCAAGGCACATCAGCTCTATGTTCACAGACGCAAAAATGAAGCATACCAAGAAAAGAACACTGTCCCTACTGTGAAACATGGAGAAGGTTCTGTTATGTTCTGGGGCTGCTTTGCTGCATCTGGCACAGGGTGTCTTGAATCTGTGCAGGGTACAATGAAATCTCAAGACTATCAAGGTATTCTAGAGAGAAATGTGCTGCCCAGTGTCAGACAGCTTGGTCTCAGTCGCAGGTCATGGGTCTTGCAACAGGATAATGACCCAGAACACACCGCTAAAAACACCCAAGAATGGCTAAGAGCGAAACATTGGACTATTCTAAAGTGGCCTTCTATAAGCCCTGATCTAAATCCTATTGAACATCTGTGGAAGGAGCTGAAATTGAAAATGCCGGTAGCTACGGAGGGTGACAATATGTATGGGTACATAATCATACCATCTAGGATAACTAAGTAGACGGTTATGCTGTTTCATTCCATCTAGCTACAATGCTCCGCACTGTCTGTGTTTATATATTTATTCCATCTAGCTACAATGCTCCGCACTGTGTGTGTTTATATATTTACATATTTATTCCATCTTGCTACAATGCTCCGCACTGTGTGTTTATATATTTACATATCTATTCCATCTAGCTACAATGCTCCACACTGTGTGTGTGTTTATATATTTACATATTTATTCCATCTAGCTACAATGCTCCGCACTGTGTGTGTTTATATATTCATATATTTATTCCATCTAGCTACAATGCTCCGCACTATGTGTTTATATATCTATATATTTATTCCATCTAGCTACAATGCTCCACACCGTGTGTTTATATATTTATGTTTATATGTACATATGTATACTCGCTGCTCTTGTTTTTTTTCTTGCCTTCTGATTGTTGCTCTGAGTGTTGCTATCCCTGTGCTGTTGCATTCCTGGAATTTCCCCATTGTGGGACTAATAAAGGCTCATCTTATCTTATCTTATCTTATCTTAAACATGCCGTGTGGAGAAGGCACCCTTCAAACCTGAGACAACTGGAGCAGTTTGCTCATGAGGAGTGGGCCAAAATACCTGCAAAGAGGTGCAGAAGTCTCATTGACAGTTACAGAAATTGTTTGATTGCAGTGATTGCCTCAACAGGTTGTGCAACAAAATATTAAGTTAAGGGTACCATTGTGGAGAGTGTAATTAATGGAGGCAGATTTATGCAACAGACGACTTTATTCACTCTCACATCAGTCATACACAGAAAAAGCATGTCTCAATACACCAGGGGCTCTCCATTTATATCAACCGCCCCACTCACATCTGCATGACATCTCGCATCACAATACATTCATCCTTTCGCGCAAAGCCCTGCTGAAAAAAGCGAGCGGCTGCCAAGAACCGGCAACACGTTGCTCCATGACGGCCCCTATGGCCACGTCTGAAGTGTTGGTAGTGAGCGCTATCCGGGCCGCCGGGTCTGGTGCGCCAACAGTGCTGTGTTTGCCAGGGCTGTTTTAACCTCAGAGAACGCCTGCTCCCACTCCGGAGTCCATTCGACTCTGTCCGCGGGTTTCCGTTTCTTGAGCGCAGCATACAATGACTGCATGAGTTGAGCTGCGTGGGGGAGGAACCGGTTATAAAAGTTAACCATCCCCAAAAATTCTTGCAGCGCCCTTACCGTCTGAGGCTGGGGAAAACTCGCCACGGTGTGCACTTTGTCGGGCAAGGGTATCGCTCCCTCCGGTGACACACAATGCCCCAAAAAATCAATCCCCGTCACGCCAAACTGGCATTTCACTGGGTTGATTATTAACCCGTTCTCCTCCAACCTCCGGAAAACCGTCCTGAGGTGCGTTACGTGTTCGTCCTCGGACGCACTGGCCACCAGGATGTCATCCAGGTAGACAAACACAAACGGCAGATCGCGCAACACCGCATCCATCATGCGTTGGAATGTCTGTGCCGCTCCTTTTAATCCGAAGGGCATGCGTAAAAACTCAAACAAGCCAAATGGAGTTATTACCGCTGTTTTGGGTATGTCCTCCGCGCGCACTGGGACCTGGTGGTGACCACGGACCAGGTCTATTTTAGAAAAAATGCGTGCCCCGGCAAGGTGAACGGAAAAATCCTGAATATGGGGAATCGGGTAGTGGTCATGCGCTGTGGCGTTATTCAACCTGTGGAAATCTCCGCACAGTCGCCATGATCCCTCGGCCTTAGGGACCATGTGTAGCGGGGATGCCCATGGGCTGTTTGAGCACCTGGTGATGCCCAGCCTTTCCAAGTTGGCAAACTCCTCGCACGCTATGGCCAGTTTAGCTGCATCCAAGCGCCGAGGTCATGCGAAAACGGGCGGCCCGGTGGTGGTGATAAAGTGTTCCACCCTGTGTTTAGCGATGGCCGCCGAAAACGTTGCGACCGTGAGCGCTGGGAACTGAGTGAGCAGTGTGTGGAACTTACCGCCTGGAGCTGTGACGTTGGCTTGTGTTATTGGCCCGGCCCCTCGAGCTGTACAGGGGAGAGAATCAAAAGACATTGCATTAACCAGGCGCCTGTTAGCAACATCGACTAGCAACCCGTGTGCACACAGAAAATCAGCTCCCAGGATTGGGAAACTCAATGCCGCTATGACAACAGTCCACTCGTACATATGGCCGTGTAGGGATAAAGTCAGTGTTCTCTCACCAAAAGTCTTAATGTCCGAGCCATTTACTGCTACCAGCCCGGGGCCGCTAGCTCCCGCTAGCCGGTCGGCATAGGACGGCAGGATGATGCTCTTCTGGGCGCCGGTGTCTACGAGGAACCGTCACCCCGAGCGCGAGTGTGTCACGTAGAGCAGCTTGTTCTCTTCACCGGCGGTCGCAGCTGCTACCGACTGCCGGTCTTGGTGTTTCCCGAACGCTTGAATTGGCACGGTGGCACACATCTGTGTGCGTTCTCTCCAAAGCGGCGGTGGTAGAAGCAGAGCGTGTCTCTCTGGCGCTTCCTGGCCCCCGCTGCCGCTACCGTCGGTGGCTCCTTGCCTCCGTTGGTTGTCTCGCTGGGTTTCAATGCCACCGCGTTCACTGTGAGGGCTCTGGTGGTGAGGATGATCCGATCTGCCTCCTGAGCTAGCGCACGGTAGTCACGCGCGGCCAGCAACGACGAATTGACCAGAACCGCTCTGGCCACTGTTGGGAGGTTCCGGAGGAAAAGGTGGGCAAACAGAAAATGCCCGTCGTCCGTGCCCATCAACGCCAACATCTTCTCCATCAGTTCGACCGCCGAACCATCTCCTAACTCGGAGTGCCTCAGGAGCCTCTCTGCTCTCTCACAGTCCAAAAGCGTGTAGCGCCGGGTCAGCGCGGCCTTGAGAGCCCTGTATTTGTTGTGGGCTGGAGGCTGTTGGAGCAGGATCGCTACTTGCTGAGACGTGCAAGCATCCAGCGCTGTGACCACATAGTAATATTTGGTGTCGTCTGCCGTTATTCCCCAGAGGGCGAACTGAGCCTCGGTGTGGTGGAACCAAGACCACGGGTCGTGCAGCCAAAAGTCCGGTAGTTTGACCGAAACAGTGCACGCGTTGCTGTGGGTTCCCATCCGGGCTGTCTCTGGGATGCCTGCCGCGTTGGTGGGGCTTCCCGTCCGGACCGAGTCCGGGGTTCTTGCCTCGTGATCCATAATTCGTCAAAGCGTCACCAGTGTGGGGACTGTAATTAACAGAGGCAGATTTATGCAACAGACGACTTTATTCACTCTCACATCAGTCATACACAGAAAAAGCATGTCTCAATACACCAGGGGCTCTCCATTTATGTCAACCGCCCCTCTCACATCTGCATGACATCTCGCATCACAATACATTCATCCTTTCTCCCCCAACCCCTTCTTCCTGCTACCTCACCATAATCCCCATATTGTCCTTCTCTGTTTACCCTCTGCATCCAGTCTGAGATGATTAACCCAGCCTCTACACCATCACTTTTGTCCAGGCCTGTTTCATGACTTTGTTTTTTTAAAATAATTCTGTTGAACCACAATTCAAAAGCATTGTCTGATTTTCACTGGTTAATTTTCATAGAATTTTTATTTATTACCACTTTTGTCAGATTCAAGTTATTTCTGTGACCATTGTGGGTTTTTCTTTCATTAACAGAGGGGTACCAACAATTTTGTCCAGATCTGTACGAGCCATTTTGATGAAAGGCCTCAAGTCTTCAAGAAAGCCTCAAATATCCATGATTAAGTAATAGCATAGAGATAAATTAACTGGGAAGCTGGGGTTCAAGTCCCAGCTGGGCCATTCCTATAATTTATTTTTATTTGCAAGGTGAAGTGTCTGTTGTGTTTCAAAAAGCTTGGATACAACAATAACACATCAATATGCTGAGGCACTATTGTGCCCTGCATGACAATAAGGACAGAGATGAATGTACTGGGAACGACAGTATAAGCCTGTTGAAAAGTTACTTCTTTAAATGGAAAAAATGGATAAGTAGCACAAGCACATTCACTGTAGTCACCGGTTTTATTATTTTTTTGCCTTATTATCATTGATATTTCTTAAAAGACAGTGCATTTATTGAAATGAAAAAAAAAATACACATTAAACCAATAATACCCTTGCAAAAATCTGCATGTTGTATATGTTTTGTCCACTAGAGGGTGGTAAAGAAAATGAAATTTCACATGACATCACCTCATCTACAGAGGGCATGTGCATGATGTCACAATCCCGGAAGTTATGGTGTTTATTCAGCACTGAGTGGCAAAAAAAAAAAAAATGAGTGCCGCCATTGGTCTGAATCATTTGAATGCAGCAAAAAACACCTAAAATGAAGACGGGCTGGTTTAATCAACTTTTGAGGTGACACGGTGTACCCTGCCTCTCACCCAAAAGATGCTGGGATAGGCTCCAGCCCCCCGCGACCCGAAAAGGATTAAGCAGTAGAAGATGAATGAATGTTTGAAATCTTGTGTATGCTCTAATTTTTTTAATTTTAGATATTTTTTAAATCATTTTTTACAGTGTAAGGTCACCCAGAAAGTCTGGTTTTGTTAGTTAGCGGCTAATCGTGCGTTAGCCTAGCTTCCTGGCACAGTCGGTAGCACCGACCGGAGGAGGAGCCTTTCCTGCCTTTTAACCCTTTAAGTGTGTATGGTACAGAACTGCGACATACCCCCTAGTGGTCAAGAGTGGTAAATATTTTTTGTCAATAAAATAGTTCAGATTTCCAAGGCTATAACTTGGAAGTGGTAAGAGATAGTGGCTTACTGTCAATTAGAAAAATGTAAAATATGATCCAAAGTTTCAGACAGGATTAAATTTATGCATCTAATTTGCATAATGTCACAGCACCTCTTTAAATTCCGTAACTCAGTCAAAACTGGACTTTGGATATATTTACACAAAAATGGTTGAGTCTTTTGACACCATTTTTTGTACAGAGGTACCTCATCATCTTATCTTCAAAGTATATGAACAAGAAATCAGTACATTTAAAAAAAAAAAAACAGAAATTTCTCACTGACTTCTGACAAAGTCAGAGTGAGAAGGCAGGCGCAGTGCCACGTTCTGCCACTAGAGGCACAGAAATGCTCACACTCAAAGGGTTAATGCCATCAAAGCACATCTAAAATGGGGAAGAGCTGTTCTGCAATTGACTGTTCAGATAGATTCTGCAAGAAGTCTGAGCTATCCTTTTACAGACTGCCGAAAACTAAAGAAAGGAGAAACAAATGGGTTGCTGCAATTGGCAAAAGCAACTGGAATCCATGCACTAAAACTTGGCTTTGTTCTTCTCATTTTGTCACAGGTATGTTGGATTTATTTATTGTAAAGAGGATGGTGCTTTATTAGCTTATTAAAGCCATTCACTGGCTGTGCTTTACTTTAACTTTATTTATTTATTCAACTTTATTTATATAGCGCCATTTCACAACAACAGTCATCTCATAGCACTATCAACTGTAGGGGGGGCCCCCACAGTTGCAGAAAGACCCCAGCAATCAGGCGATCCCCTGTGAGCAAGCACTTGGCGACGGTGGAGAGGAAAAACTCCCTTTTAACAGGAAGAAACCTCCAGCAGAACCAGGCTCAGGGAGGGGCAGTCATCTGCTGCGACTGGCTGGGGGGTGAGGGGATAGAGAAGAAGAAAAGAACAGACATGTAGAGAGCAAACAGCACGATGGGGACTCAATCTATGGGAGAGAACAAACAAATGTTAATGACCAGCAAAAAAAAAAAATATTTCATAGAGAGTGAGGAAAGGAGTGAGGCCCAGTGCATTACTGGAGGTCCCCCGGCTGACTAAACCTATTAGCAGCATAACTAAGGGAGGGTTCAGAAACACATGATCCCACCCTAATTGTAGGCTATATCAAAAAGGTAGGTTTTAGCCCTATTCTTAAAAACAGAGATCGAGTCTGACTCCCGAATCCAGATTGGCAGCTGATTCCACAGGAGAGGAGCTTGATAACTGAAGGCTCTGCCTCCCATTGTACTTTTGGAGATTCTAGGTATTACAAGTAATCCTGCATTTTGGGAGCGTAGTGCTCTGTTAGGATGATACGGTAGTATCAGATCTTTACTGCACAATTAATGAGTAACTGTTAGATGTGGGGAAAAACATGTGAAATGATAGCTAGCTAATGTTAGGTTAGCTAACGGGAGCAACATTTAAAAAAAAAAAACAAAACATAATAATGATATACAGTATACAGACATGGACAAAATTGTTGTTACCCCTCTGTTAATGAAAGAAAAACCCACAATGGTCACAGAAATAACTTGAATCTGACAAACGTGGTGATAAATAAAAATTCTATGAAAATTAACCAATGAAAATCAGACAATGCTTTTGAACTGTGGTTCAACAGAATTATTTTAAAAAACAAACTCATGAAACAGGCCTGGACAAAAATGATGGTACCCTTAACTTAATATTTTGTTGCACAATCTTTTGAGGCAATCACTGCAATCAAACGATTTCTGTAACTGTCAATGAGACTTCTGAACCTCTCAGCAGGTATTTTGGCCCACTCCTCGTGAGCAAACTGCTCCAGTTGTCTCAGGTTTGAAGGGTGCCTTCTCCAGACGACATGTTTCAGCTCCTTCCACAGATGTTCAATAGGATTTAGATCAGGGCTCATAGAAGGCCACTTTAGAATAGTCCAGTCCTTCTCAAATAGTGGGGCGTGATGCGATGCCGGGGGGGGGGGGCGCGTGTGACCCCGGGGAACAGGCTTTGCTTTTGCTGTGTAAAGTGTAATTGCACATCCACGGCAGCAGGTGGTGCAGTGGCGCTCTCATTGTCAAAGTCTGTGCGGGAGTTTAAAACTTTTTAAATTGCTGTCAACAAACCCCTCGAGAGACACCATGGAGAAATATTTAACAGTAACGAAAAGAAAGGCGGAGAGAGACAGAGGTAAAGAGACAAATGAAAGTCTCCCAAAAGCTAAGACGAGGAAATATGATGAAGCTTATCTAGCGCTTGGCTTCACTGTGACTACGGTGGGAGACGAGGAAAGACCGGTGTGTTTACTGTGTCTGAAAGTGTTGGCAGCGGACAGCATGAAGCCAAATAAATTAAGACGTCACCTACAGACATTACATCCTCAACACGTTGATAAGCCGCTTGATTTTTTTCAGCGAAAACGTGCGGAGTACGGCCAACAATCATCCCACTTTGTGAACGCTACATCAGTAAACCAGCGAGCACTTTCAGCATCATTTAAAGTGGCGTACCAAATTGCGCAGTGCAAAACCCCCCACACAATTGCAGAGGAGTTGATACTGCCTTTTTCTACCTTTTTCTTCAGACTAAAATGTTAAATATATTGGTACTCCTGTGTTAATGTTCCAGATCAATTTACATTTAATATTATTTATTGATTGAATTATTTTTCTCAGCATCAAATGGTTCAGTTGGTCAAAAATGTTTCTAGTTTAAATAAGGATTGACATATTTTTTATTTCAGGCACTTTGATGCACTTAAAGTTTTTTTTCTGTTTTAGACTATAACAGGGTTTCTGTGTGGCAAAATAAAGTTAATATTTGTTGAAAGTTGATTTATATTGCTTTTTTCTTTTGTTAATGTTAAAAAGGATACAATTTGAGGGGGCGCTCGTGCGCAGTAATGGAGTAGACGTGTTTCCACGAGGCTCCGTCGCAGACTTCTAAATTTTGTTTATTTTTGCTACACCTACTTACCAACTTTTTGCCTACTTATCGTCAGAGCTGTTTCTAACCAACCTCCAATCATGCCACCCAAGAGAGACGAGGTAAAACCATCAAATTCAGCCTCGGCTAGCGCTAGCAACGAAGCTATATTAGCTGCAGTTAACAAATATGGCGCTGAGCTAGCTAAAGTTTCAGCGCAGATGGAAGAGTTGAAAAAGTCCGTGGAGGGTCGCTTAAGCACAGTGGAGACGCATTTGGGCACATTACAGAATGAACATAATCAGACTGAACAACGCTTGGATAGTATGGATGTGGCACTCTCCGACGCAGATGTTCGCATCACGGCACTGGAAGCTAGCTATCGTGAGTTGCAGGTGGAAAATGGTCGGCTTAAGGCTAAGCTAAATGACTTGGAGGGGCGCTCGCGTAGGTTAAACATCAGGATCGTGGGGATCAAAGAAGGAGAAGAGAAGGGCAATCCCATGGAGTTTGTGACACGACTGCTACCGGAGCTGCTTGGCCCGAATAACCTGACCAAGCCCATTAAAATTGACCGTGCCCACCGCAGCCTCAAACCTAAGCCTCCGGACACCGCGCGCCCACGGATGATCATCGCCAAAGTCCACAATGACCACGACTTGGCCAATATTTTTAAACTCAGCAGACAACAGGGTCCACTCCGTTATCAAGGCAACAAAGTGTACATCTTCCCGGACTACACGGCGGAGGTTGCATCACAGCGTCAAGCCTTTAACAACGTCAAGAAGAAGCTGACTGATGCCGGCGCCAAGTGTTCTCTACGGTTTCCAGCCAAACTTCAGGTCGTCCACAACAGAGAAGTTAAAGTGTTTAACACTCCGGTGGATGCAGAGAGGTTTGCCAACTCCCTGACTGACAGTGTATAACTGGCGAAGTGCACATTGTTTAAATTATACAGCTGTTGACGCCACTCTAATACTGCACTTTATTCTGCCTCGCCCTTTTTTGATGGCATATTCCAAGTTAATTATATTGTCTCTGTGTGTAGCTTTCTTTCAGTTAATTGATTTACATTAGAAGACTGCGCGGTTCCATTGGTGGTTTGCTGAAACGCAAAATTGTGTCCGTTACCCAGCAGTCTCCCAAGTATTAGTGGGTTTTGCCGCTTTGTTCCTGTTTTTTGCGGCGCTAAGGGAATGGGTTTTTATAATATGTTTTTCTTTTTTAATTTGTTCTTTGTTTGGTTTGTTTTGCCTGCCAGTGTAGCCATTTACTGCCTAAGCCCATATATTTTTTTAAATTTAGTTTTCGAATGCAAGCTGGTTCTTCTGGATCAGGTGTGAGTCATCTCACGTTCACATCATGGAACTGTAGGGGTTTGGGGAAAGCTCTCAAAAGAGTAAAAGTATTTTCACATCTGAAATCATTGTCCTCTGATATAATCTTCTTACAGGAAACCCATATTCACCCCACAGAACAGAGACGGTTGAGAGCCTTATGGATATCCCAGGTTTATCAATCTACCTTTTCCTCAAAGGCCAGAGGAGTGGCCATCTTAGTGCGCAGAACTATACCTTTTGTATTCAAGTCTATGGTGACCGATCCAGGTGGGAGATTTGTGCTTGTAACAGGTATCATAAACTCTGCCATTGGCCCTTTTAAATGTATATGCTCCAAATTTTGACAGTCCGGATTTCTTCTGTAAAATCTTTCGTCTTGTTGCGGAACAGAATAACTGTAACATTATTATAGGAGGTGATTGCGTGGAGGTCGGGGGCAGTGCCTTTGGCATGGCAAACCGGGGTGGTGGTTCCTCTCTTCAAAAAAGGGGACCGGAGGGTGTGCTCCAACTTTAGAGGGATCACACTCCTCAGCCTCCCTGGGAAGGTCTATGCCAAGGTACTGGAGAGGAGAGTCCGGCCGTTGGTCGAACCTCGGATTCAGGAGGAGCAATGTGGTTTTCGTCCTGGCCGTGGCACATCGGACCAGCTCTTTACCCTCTCGAGAATTCTTGAGGGTTCGTGGGAGTTTGCCCAACCAGTTTACATGTGTTTTGTGGACTTGGAGAAGGCATTTGACCGCGTCCCTCGTGGATTTTTGTGGGGGGTGCTTCGGGAGTATGGGGTATCGGGCTTGTTGTTACGAGCTATTCGGTCTCTGTACGACCGTTGTGAGAGTTTAGTTCGCATTGCCAACACTCGGTCGGAGTCATTCCCAGTGAGAGTTGGACTCCGCCAGGGCTGCCCTTTGTCACCGGTCCTGTTCATAATTTTTATGGACAGGATTTCTAGGCGCAGCCAGGGAATGGAGGGTGTCATGCTTGGTGACCACAGGATCTCATCTCTGTTGTTTGCAGATGATGTTGTCCTGTTGGCTTCATCCAGCAATGACCTACAGCTCTTGCTGGGACGGTTTGCCGCTGAGTGTGAAGCGGCTGGGATGAGAATCAGCACCTCCAAGTCCGAGTCCATGGTCCTCAGCCGGAAAAAGGTGGATTGTCCTCTCCGGGTTGGGGACAGGCTCCTGCCCCAAGTGGAGGAGTTTAAGTATCTTGGGGTCTTGTTCACGAGTGAGGGGAAAATGGAGCGAGAGATCGACAGACGGATTGGAGCAGCATCTGCAGTGATGCGGACGTTGTACCGGTCTGTTGTGGTGAAGAGGGAGCTTAGTTCTAAGGCAAAGCTGTCGATTTACCAGTCAATCTACGTTCCTACTCTCACCTATGGTCACGAGCTTTGGGTAATGACCGAAAGAACGAGATCGCGGATACAAGCGGCTGAAATGAGCTTTCTCCGTAGGATTGCTGGACTCACCCTCAGAGATAGGGTGAGGAGCTCAGTCATCCGGGAGAGGCTCAGAGTAGAACCGCTGCTCCTCCACATTGAAAGGAGTCAGTTGAGGTGGTATGGGCATCTGATTAGGATGCCTCCTGGACGCCTCCCATTTGAGGTGTTTCAGGCACGTCCCACTGGGAGGAGACCCCGGGGCAGACCCAGGACTCGGTGGAGAGACTATGTCTCCCAGCTAGTCTGGGAACGCCTTGGTATCCCCTCTGAAGAGCTGGAGCAGGTGGCTGGGGAGAGGGAAGCCTGGGCTTCTCTGCTTGAACTGCTGCCTCCGCGACCCGGACCTCCGGAAAAGCGGTAGAAGATGGATGGATGGATGGATGGATTTTAATTGTTTCCTAGACCCTCATCTTGATAGATCTTCCATTACAACTGCGCCCATGTTAAAATCTGTGCCAGTCCTGAATAATCTTATTAAATCGCTAAATTTAGTGGATATTTGGAGGCATCAACATCCCTTGGACAGACAGTACTCCTTTTTCTCCCAGGTACATGGCAGTTTTACTAGGATTGATTATTTTCTCGTTGATTCCAATTTAATTACCAACGTTGTCAGTTCAGATTATAACAATATTTTAATTTCTGATCATGCCCCTGTGTCTGTTAAAATAAACTTCAATATGCTTGTGCACTCATATAATTTGAAATACAATCCGGCATTAAATTCAGATAAAGCTTTTTGTGAAAGCATCTCAAACAAAATTACAGATTTCTTATACTTTAATGATAATGGTGAGGTATCTGATTCCACACTGTGGGAAACATTTAAATCCGTTATTAGGGGTGATATTATCTCGTACCAGTCTTATAATAAAAAGGTTAAACAGAAGCGTATGTCTGAAATACAGACCCAACTCCCTTTGTTGGAGGAATCATTTCGTATCTCAAAATCAGATGAAATACTAAAGAATATTGTATCTGCAAGACTTGAATACAGCCGCATTCTTGGTGAGCATGTTTGTAATTATATACGAAAGCTTAAACAAAAGCAATTTGAGCTTGGTGATAAAGCACACAGCGTACTCGCTAGGCAGTTGAGAGGTGTTCAAGCTGAACGGGCAATTTATAAAATTGTATCTAATGGAGAACTAATAACTGACCCTTTACAGATAAATAACACTTTTTATGAATATTATAAAAACTTGTATACCTCTAAATTATCGTCATCAAAGGAAGACATATGGGGGTTCTTAAATAGATTGGATATGCCCACATTGAGTGAAAATGCCAAACAACAGTTGGATGCTGACTTCACACTAGAGGAGATCAAAGCTGCCATCCGTTCATTTCCAAATGGTAAGGCTTGTGGCCCTGACGGATTTGGCATTGAATTTTATAAAATTCACATTGATAAACTTGCTCCATTGTTGCTTCGTATGATAAACTCTTCCGTGAAGGAAGGATCATTCCCAGAGACATTATACGATGCGAATATTTGTCTACTGTTGAAGAAGGGTAAAGATGAAACAAATCTAGCTTCTTATCGCCCTCTCAGCCTTTTAAATAGTGACCAGAAAATTGTTGCAAAAGTTTTGGCAAACCGCTTGAACGAACACATTGGTTCCTTAATTCATAGTGACCAAACCGGGTTTATCCCCGAAAGGTTTGCATTTTCGAATACTCGTAGACTTCTGAACGTCATGTATTCTAACAACCCACCATATTCTGCTGTTGTCTCTTTGGATGCACAACAGACCTTCGATCAAATTGAGTGGGAGTATATGTTTATTACTCTTAAAAGATTTGGCTTTGGTGACAGATTTATAGCTATCGCAAAAATGCTCTATGCACGTCCTAGATCATATGTACTTACTAACAACAATAAATCTGCCTCATTTTTATTACATCGCGGGACCAGGCAGGGCTGTTGCCTATCACCAATGTTTTTTGCTCTGGCGCTTGAACCACTTGCTATTGCCATCAGGATGGAGCCTGAAATAGTAGGGTTTAGATATAACGCATTTGAATGTACTATTGGCTTGTACGCCGATGATGTCATTTTGACACTGTCTGACATTAGACAGTCTCTTCCACCTCTTCTTGAGATCATTAGGGAATTTGGTCAGTTCTCTGGTTTTACCATTAATTGGGAGAAAAGTGTTCTCATGCCTCTTTCAGATGGTCTAGATAAAACATTTCTCAATACATTACCTTTTAAAATATCAAATGAGCACTTTGAATATTTAGGAATCACCATCCCTAGGAATCCCAAACTTATTTTCAAATTGAATTTTACAGAACTATTAAATAAGATTAGGAGCATGATTGAGAAATGGAAATTACTACCAATTTCTCCAATTGGACAAGTAAATATTGTCAAAATGATTGTACTTCCTAAATTTATATATTTATTTCAGAATCTGCCAATTTTTCTTACAGCATCTTTTTTTAAATTAGTTGATTCCATTATCATCTCCTTTATTTGGGCTGGCAAAAACCCCCGTGTCTCTAAATTACATCTCCAAAAATCCTCGGTCGAGGGTGGTCTTGGGTTGCCTATTATGAGACATTATTATTGGGCCTGCAACGCTAGGGCCTTGGTCTTCTGGTCCCAAGATAATCATTATGCGGATCAAATACCGTGTTGGCCTGCACTTGAATCTCATAACTGTCAATCCCTCATTGGTACATCTTCATCTGCTTTATTATTTAGCAAGGTCGACATCCCTCTGAATGTGTTCAGACATGACTTTGTGCTGCACAACTCTTTCAGAATTCTGAAACAAATTAAGAAGATATTGCATCTTCCTGGCCTTTCTATATATGCACCTATATGCCAAAACCCTGCCTTCAAACCAGCTTTATCAGATCCTGTGTTCAGGCAATGGTCAAATAAAGGTATTCTTACAATAAAGGACCTGTATATCAACAAAAACTTTGCATCTTTTACACAATTACAAATGAAGTTCAATCTCCCACCTGGTCATTTTTTCAGGTACCTGCAGATTAGACATTTTGTACAACAGTCTTTAACCCATTTTGTCAAACTTCCTGTACAACATGATTTCTATGAGGTTTTGAGAAAACACCCAACCTCCAAGCATTTAGTTTCAGAATTCGTTAATCTTTTCTCTTGGCCAACGTCTTCGACCCATGTCAAGGAGGCATGGACGAGGGATGCAGGTATAGAGATCTCAAATGATCTATGGGAAAGAGCCTTAGTTGGTATTCATTCATGTTCAGTAAATGCCAGACTTCAGCTAATACAATTTAAAGTAATACACCGATTATGCCACATTTCCACTATATAGTTCTGCGCTACTCTTTTCTTTTCTTTTCTACTTGTTTCTCCCGCGGCTGTGCCTCCATCACAACCGCGGAAAGCCGAGAATTGCTGGGGTGGGCGGGATCGAGGTGGCGCTACACTGCTGACGTATAAAGGACGAGACTGACTCCTCAACAACACAGAAAAAAATAGCGGATTACGAGCGGAGGATTTCCACGGTTTTTAACACAATGAATGTCTTTAACGAGACAAGAGAATTTTACAGGAGAAGACGACGTGGATCGAGACAACACACGTTGGAGCAGGAGAGGAGAATAGCGGTTGCCCAGGAGGAATCTGAAGCAGCTGCATATGAAGCAGAGATCATTCAGAGATCATTTCATTTGTTCAGTGTTCATGTGCATACATATGTCAAACATCTTTTTTAAATAAAATGTTGTGCACTTTTAAACTACGTTGCCTCTGTTGTTCAAAACGGTTAAATGTTAACAGACGGTTAATTAAATGCTGAAACACTGGGGTAATTTAAAATTATGCAGAAGCTTAATCCTAAACCCCTTTAACTTACCAAATAATTTATAATATTATAAAAAAAGCCAATCCAAATCTAGACCCATTTTGTATATTGTGTAATAATGATACACTGATGATAAACTGACTTCCCAAAAAAAAGCAGCAGCTATACAACGCACTTTTGGTTTGATGGAATTGCCAATTGACCTTGGAATTATATGTGGAAACTTGTTATACTTCCAGTTAACTTTAACTTACAAAATAATTAAAAATATTATAAAAAAGCCAATCCAAATCTAGGCCCATTTTTTGTATTGTGTATCATTTGAGTATCATTGTACAATCTATTGTTATTTATAAGGGTTATCTGTTCAGTGGTGGCTAATTACACACTAAAACAACGTAGAAAATGACTGCAAAGAAAATGCTGCAGCGAGCCAAGTCACTTTTGATTTGACGGAATTGCCACTTGACCTTGGAATTATATGTGGAAACTTGTTATACTTCCAGTTAACTTTAACTTACCAAATAATTGATATTATAAAAAAAGCCAATCCAAATCTAGGCCCATTGTGTATCATTTTTCCAATCTATTGTTATTTATAAGGGTTATCTGTTCAGTGGTGGCTAATTACACACTAAAACAACGTAGAAATGACTCAAAAAAAATATGCTGCAGCTAGACAACTCACTTTTGGTTTGATGGAATTGCCAATGAACCTAGAAATTTTATGATGAAACTTTTTTTAATCCTACTAAATACACTGACATTGTCACACTGCCAACACCAAATTATAATTTTCTTTTTCAAACCAAAGATCACTATGGATCTACTGAATCACAATCGCATAGGTTTATCATATACATGTCAACGTTTACAACATCGAAAATGTTATATTTGGGTTTACATGTATGGGTATTTTCGCTTTATATTATACTAGACTGCTTATAATTTATTGGAATTCTCAGAATTTGGAATGCCGATATAACATTCAATTCACATGTACTTACCTTTTACCCAATTCGACTTTTACCTTTATCAGTGTCTACTGCTGAATGTAAATTACACCTGTGCAACTGCTTACAATTTTACTTAAAAACTGTACCCAATGTAGAGCAATGGATACAGCAGTGGTAATATTTATTAAATTTAACAATAACAATTACATTACCATTAAAAATCTTGACACCTTTATTGCTGAACAGCAGGATTAGGGTCATATGAGGCAATGGAATGTGTATGTAATTATTCGCCTTTATCATCCAGTGTTATAATATACAAACCACACTTTTATCCAAAAGACTAACATTTTATTACATTACAAATATTCCCAAAACATGTTAACAAATGGGGAGCTTTCAGTACTTCGACCAGACTGCCAAAATGGTTTCGGAAGGCTCCGTGGAAGGAAGCCGTCTCTGTCAGCTCATCCCTTCTTAATGCGGCTAACTGCAGGTGTCTTTCGTGCTGTTCGAGCATCCTTTCATGGATCCGCATCTCCTCAGCATGATTCTGGGCCATCAGTGATGCAAGGTCTGCAATGTTGCTGGACCTCTTCAGCTTGCCTATATGAAAGACAGAAGTCATTGTATTTAGATAACACCGGATCAAAACATGTCAGAAAAAATATTATGGAATTAAACTGTTGAAAGCCTGTGGTGGGATGCTTCGTTGCTGTATTTAAGCTCAACTGTCATGTTGTTGCCCCTCAGTAGAGTGGACTATAAGAAACTTCTGTGGTGATGTGGTTAGGCCCCCCCTTCATTTCAAAAAGGATTAATTGTAAAAAGTATTTTGATTTAATGGGTTATTTTTAAAAGAATTTCTTTGTACTGTGGCCTCATAAATCAGAATGGGTTAATAGTGTTAGCTGACTTGAAGAATTTCAATCAAGCATTTTGATTTGAAGTCTGTACATGTGCTCCTTTTTTTTTGTGAAAATACAACAGTATTTCCACCACCAACACACCTATAACACTGGGCCACTGTGGCTATGAACACCCCTGAATCTAGTATTTTTATAAACGTAGAAAGACATTTTAAATTCCTTGTTATGCGTCTATAGAAAACAATCACATATAAAAACAACCGGGTGGTAATTTTCAGTTTGTTGTGCCTTACCAGCACTTGACTGGGAGATGCCGGGGCAGTCCAGTGAGGCGGACCCAAGGGATTTGAAAACTGTGTATAGAAGGAAAAAACCACACAATAACGCTCACAAACAAAGTGCAACATGTACCGCAAACACAAAACTTTTTAACCAGAATACAATAAGCTTACGTCAGCGTTTTGTTCACGTGAATACTGAAATAAAAGCGCGATTCTGCAGCTTGATGCCAGGTAGCAGCAAGGTACAGAGGTAGCTAGCTATTAGCGGGCTAGCCATCACCACAATTGCCCACAACCAAACAACTTTCTTTATTGCTAAAATAAAGTGCGCTTTTGACTGAAAGGCAAGAAGACGGACAATAACAAAACAACACTCACCGTCACCGTTTTCCAATTCTGTGGCCATGTCGAGTCCAAATTCTCTGCCAATAATAGCAGGCCGGACACTTCCTGGTTTATTTTTTCATTGCAAGTTGCCCCACCAACTCGCTCTGGATGTAGTCATCGGCTACGAGGGACCGAAAAGTCCGCACCTCCTCGTTTGTTCATGGAATAAACTTGCGCGTGGACATCGTTATATGAAAACACAATTTTGAATCCAGTCACCGCGGTTACTCGCTGAAATTACAAATGGCGGACGTGTAGCTTCAACAGAAAACTAACGGACGCGTTTGGTGACGTTACGCCCTGACCAATCAGCGTTTAGCAGTCGATTGACGTCAATTCACACCTCGCTTTTCGCTCGCTTGTACCCTGCCTCTGAACAGGCACGAAAATCGTAACGGTTAAACCGTGAGGACTTGGGTGGAAATGGCGAAAAACCGAAACAAGTAAAAAAAAGTAAAGCCCAGGCGATACTGGTGGAAATGGGGCTTTACATTACTCTAAGACTCGCCTTAATAGACTTTTTCCGACCATTTCACCACTATGTGACAAGTGTAAAATAAGTGATGGTACTTTATGTCATTTATTTTTCTCCTGCCCCTCGCTTAAAAATTTTTGGTCTCACATTTTTAATTTGTACAGTGTCATATATAAAAAAGTCATAATACCTGATGTCTTAACAGTAATACTTGGTTGTTCAGATCAAACTTTGCTCTGCTCACAGTCACTTCAGCATGCTATCAGGTTTGGCATGATTGTTGCGAAGAGGGTCATCCTGAAAGAATGGAAGGCCAATACGCCGCCCAGTTATATTAACTGGCTCAACGATTTGGCATCCTGCTTGTACCTTGAAGAGATTCGATATCATTTGTCTAACACTCAAGATATGTTTACTAAAATTTGGGGACCACTTATGGATCACATTAAGAAAAAGAAGACTCAGCCTGTAACATGAAAGGATTGTATTATGAAACTTGCTTAGCATGGACTGCTTACACTTTTGTAGTTATATGGGCTTTGTGTAACAATTACTTATTTCTTTGTGTATTTTCTTGAGCACTGGCAGTGTTTATTGTTCTGTCTTATTTTTAAAAAAACTGAATAAAATATATATTTAAAAAAAAGGATACAATTTTAGGTATACTTATACAATTTTTATAGATAATGATCTTATTTATAGTCACTGCGGCGAGTTGGGGGGGGCGCGAAATATTTTCTCTTTCCTAGGGGGGGCTTTGCAAAAAATAATTGAGAAGCACTGGAATAGTCCAATGTTTCGCTCTTAGCCATTCTTGGGTGTTTTTAGCGGTGTGTTCTGGGTCATTATCCTGTTGCAAGACCCATGACCTGCGACTGAGACCAAGCTGTCTGACACTGGGCAGCACATTTCTCTCTAGAATACCTTGATAGTCTTGAGATTTCATTGTACCCTGCACAGATTCAAGACACCCTGTGCCAGATGCAGCAAAGCAGCCCCAGAACATAACAGAACCTCCTCCATGTTTCACAGTAGGGACAGTGTTCTTTTCTTGGTATGCTTCATTTTTGCGTCTGTGAACATAGAGCTGATGTACCTTGCCAAAAAGTTCCAGTTTTGTCTCGTCTGTCCACAGGACATTCTTCCAGAAGCTTTGTGGCTTGTCAACATGCAGTCTGGCAAATTCCAGTCTGGCTTTTTACCGCAGCCAAGGAGGTTATGTTTTCATCGGCGTTGGTTTGTCTGTCTGTCTGTCTGTTTGTTAGCAACATAACTCAAAAAGTTATGGACGGATTTTCATGAAATTTTCACAGATTGTCAGAAATGGGGTATCCTACAGATGATTAGATTTTGGTGGTGATCCGCATCACCGTCCAGAAGAAAACCGCCATTACGGAAAATGTGATTTTCGTGAATAACTACTGAAACACTAATCCTATCATTGTCAATACAATTGCTAGTCATATGTTTTCATGGTCAAGGAATCTGAAAACGTACACACAAACACTGTATGGGGGGGAACTGTGGCGCTTGGCGGAGGTCTGCGCTCTCCGAGTGCTTTTCTAGTTTATGATTTGTTTTCAACAGTGGTGTCCTCCTTGGTCATCTCCCATGAAGTCCACTTTGGCTCAAACAACAACGGATAGTGCGATCTGACACTGATGTACCTTGACCTTGGAGTTCACCATGAATGTGTTTAGAGGTTGTTTTGGACTCTTTTGTTACCATTCGTATTATCCGTCTTCTCCTGCGGCCACGTCCAGGGAGGTTGGCTATAGTCCCGTGGATCTTAAATTTCTGAATAATATGTGCAACTGTAGTCACATGAACATCAAGCTGCTTGGAGATGGTCTTATAGCCTTTACCTTTAACATGCTTGTCTTGTGGGCGACCCCCACAGCCTACGGACAAGCAGAGCGCTCAGCTGGAGCAATTAGCAGAACAGTGAGATGTATGGACTGATATCAATAGGCAGCCTCTCTTTGTCTAATCCCTGTGCCAGTAATCCTGCTATTGATATGTGTGACTCTAATGCAAATGTCCATGCCTTCCTGCAGTTTACTGTGATGCTAATGTGCCATGCATGCATTGTCTAGCTGGGTATATAAGTCAACCATATCGCTTGCTCTCCCTCTTACTCTCTTTTTGACCACTTGCATTGCCTGTTTGCTGACTAGAGACACAGGGCTCACTCCAGCGCGCTCCCACAGCGCTGGGGTGAACCCTCGTGCTGGAGGATGAAATAAACACCCTTTTAAACTTCAGTTCGCCGTGTCCTGCCTGCACTTATTCCGTGCCTCCACACTGGGTGACCCTTATTTGATCCTTCACACTGGTGACCCCGAATACAAGAACACGCTGACGACGAACGAACGCAGCCCCCGGCGGTGACTCCGACGACGAATGAACGCAGCAGCCTGACGCGAATGGACTGCCCTCCCTTCTGCCACGCGGGAGACCTCAACGGAGAGCCAACACCAAGCGAACTCCCCCGGAGATCATCCACGTCTGGGAAGCTGCAGAAGGCGTCATTGTGCGACCCTCGCCTGAGATCTGGATATCCACGCTGGGTCCGGCTGAGGGATAAAGAACGTCTACTCCCTCTCACCGCTCCTCCGCATCCACATGAGTGCGCACGCACCTCGTCCTCTCTCCACGACGGCGACCTCCAGGGCCGGACGGAGAATGCAGCGCATGGACCAGAACGCACCATGACCCGGCACGAGCAAACGACAGCAACAGCCCGAACAGGGAGGACCATCGGCGCCGACGACGCTGATCTCCATCAAGCTCCCTGACCCTGACTCGCCTCGCGACAGCGGACCTGCCATGCACCAAACCCCCGCACGCACACCGGGGGTTTACGAGGACAGCGCACCATGCACGGGACAATACCGGCTCCACAGACTGCCATCGTCCTCCACCGCTGCACACACCCGAGAAACACGGCCGATCGCCATCCTCGGAACCTTCAGGGCTGCGCACACACCTGAAGCAGACACGCAGCACACAGGATTTTGTATGGGTCTCAGCCACGGCGCACAATGGGAATTCAGCCGTCAGCTGTCCCCGAGGGCTTTAGGGCTGCGCGCGCACCTAAAGCCAACACGCCAAGTCCCTCACACAGCTTCAGCTCCTGTTTTTTCTTCATGGCTGCTACGTGTCCTCGCAGTACTGAACCGCGAGAGGAGTCAGAGACAAATTTTTCTTCTCACAGCCGCTGTGGATCTCCGCCACGTTCAACGGGACAGCCCCTCAACATCGTGGATCCACATGCAATTTTTGCGCGGCCCAGACAACTTCGCCGTCCCGGGCCGGCACTTGCTACCCCCACCCCACCTCCCTCCACTTCCGCCTGCACAGAGCTTTTCCCACAGCTCGCTACCAACGCCGGACGATCGAGGCCTCAGCCCCCTGCTGAGCCCTCTGGGGGGAGTGGTGTGGGCGACCCCCACAGCCTACGGCCAAGCAGAGCGCTCAGCTGGAGCAATTAGCAGAACAGTGAGATGTAAGGACTGATATCAATAGGCAGCCTCTCTTTGTCTAATCCTTGCGCCAGTAATCCTGCTATTGATATGTGTGACTCTAATGCAAATGTCCATGCCTTCCTGCAGTTTACTGTGATGCTAATGTGCCATGCATGCATTGTCTGGCTGGGTATATAAGTCAACCATATCGCTTGCTCTCCTTCTTACTCTCTTTTTGACCATTTGCATTGCCTGTTTACTGACTAGAGACACAGGGCTCGCTCCAACGCGCTCCCACAGCGCTGGGGTGAACCCTCATGCTGGAGGATGAAATAAACACCCTTTTAAACTTCAGTTCGCCGTGTCCTGCCTGCACTTATTCCGTGCCTCCACACTGGGTGACCCTTATTTGATCCTCCACAGTCTATAATTTTCTTTCTAATCTCCTGAGACAACTCTCTCCTTTGCTTCCTCTGGTCCATGTTTAGTGTGGTCCACACCATGTCGGCTGCAAGCTCCCATCTCTCCAGGATCTGTACATCTCCAGGACCCGGAGGCGTGCTGGCCGGATCATAGCCGATCCCTCACACCCTGGTCACGTACTGTTTGCCCCCCTCCCCTCTGGTAGAAGACTTCGGTCCATCCAGACTAAAACCTCCCGTCACATGAACAGCTTCTTCCCCTCTGCCATTAGACTGCTGAACACTAAGTGACTCTCGTGCACCATGTACAGCAGCTCAACCAGACTCATGTCAATCATCACTGTTTTCTTCCTGCATTACCGACTGCACTATATAGTTCTCCACAGTATCTGCTGCTGGCTAATATATATTTTAACTGTTGACCAGTATCACTTAATCTTATCCTACACTTTATTACATGTATAGTTTATTTCTCTTATCTTATCATGTTTAATGTTGCAGCATTGTACCGAGACAAATTCCTAGTTTGTGTACTACATGAACAATGGCAATAAACCTGATTCTGATTCTGATTCTGATTCTGATGTCAACAAAAAGCACATTGACTACTTGTCACCCTTTAAATAGGCCGACTGACTGATTACAAGTTTGTAAACACCTGTGATGTTAATTAGAGAACACATCTTGGTTGAACATGTCCCTATGGTCACATTATTTTCAATCTTTTCTAGGGGTACCATCATTTTTGTCCAGGCCTGTTTCATGAGTTTATTTTTAAAAATAATTCTGTTGAACCACAATTCAAAAGCACTGTCTTGTGGTCTATATTAATCATATATCCCATAACCTTCATATGTATAAGCATGTGAGAATGTTTGGTGATTACATATGTAAAGCGACTTCACACCTCAGAACAGGACAAAAGGGTCTCAACCGCCAGTGAAGATTAAAGAACATCCGAGGCGCTGCAGTGGAGACCAGATAGGTCGCCCTGACCCCCCAGGGCCAGGTGGAGGGGTACGAAGACAAAAGAGGGGATTAAGATAGTGAGGGATGTCAGCTTTTGATATGCATGTCTTTTGTTATGTGCGAGTATAAGTTCGTAGAGCCGAAGGTGTTCGCTCTCTTCCTTCTTCTGCTGCTGCACCTAGATGAGACTTGTTAGAGGAGCTGATAATAAACTTTGGTTTATGAATCACATCGCCTCGTTATTTCAAGCTCCACTACACTGGTGACCCTGACGCGAGGATGGACCGGAGGCATTCCCCCGCGATCGACTCATCTGTGGCGACCCAGGCAGACGCCGGCGCCCATCCAGACAGGGGAACAGATGGACGACGTTCCCCCATGGCAGAAGTGATAGAGAGGGCTCAACCGAGCACCAGCGCCGCGGAGAGAGCCGAAGCAAGGCACTCTCACCCTGCGGACACATCAGTGACGGTCCACACAAACGCCGTCACCATCAAGCTGCCGGACTTCTGGCAGGAAGACCCCGCCTCGTGGTTTCAGCAAGCTCAAGCCCAGTTTGCACTTGCGGGCATCACGGCTGACGATACAAAGTTCTATCACATTGTCGCCAAACTCGACGCCGCCACTTCGAGATGTGCGCGGAGCATAATCCATCGTGGCAAATTACGTCCCCTCAGCCGAGGAGAGAGCCGAGAGGATCCTGGCGGTCTACGGCCACAGAGGATGCAGACCCAAGGCCCTCATGGAGGACTTGCTGCAACTTAAAGAAGAGGACAATGACAACTTCCTCTTCCAATTCATATTCCTCAGTACGCTGCCGCCACACATGAGAGGGACGCTTGCCAACATGCGATGCAGCACCCAGCAAGACTTCCGCACGCTGGCTTACGAAGCTCAATGGCTCGTCAACGCCTGCAAGGAGCAGACACCCACAGCAGCATCCGCAGACCTCAACGCTGATGTCTGGAGCCACGAGGAACCACAAACCACCAAGCAGAATCAGCCCGCGGTGACAGCGACACGGCCAAGACGTAACAGACGGAGCGACGTTTGTTATTACCACCACCGCTTTGCCGAGAAGGCTTACAAATGTGTTCCCCTCTGCAAATTCACGATTTCGGGAAAACGCCCAAGCCGAGAGCCGTTAACAGCGGCGGTTCTCGGCGAAAAAAGCAAGCTTTTATATGTGACGGACGGACACACCGGCAAGCAGTTCCTTATCGACACGGGAGCTCAACTAAGTTTTGTCATGCCCTCCCAAGCAGACCGGGCCATGGGCCCCCGGGGCAATGGGCCCCCGGGGCAATGGAGCGGTGGCAGCCAACGGCTCCATAATCGACACTTTTGGCAAAAAGAGCCTGCACCTCTGCATCTACGGCCGCAACTACAGATGGACATTTGTTGTAGCGGCGGTGAGTTTTAACTTGTTGGGCGCAGATTTTTTGTGTGCACACGGGTTATTAGTTGATCTAGCGAACAGACACTTGGTTAATGCACTGTCCTTTGCTTCTATTCCCTGCTCAGCTCGAGTTTCTCCACCACCCATGCAGGCCAGCGTCACCACAGCAGGAGGTAAGTTTGATCAACTCCTCACCCAATTTCCAGCACTCACAATTCCCAAATTCTCAGCCACAGTGGCTAAACATGGGGTCGAACACTTTATTCCCACAATGGGCCCACCCGTATTCGCCAAAGCTCGGTGCTTAGACGCGACCAAGCTCGCCATAGCTCGGGACGAGTTTACCACCCTTGAAAAATTAGGCATTATTAGACGCTTGAAAAGCCCCTGGGCGTCACCACTTTACATGGTCCCAAAATCCGACGGTTCTTGGAGGCCGTGCGGCGATTACCGCAGATTAAACAATGCGACAGCGCATGACCGCTACCCAATTCCTCACATTCAAGACTTTTCACTACATCTGGCGGGTGCGCGCATTTTTTCAAAAATAGACCTGGTCCGCGGATATCATCAAGTCCCAGTTCAAGCAGAGGACATTCCTAAAACAGCTGTAATAACCCCTTTCGGCCTTTTTGAATTTTTGCGAATGCCTTTCGGCCTCAAAGGCGCGGCTCAAACCTTTCAGCGGATGATGGACGCAGTATTACGCGACCTCCCTTTTGTTTTCGTCTACCTCGACGATATGCTGGTAGCCAGCCCGTCTGAGGAAGAACACGAGCAGCATCTCACTATGGTTTTTCAGAGGCTAGAAGAGCACGGGTTAATAATCAATCCAGCCAAATGCAAATTCGGCGTGTCACAAATTGATTTTTTATGACACAGAGTTTCTCCGAAGGGGGCAGTCCCACTTCCAGACAAAGTTCACGAGATAAAAAGTTTCCCACGGCCACAAACAGTCAAATCGCTGCAAGAATTTTTAGGAATGGTTAATTTTTACAACCGTTTCCTCCCCCACGCAGCTCAGCTCATGCAGCCCCTATATGACGCGCTCAGAAAACAAAAAGCTTCCAACGCGGTCGAATGGACCCCGGAGCGCAAACACGCCTTCGCGGAAGTAAAAAGCGCCCTAGCTAATGCCACATTGTTGGTTCACCCCGATCCCTCGGCCCGCATTGCGCTAACCACAGACTCTTCGGACCTAGCTATAGGGGCAGTTGTAGAACAACATGTCAGCGGAATCTGGCAACCTTTGGCATTCTTCAGCAAATCGCTAAACCAAACCGAGCGTAAATACAGCATTTTTGACAGGGAGCTGCTAGCGCTTCATTTATCCATCCGCCACTTCCAGTTCTGGTTAGAAGGGCGGAGTTTCACGGCTTTTGTAGACCACAAACCGCTCACCTTTGCTATGGCTAAAATTTCCGAACCGTGGTCAGGCAGGCAACAAAGACAGCTGGCTGCGATTTCAGAGTTCACCACAGACATTCGACATGTGGCAGGCAAACTTAACGTGGTAGCAGACTGCCTCTCTCGCGCTGTGACATCATCAGAGTGCGAGGAGACAGATTATACTACCTCAGCCGCAGAACTCTTCGCCAACGCGGACACATACGCAGCACCAATCCATGCAGGGATAGATTATACAGCCATGGCAGAGGAGCAAAGTAGTGACGCGGACGTGCGCGCACTCTTGTCTGGACCAACAGGGTTAAGGCTGGAGGAAAGGGGTTTACGCGACGGCGTGCCCCCCCTAATATGCGATATCTCAACCGGCCGACCGCGCCCGTTAGTCCCAGCTACATGGCGCCGCCGTATTTTCGACTCAATTCACTCCCTCGCGCACCCAGGTGTGCGCGCCTCGGTTAAAATGGTCGCCGAAAAGTTTGTGTGGCCTGGCCTGTGCAAAAATGTAAAAGAATGGGCAAAAACTTGCATTTTTTGTCAGCGCGCCAAAATACACAAACACACAAAAGCCCCTCTGGAGCCTTTTCCAATCCCTGCTAGAAGGTTCGACCACGTTCATGTCGACCTCGTGGGGCCACTACCTTCCTCCCAAGGTTTCACACACCTGTTAACAATGATAGACCGCACCACGCGCTGGCCAGAGGCAGTCCCTCTGGCGTCAACCACAGCGGAGGAAGTCGCTCACGTTTTTTTGACAAACTGGGTGGCACGTTTCGGCATCCCATCGGACATCACGTCCGATAGGGGGCCTCAATTTGTCTCGGAGCTCTGGTCAGCCATGGCCAGCAGCTTAGGGGCAACAATTCACCGCACCACCGCTTATCACCCTCAGGCTAATGGGTTATGCGAGCGTTTTCACAGATCTTTAAAGGCCGCCCTCAGAGCCTCACTAACGGATACAAATTGGGTAAATAAACTTCCCTGGGTTTTATTGGGGTTGCGTGCTGCGCCCAAAGAGGGTCTAGATGCCTCTCCAGCAGAATTAGTTTTTGCACAACCTCTCAGGCTCCCAGGTGAATTTTTACCAGAGAACCCAGAGCATCTTCCAGCCCCGAGGTTTTTAGGCAGCAACAGACCGGACTCTCTCCCCGGACCGGCACATCACTCTTTTCCACGGGTTTTTGCCCCACAAGCTTTAAAGAACGCTGAATTCGTTTTTGTTAGGCATGAAGCTTTAAAACCAACTTTCCGCCCACCATACGATGGGCCATTCAGAGTGCTGGAACCTGGTGATAAACACATTGTGCTTGATTTTGGGGATAGAAAAGAAACAGTCAGCATTGACAGACTTAAACCTGCCTTCTTGTTGAGAGATGAGCCTGCACGGTTGGCGAGAGCACCTCGGCGGGGTAGACCCCCCAAGAGAAAAGACTCAGCCCCCCTGCAGGGAACAATTAATCACTCTCCTTCCCAGGCTGAAGATTCCTTACAGGAAGGTCCCAGCAGGACGCCCAAGCGGACCCACAGCAGATTCGGGAGAAGATTAAAACCCAGACGGCACAGAGACTGATGCAAACTACTCAACAGTTGTTCACTAATTGTGCTGTAACAGTTTAGGACTGACTTGTGATTTTACTATGCTGTTATGATTACCACTGAACTCTTAGGAGCATGGCTGCTGGAAAGTTTCTTCTGTGGCAAGAGGTGTAGCAGTTAGTATGTCATAGTAATTATCTTAAACTGTGAATTTTTCTATTGTCCTTTTCTTAGTCGTTTGGGGGGGGCTGTGGTCTATATTAATCATATATTCCATAACCTACATATGTTGAAGCATGTGAGAATGTTTGGTGATTACATATGTAAGGCGACTTCACACCTCAGAACAGGACAGAGTCTCAACCGCCAGTGAAGATCAAAGAGCTTCCCAGGCACTGCGGTGGAGGCCAGATGGGTTGCCCTGACTCCCCAGGGCCAAGAGGAGGAGTACGAAGACAATGGGGGGATTAAGATAATGAGGGATGTCAGCTTTGGATATGCATGTCTTTTGTTATGTGCGAGTATAAGTTCATAGAGCCGAAGGTGTTCGGTCTCTTTCCTTCTTCTGCTGCTGCACTTAGATGAGACTTGTTAGAGGAGCTGATAATAAACTTTGGTTTATATATCACATCGTCTTGTTCTTTCAAGCTCTTCTACAACATCATCTTTATATTAAGGTTTCTAATAGAATTTAAAAACAGGACCAAAGACTGACTTTGACTGGACGTGGCAGACAATCCTACAGAGATTTTAAGAAGAGGTTCTCTCACCTTCTGATCAGTGGGTCCCGATTGTCTGCAGCACCCAGACAAAGGCTTTGTCTCCTTATGATATCCATTCGTCCCAATAGTTGGAAAACTGCATGCATTCTCCACCACGACTTAAAATTATTTTTTTTTGACAGTCAGCAGAATCTTTTCAGTTAACTAACCAAATGATCACAGAAGAAAATACTATTTATCAGCTTAACTTTATTGAACCACGCAGGGAGTCACATGGCCAAGGATTCCTCCCCAGCTCCATTTCCTGGGGAGGACCCCAAACACAGGAAGTCACAACTATATAAAGGCTCGCCATTAGTGGGTGTGGCTTTCCCACAATACGTGTCCATTGTTTCAAACTGTGCACTTGGTATCCAGATGGCTCCCCTCTTAAGATAAGATAAGATAAGATAAGCCTTTATTAGTCCCACAACGGGGAAATTCCAGGATTGCAACAGCACAGGGATAGCAACACTCAGAGCAACAATCAGAAGGCAAGAAAAAAAAAAAAAACAAACAAAAAAAAAAAACAACAAGCAAGCAAGAGCAGCTAATATACATATGTACATATTACTATAAAATATATATATACACACACACACACACACAGACACACAGTGCAGAGCATTGTAGCTGGATGGAATAAATATATGAATATATGAACACACAGTGCAGAGCATTGTAGCTAGATGGAATAAATATGTAAATATATAAACACCCACAGTACGGAGCATTGCAGCTAAGTGGAATAAATATGCAAGTATATAAACACACACAGTGCGGAGCAATGTAGCTAGATGGAATAATATGTAGATATATAAAAACACAGTGCGGAGCATTGTAGCTAGATGGAATAAATATATAGATATATAAATATAAACACACCCAGTGCTGAGCATTGTAGCTAGATGGAATAAATATATAGATATATAAATATAAACACACCCAGTGCAGAGCATTGTAGCTAGATGGAATAAATATGTAAATATATAAACACACACAGTGCAGAGCATTGTTGCTAGGTGGGATGAAACAGCATAACCGTCTATTTAGTTATCCTACATGGTATGATTATGTGCCCATACATATTCTCACCCTCCATAGCGACCGGTATGTTCCTAGTTGTATGCCGGAGAGGACCATTGTGTAAGTCTATTGCATGTTTTGCATTCAAAAAAAAAAAAAAAACTATTAGTTTGTTACGTCTTTTTGCTATCTCTGCGAGCAGCCCTGCTTAGGTTGTAAGTTGTACCTGCTTGTCTTGTTCCTGCCTTTGACTTCCTCCTGTCCAGATGTCTGCTTTCCTCTCTTCAGCTTCAGCCTTACATATGCCCATATATGGAAACAAGAACAGACTTTTGATGTGAAGCTATGGTGTGTGTGTGTGTGTGTGTGCATGCGCACATTTAATATGCGTGTATTATGTGTGTGTAAGCAACTGGTGTTTATGTATGAATGGTTGGGAGAGCATTTGACTCCTGTCTGTGTGTGTGGATTTAAGAGATATGTGTATGCAAACACTGTGTAATATCTAATTAACTAATCTCCATTATTTTGTTATAACAGATCCATGTTGTTACTGCTGTGGTAATGTTGATTAAATTGTTCACCAATGGTGAAACTGAGTGTGTGGAATGACCTCCTTCCTGCCGACATTTTCCTGGTATTGCTTCTTGGCCTTTTGGCTAAGATCAGCTGGCGTGAGACTGCAAGGGATTTGCAAACTTCATTGAGGAAGAGCCAGGATGGTGGCAGGAGATAAGCAGATCCCCAGAGTTGGAATAAGATATCCTCTTTGTTTCCAAGTAAGAACTCCTGATGAAGCAACACGCTCCAGAGAAGCTTTTTGCTGAAACATCATACTGGGTGAGCTGCAACTTGTGACTGCTGATGTTTTCTGCCTGCAATGGAATCAGCAAGAGCTGGCTTTTGACGTCACTCTTTCATGTGAAGACACCTACACTACCGTTCAAAAGTTTGGGGTCACCCAGACAATTATTTTGTGTTTTCCATGAAAAGTCACACTTATTTACCACCATGAGTTGTAAAATGAATAGAAAATATAGTCAAGACATTGACAAGGTTAGAAATAATGATTTGTATTTGAAATAATTTTTTCCTTCAAACTTTGCTCTCGTCAAAGAATCCTCCATTTGCAGCAATTACAGCATTGCAGACCTAACATGATTGCACAAGGGTTTTCTAATCATCCATTAGCCTTCTGACGCAATGAGCAAACACATTGTACCATTAGAACACTGGAGTGATAGTTGCTGGAAATGGGCCTCTATACACCTATCTAGATATTGCACTAAAAACCAGACATTTGCAGCTGGAATAGTCATTTACCACATTAGCAATGTATAGAGTGTATTTCTGATTAGTTTAAAGTTATCTTCATTGAAAAAAAAGTGCTTTTTTTTTTTTCCCAAAAGGAAATTTCTAAGTGACCCCAAACTTTTGAACGGCAGTGTATGTTAGAGTCTGGGAGGAATGCAAGAGAAAGGCAGGGGTGTGCCTGCTTTCCTCCTATTCTATTGCTAATTTGGACAGACCCAATTTTAGGGTCATAACTGTGCACACCTTCAACCCCTTTGTCATTCATGAAGCTTTGGGGGTTTTCTTTGGGAAGTGTGGTGAAGTGGTGTTTGCAGCCAGATCTATTAAGGACCCACTGGGTTTCTGGATGGGAAAGAGACAATTTCATGTACTGCTACATGCTGATGCAGAGGGGCCTGGGGGCCTAAGGCATCCCCCTGCTTTTTTCAACATTGGAGCAGATAGAGGTTATCTGTACTATCCACGGCAGCCACCCTTTTGTAGGAAGTGCAGGAGCTCAGGACATGTCGAGGCTCGATGCACAGGAGCTAGCTGTCGCTTCTCTGGACAAGGAGGGCATGAAGCCAAGGACTGCACAGAGCCCAAAATGTGCCATGGCTGTGAAGAGATAGGCCACCTGTACCGTGACTGCCCTAAGCGCAAGAAAACCTTTGCAGAGGCAGTGAAGGCATCAGGACCACCTGGAGAAGTAGAGAGGGCTGGACCGGCGCAAGAAGCCACGGGTGGCCCCCCTGGCAAATCTGGCCGGAAGCAAGAGGCTGGTGGAACCGTAATTGAAAGGAAGCAGCACAGTGGGGAACATAGCGCACAAGAGTCCAATGCAAAGGTGAAGAATATAACAGCTCCTTAGTGTGCAAAAAGGGTGGGGCTGACGCATCAACCAGCTTCAGGAGCCCCAGAAGGAAAACAGAGGGCCCGAAGTGGATCCGAGGCATTTGGTGCGGACGTCGCAGCCAAGAGAGCACAGGACCTTAATGGTGGACTGAACAAGCGATCAAAGGGAGAGGAGGAGAAGCCAATGGAGGAAGGAATGGAACACGCTGACCAGGACAAAGGTGAGTTGGTAGAAGGCTCTAGCGGCCACGGGGACCCAAATGCTCATGGGAATGGAAAGGGAAAAGGTGTTGCGGAGGGTAGAGCAGGGTTAACAGTGGACAAACCTGAGAGCTCGGCAGCGACGGGATTGAGCTTGGACTTTGAGTCTTTACAGGAGCTGGTGTCTCCTCCCAGCGAGAATAATGTCTATGAGGGGGAGAATAGGCCTCCCTTTTCTCCTAATGCCATACTGTATTCTTGGGCTGACCAAATGGACGATGAGCTCATGACAACTGAGGCCCTGAGCAGGGCCCTTTAGAATTTTATTTATTAGTTACAAAACTTTATTGTTAATGAGTCTTTTCTGTTGGGACTTTAGTTTATTTCGAACACAAAAATATATCTAACAAAAACAAGCAAATGGCAAATGCAATAAAGTAACAGTATGCACTGTTCGAAAGGGAGAAGGAAGAAGTGAACACTTATTAATTCCATCTCCTCTCTTCCATAGATACACCCATGTGAATTTTATACAAATTACCACCTTTAAGACCCCAAGTAAACAATTCACTGTATTTTTTACAAACATTAACACCCATCCATTCTAATATACAATGATGTCCATACATCAAAACCAGCCTCAAACAACACAGATATAAACAGTGCTGTCCCACCCACCACTCCATAGTGTCCCATAATGTCCCAGAGTGAACATAATGAATCGTACATATAAATACTACCCTTCTAACATATACCCTTTCAGCAAATGGTGCTTATACCTCTTTTTTAATTGATTTCTGTTTGTACATAGTTTCAGTTCCGGCTCCAGACTGTTCCACAAATCCACCCCACAGACAGATATGCACATACTTTTCTTGGTTGTACGTATCTTGAGTTTTGTAAAGTTTAAGTCTCCTCTCAAGTTATGATCATTGTCTCTTTTTTTAAATATTTTTTGTATATTAGTTGGGAGTTTATTATTAATTGCCCTGTATATGACTTGTGCTGTCTTAAATTTAACTAAATCGATGAACTTTATGACATGTGACTAAGAACAACGAATTGGTATGGTTTCTATAACCTGCATTGTTTATTATCCTTATAGCTCTTTTTTGTAATGTGCATATTGACTGTAGGTTGTTCTTGTAGGTGTTTCCCCAGACTTCTACACAGTAGTTAAGATAAGGTAAAAACAGTGAGTTGTACAATAAGACCAATGATTTATAGTCCAAGATGTGTCTTGTCTTCCCCAGTATGCCTATACATTTTGCTAATTTGGCCTGGATGTGACTGATGTGAGGTTTCCAGCAGATTTTATTGTCTAGCGTCACCCCCAGAAACTTATTTTCCTGTAACTAACTACTAACTAACTAACCTGCACTTATATAGCGCTTTTCTAGTCACAAAGACCACTCAAAGCGCTGTACCGTTTCTATTCTGGTATCATCTATCGTTACCATTATTTCATGATTTATTTTATAATTTCCAAACAACATAATCTTTGGTTTTTTTAGATTTAGAGAATTTATTTTTGTTGAACCACTGCGTTAATTTTTCCATTTCAGTTGTGACCACCTCTAAAATCTGCTGCAAATTCTCACCAGTGCAAAGGATATTTGTGTCATCCACAAACAAAATAAATTTCAGAATTTTTGATACTTGGCATATGTCATTTATATACAAAAGAGTTTGGGTCCCAAAACTGACCCCTGGGGCACACCACAAGTGATGTCCATGAAGGGTGATTTGTGCTCTCCAATTTGTACAAATTGTTGTCTGTTACTTAAATAACTTTCCACCCAACTCAGTCCAACCCCTCTTATCCCATACCTTTCCAGTTTCCTTAGTAATATTCTGTGGTCAATGGTGTCAAAAGCTTTCTTTAAATCTATAAATACTCCTACAGCAACTTTTTTTTATCTATACAACTAGTAATTTCTTCTATAAGTTCGATCAGTGCCAAAGATGTAGATTTATCTGCTCTAAAACCATACTGGCTATCTGTAAGGAGGTTGTGTTTTTCAGTGAAATCATCCAGTCTCTTAGTGAAGATTTTTTCAAGTATTTTGGAGAATTGTGAGAGTAAAGAAAAAGTAAAAGTAAAGTAAACTTTTAATGGAAGAGGGCTGCGCAACCCTGTCAAAAGGAGGGGGGTGTTCCTCTACTTGCATACCCTTAAAATTGACGTATTTTTTCCTGCAGGAAGTGCATTTGAAAGACACAGGGGATGTTAAAACTTTCACAAGGTAATGGACTTTGGGGGACAGCTTGGAGCGTAGGTGGAGTTCACTCATCAGGGGTTGGAATTGTGTGGGAACAGGGGAATGAAGCTTGAAGAAACCCACGTTATTGTACAAAGCAGGATACTAGGGGCGGACATTACCTGGGGCTCCTTTAGGCTCAGGGTAATTGTTGTTTATGGTCCACAGGCAGCTGCAGAGAGCCAAGAAGCTTTTGTTGGAGCCTCTTTTGGCTACCAACAGACACATTATAGTGGGGGGAGATTTTAATGTTGCCTTGGGTAATGGCGAGGATGCCAGTGACGCTCTTATCAAGGCTCTTGACAGGAAGTGGGCTGAGAGATGGCGGGGGGAGGGGGTGATGGAGCCCAAAGTAGACGGCTCAACTTGGCGTAATGCTCAGGGGGTGGCCAGGAGACTGGACTACATTTTCTTCCCCAGCTCTTTTCGGGTGGTCACTGGCAAGTGGGAACCACTTTTGTTTTCTGACCATGACGGTTTGATTTTCTGGGTAGGAATCAGTACGCCATCTTTTGGGCCAGGGTACTGGCATCTGAAGATAAATATTTTCAAGAAATCCTTATTTCAGCAGCATTTTCCAAGGTTTTTCCAACAGTTAGTGGGGCTCAGGCCTTTATGCTCAGGTGTGATAGAAAGGTGGGAGGAAGTGAAAAAAAAATACATAAAATGGTTCTGCCTCCGCTATTCAAAGAGGAAAGCAAGGCTTGCAAGGAGGGAATTGTCAAATCTTCAGCAATTGCTGGAGGCAGAATACTCCCGGGTGAACAAGGGTGGCGTTGCTGACCTGAGGGTCCTAAATGTCTTGAAGGGACAGCTCAGGAAGCCTATGCGCAAAGGGCCTGAGTACATGTTCTGTGGGCTCGTCATGCTTTTACTGAGGAATCAGAGGCCATCTCTGCTGCTTTCTTTAGCTCAGTCCAGGCAGCAAGGGTGTGGCAGGTTGTGCCGGGGTTAAGGAAGGCAGATGGAATGGTGGAGACTGAAACGCCCAGGATGGTGCAGGTGGCATCAGAGTTTTATGCCACCCTGTTCAAGGAAGAAATAGATGTAAATGGCAGGGGGGGGGGGGGGTTGGGTTGCTTTCGCAGAGGGTACCAGAGGAAGTCCGTGGGGTTCTTGAGGTGCCACTGACCTTGGAAGAGCTAGGGGGGGGGGCCCTCAGAAGGATGGGCAAGAGGAAAGTTCCAGGCATAGATGGACTTCCTGTGGAATTCTATTGAGTTTTGGGAACTTCTGGGGCCTTTTGTTCTTGAGGTCCTCACATTGACAATGGCCTCCATGGGAAGGTCTTCTGCCACTGGGGTCATTACTATCCTGCACAAGAAGGGTGACCCCACAGACTTGGGAAATTGGAAGCCGCTGTCAATACTCTGTGTGGACTATAAGCTCCTAGCTAAGGTCTTAGCTGATCGGCTGAGCAGGGCTCTTCCTCACATGGTCCACGTAGATCAGACCTGTGGAGTGCCTGGCAGGTCAGTTAGGTGGAACCTGCAGCTTATAAGGTAGCATGCCGCCATCAGTGTGTGAGTGTGTGAATGGGTGGATAGCAGGATCTGTAAAGCGCTTTGGTCATCAAGAAATGAGAATAAAAGCACTATATAAGTGAATGCCATTTACCATTTACTATTCACAATGCAGTGGCATGGGCTGAGGACAGGGGTCTGCCTCATGGTGGTGGGCCTTGACCAGGCCAAGGCTTTTGATCACATTCACTGGGGTCTTATGTTCAGAGTGTTAGAGAGACATTTTCATGAAATGGTTGCGAATACTGTACACAGGGGTGGGGAGTGTGGTGTGTGTAAATGGGTACATTGGAGACTTTCCATTTGCATGCTGGCGTGAGGCAGGGGTGCCCTCTTTCTCCTCTGCTTTACATCCTCTACACAGAACCCCTGTGTGCCGCTATAAGGTCAGACCAAGGTGTCAGGGGTTTCCCAGTCCCAGGGAGCGGTGGACTGTGAGTCAAGCTCTCAGTTTGCCGACGATGCTACACTGCTGCTTGACAGTGATGCATGCCCGCTGCGCGCTCTGGAGATTTTCCACGGGTTTGGGTGAGCGGCCGGTGCTCTGCTCAATCTAAGTAAGTCTGCAGCAAAGTTTTTTGGGGCATGGTCTGAAAGAACAGACTCACCTGGAGGGCTCTCATTTTGCAGAAGGCCCCTTAAGATCTTAAGGGCCCTCTTTGACACTGTCAATAGTGCTTCGGCAAACTGGGTGGCACACATCACCAAAATCCAACAGAGGGTGGCACTTTGGAACAGCAGGTACCTGACAATTTCTGGGAAAGTTTTGGTTCTTAAAGCTGACATCCTGTTTTCCCTGGTCTACCTGGCACACATCTTTCCATTGCTAGTTAGCCTGAGAAAGGCCCTCATCCGCCTTACCTACGATTTTGTATGGGACGGGAGGTATAAACATACAGTATTGCTCGGGCTCGGATGATGATAGGAGTTATGGAGGGGGGGAACTGATGTTGCACATCTACCACTGAAGCTGCATTCTATTTACGTTTCCTTTTTGTGTAAGCAATTGTCTAGCCCAGTGTTTCACCCATCTTTTTCCTGAGACTTTTCTTTGCATATCAAGCCAGACACCTTATGACCTGGAACAATTTGATGCTGCGACCAAAGCAGCAGCCTTGGCATTACCACCATGCTACATGATAGCTGCGGGAGCATCCCAAAGCCACTCCATTTTCAACACTGAATCACAAGCTACTTTATGGTGTGGTGAGTCAGGGCATAAAAGCACCAGCTGTTCTTGGGATTACTCCCATAGTGTGGAGGGACATCCAACCCAAAAGTTTAGATAAAGGGCTTAAAGATTTGAATTGGCTCTGCCTCCATAGGCGGCTGCCCACTCGTGAGCAGATGTATAGACATAGCCTGGCCCGAACCCCAGCATGTCCCCGCAAAAACTGTCCAGAGGAGAAGACGGTGGTGCATGTCATGTGGGAATGCACTTTCGCAAGGGAAGTGTGGCAAAGGGTGGGACTGTGGCTGGGCAATCCCAGGGTTCAGCCTCTCATGGGAAAAGGTGGATAGGGGGATGGGAGCTGGAACCAATAAGAAGTTGCTACCCATCTGGATAATCATTAGCCTCATCAAAAAGGGTCTTTGGGCAGCAAGACGAGATGTGATCTCAAAAGACAAACGGATGAGTGTGGATGGGGTCCTAAGGGGCGTAAAGGAGGAAATCAGGGGCAGGATAAAAAGGGACATTGAGAAGTGGGGCAAGCATGCTGCTTTAGAAAGGTGGAAAGGAGGGTTGGGGCGGGTCATCTGAAGTCAAAGTTGAGCTAGCCTGGGATATGGGATGGTACCCAGGTTTTAATTTGCAAGAGAAATTGGGGCATATTGCTTGTTGTTGGAGTTTTCTGTTTTGTTGTAGACAATTGTGGAAATGTTGCTGCTTTGTGTACAAGTATGTTTTTCCATTTTGTAATAAAAATATAAAGTTTCCAAAAAAAAAAAAAAACACAATCTGATGGGTCCCCTATCCGGGGACCATACAGTGGGGCAAAAAAGTATTTAGTCAGCCACCAATTGTGCAAGTTCTCCCACTTAAAAGATGAGAGGTCTCCAATTTTCATCATAGGTATACCTCAGCTATGAGAGACAAAATGAGAAAAAAAAAAAAAAAAATCCAGAAAATCACACTGAAGGATTTTTAATGAATTAATTGGTAAATTCCTCGGTAAAATAAGTATTTGGTCAATAACAAAAGTTCATCTCAGTACTTTATTATATACCCTTTGTTGGCAATGACAGAGTTCAAACGTTTTCTGTAAGTCTTCACAAGGCTTTCACACACTGTTGCTGGTATTTTGGCCCATTCCTCCATGCAGATCTCCTCTAGAGCAGTGATGTTTTGGGGCTGTCGCTGGGCAACAAGGACTTTCAACTCCGTCCAAAGATTTTCTATGGGGTTGAGATCTGAAGACTGGCTAGGCCACTCCAGGACCTTGAAGTGCTTCTTACGAAGCCACTCCTTCATTGCCCGGGCGGTGTGTTTGGGATCATTGTCATGCTGAAAGACCCAGCCACGTTTCATCTTCAGTGCCTTTGCTGATGGAAGGTTTACACTCAAAATCTCACGATACATGGCTCCATTCATTCTTTCCTTTACACGAATCAGTCGTCTTGGTCCCTTTGCAGAAAGACAGCCCCAAAGCATGATGTTTCCACCCCCATGCTTCACAGTAGCTATGGTGTTCTTTCTCCTCCAAACATGCCAAGTTGAGTTTTTACCAAAAAGTTCTATTTTGGTTTCATCTGACCATATGACATTCTCCCAATCCTCTTCTGGATCATCCAAATGCTCTCTAGCAAACTTCAGACGGGCCTGGACATGTACTGGCTTAAGCAGGGGGACACGTCTGGCACTGCAGGATTTGAGTCCCTGGCGGTGTAGTGTGTTTCTGATGTAGCTTGTTACTTTGGTCACAGCTCTCTGCAGGTCATTCACTAGGTCCCCCCGTGTGGTTCTGGGATTTTTGCTCAGCGTTCTCGTGATCATTTTGACCCTACAGCAGGCATGTCAAACATACGGCCCGCGGGCCGGACCCGGCCCGTTGGATGATTTAATCCGGCCCGGCATAAATTTCTGAATATGTCAAAAAAAGAAGCGAGTCTCTAGCTCATTTCTATCAAAAGGTGTGATTTTTTAAAATAAATACAAACCAAATGCTCCCTCCGGCCGCTAGAGGGCAGTAAATGTGTAAAAGCGCTCACGTCCAGCATGCGACACTGACACGAGTTAGTCACAGGAAATAAACATTCGCAACGTGATGTGTCCAAGTAAAAATAAACCGGCAATCTTGCTTCACCATTCACCACTACTAAACAAGTTATCGGTCAACACACCCTTCCCAAAATGGCACTGTCAAAAAAAAGAAAAGTGGACACGGAGTGCAGAGTTTTCCAAGAAAAATGGACTGAGAAGTATTTATTCACAGAAGTGAATGCAAAACCAGTGTGCTTGGTATGTAATCAGCAAGTTGCAGTGTTCAAAGAGTTTAATATTCGGCGCCACTATGAGACTCATCATAAAGACAAGTATGACCACTTGAAAGGACAAATAAGGAAAGACGAGAAACAAATTGGTCGCTGGTCTGAAGAAACAGCAGTCTACTTTTACGCGCAGCCGCGATATTGCTGATGGGGCTGTAAGAGTTAGCTACATTATTGCCAACGAGCTGGTGCAGGCATCCAAGCCATTTTCTGATGGGGAGTTTGTAAAAACATGCATGCTGAAGGCTGCAGAAGTCGTGTGCCCTGAAAAGCGACCTGCCTTTGCCAATATTAGTCTAACGAGGAACACTGTCGCAGATCGGGTGACAGAACTCTCAAGTGACTTGAGCAGCCAACTGAAAGAGAAAATCAAGTCATTTATCGCATTTTCAATTGCAATAGATGAGAGCACCGATGTCACAGATATTGCTCAACTGGCCATATTCATTAGAGGTGTTGATGAAACTTTGACCATCACCGAGGAGCTGCTTGAATTGGTGCCCATGAATGACACCACAACAGCAGATGACATTTTCAGCGCTCTCGTTGGAGCGCTGGACAAGGTGGGAGCGGACTGGTCCCGTGCCGTGAGCCTGGTTACCGACGGTGCGCCATCAATGGTCGGGAGAAAGGCAGGCGTTGCCACAAAATTCCGTGACAAAGTACAGACCGCAAATGGAGGACAAGAGTTTTGGGCATTTCACTGTATTTTGCACCAGGAGGCGTTATGTTGCAAAACACTGCAAATGGACCATGTTATGAGTGTGGTTGTGAAAACTGTCAATTTCATCAGAGCGCACGGTCTAAATCACCGTCAGTTTGACACATTTCTCAGTGATAATGACATTCATGCTGGCCTTCCATACCACACTGACGTGCGGTGGTTAAGCAGAGGTGCAGTACTCAAGCGCTTCTTTGAGCTACGAGGGGAAATTGGACAGTTCATGGAGAAGGGACACCCAGTAAAGGAACTTAAATGCAAGGAATGGGTGCAGGATCTTGCGTTTATGGTTGATATTACACAACACTTGAATACACTTAACACTACATTGCAGGGCCGTAACAGAGTTGTCACTCAATATTACGACAGCATAAGTGCGTTCAAGATGAAACTGTCACTGTGGGAGTCGCAGCTATCCAACGGTGACACCGCGCATTTCTCTTGTCTCACAGCTGTGCGTCCGAAGGCACCGGACCGTCCCGATAATGATTTGGATAAATATAAAGACAACATAACAGATTTGCTGCGAGAGTTTGAGCAGAGGTTTCAGGTATTCAGTGAACTTGAGAACAAATTTGGCTTTTTTCACTCGCCATTTACAGTGAAGCCTTCTGATATGCCAGCTGACATTCAACTCGAGCTTATTGACTTGCAGTGCGATTCCGCTATGAAGGATAAATTTGGGTCCGTGGGATTGGATACGTTTTATCAATATCTCGTGCCAGGTTACCCCAAATTAACAGCCATGGCTGCAAAGGTTCTATCCATGTTTGGGACTACTTATCTTTGTGAACAGGTGTTCTCCGTAATGAACAATAATAAAACAAAGCAGCGCTCAAGGTTAACAAATAAACACTTGAATGACATTGTTAAATGTGCCGCTACTCAGGATTTCACACCTAATATCGATGCACTTGTGAAGGCAAAAAGATGCCAAGTTTCAGGAGCCAGCAGCAGCAAGTAGACTGCAGGAGTGCAGTGAGAGAGAAAAAAAAGTGTGATGACACGAAATTTGTTTGCACTCATGAATACAGATCATTAAAAATAAGATTAATCTGGTTTCATATTAAAGACAATTAATATTGTGCAGTATATTCTCAGCTTCAGTAGGCCCAGCCTAGTAGTTTGATCTGATGTAGTCTAATCTTATTGCCCATGCACTGCTATAACTTTTTATTTTATTTATTTATTTAATTTATTTTATATTTCAAAGCAGTATGACAATTAAGGCGAAAATATTTTTTTCATAGCTCCCACTTGAGTTTGTTTAGTGTGGTGAGTTGGTTCAGGTGTAAAACTGCATTCACTCAACTGTTAAAATAAACCAGTTGTTAACACATTCACCACCAAACATGAAAATCATTTTTTTTCCCCATTGTTTGTGAATAAATGTGTTGCGCTTAGAAAAGATCCCTTGTCATCCGTGATTATAATATGTAGGGTAGGCTACAAATGTAGGCTGAATGATAAAGCATAGTACTGAAAAACAAAGCTAAATATTTGGAGTTGACATTCTTTTACTGATCCGGCCCACCTGAGAACAGAAAGTCTGGATCCGGCCCCAGAGCCAAACTGAGTTTGACATGCCTGCCCTACAGGGTGAGATCTTGTGTGGAGCCCCAGATCGAGGGAGATTATCAGTGGTCTTGTATGTCTTCCATTTTCTAATAATTGCTCCCACAGTTGATTTCTTCACACCAAGCTGTTTACCTATTGCAGATTCAGTTATCCCAACCTGGTGCAGGTCTACAATTTTGTTTCTGGTGTCCTTTGACAGCTCTTTGGTCTTGGCCATAGTGGAGTTTGGAGTCCGTTTGAGGTTGTGGACAGGTGTCTTTTATACTGATAACGAGTTCAAACAGGTGCCATTAATACAGGTAACGAGTGGAGGACAGAGGAGCATCTTAAAGAAGAAGTTACATGTCTGTGAGAGCCAGAAATCTTGCTTGTTTGTAGGTGACCAAATACTTATTTTACTGAGGAATTTATCAATTAATTCATTAAAAATCCTTCAATGTGATTCTCTGGATTTTTTTTTTCCCCTCATTTTGTCTCTCATAGTTGAGGTATACCTATGATGAAAATTGGAGACCTCTCTCATCTTTTAAGTAGGAGAACTTGCACAATTGGTGGCTGACTAAGTACTTTTTTGCCCCACTGTATATTAAATTGATTTTTGGAACAGGGAGATGGAATAGGGGCTTGCTCCATCCACTCCATGTATCAACCTGATATAACAGTACCTCCAGGAACGGTGCACCCCTCCCTCAATGATGTACAATGTTAAATCTGGAGAATATGAAATATTAACTTTATGAATTAATAATAGGAAAATTATGACACTTATGTTGTCTATTTGAGGAGTGCTTAAAGTGGTCAAAAAAGTTCACTTTGATTAAAGTATATGCCAACAAGTCCTCTGGCTATTTTGGAAAAAAAAAAATTATATATAAAAAATCTGACCCAGTTATTATGGCCCCAAATATTGCAGTTTGCAATAACATTTATCTGCTAGCTTTTACCAGTGAAAATGTGGAATAAATGAATCACTGTAAAATGTTTATTCATGAAATCAAATGTTTGTTGCATAACAGTGCAAGTTTGTCCAGTACTGTATACACTAACATTTATACCATTAAATCTCAATCGCAACATTTTATTCAGTTGTATAATGGCAGAGACTGACGTTGTGATTTGATTAATTATGCAGTTCTATGGTTTTCTAATGAATTTTTCATAAATTCGATGCTTTAGGGTGGCATCTTAATGGACTGGGACAGCTTGCAAATACTGTAATTGGAAATAAAAAATGAGGCATGATGGGACTGCAAAAACGTTTACATTATTTTAACTTAAATAACTGAGGGTTAGATTTCATTCATTCATTCATTCATTCATCTTCTTCCACTTAATCCTTTTCGGGTCACGGGGGTGCTGGAGCCTATCCCAGCATCTTTGGGCGAGAGGCAGGGTACACCCTGGACAGATCGCCAGTCCATCGCAGGGCCAACACAGAGAGACAGACAGACAACCATTCACTCTCACATTCATACTTAAGGACAATTTAGAATCCCCAGTTTGATACCAATTCATCATCATCATAGCAGTCTGTCGTGGGCGACAATGACTGTTTCATTTAGGTCTGATCAGATTCCTCCACACAGCTCTGTCCTTAGCCTTCTGCTGCCAGGAACTCCTGTCTATGTCCAACTTCTCCAAGTTTCTTTTTACAGTGTCTTTAAATCTGAGCCTTGGTCTACCCCGATTGCGTTTGTCCTTGCATAACGGTGAGTAGAGTAACTGCTGAGGGAGACGCTGGTGGTCCATCCTCTCAACATGTCCGAGCCATCTCAGGTTCATTTGTATTAGCATGTCCTCCATTGATGGTAGACCAGCTCATTTCAACACTTCTATGTTGGTTATCTTGTCTTTCCACGAGATGTTCATTATGGCTCAAAGGTGTCTCATCATATACGCGTGGAGTTTCTTCACCTGCACTCTGTAGACAGTCCAAGTTTCAGCACCATACAATAGAGTAGCCAGTACTGTCGCTCTGTACACTTTGCATTTCACACGGATAGACATGTCGATTGTTCCACAGTCTCTCCCTCAAGTTTCCAAACAGCGCTCGCTCTTCCCATTCTGAGAGAGTTCATCCTCCAGCCTAGCATTCTCTGAAACAGTACTCCCTAGGTACTTGAAAGTCTTGAACTTGACTAGTGACTCTGTACCAATGCTGATCTCTTCTGGTAGTGATGTTGATAATTGGAACTTTGGTGGTTGATAAAGGCACTCTGTCTTCTTGATGTTGATTTGGAGGCTGAATTGGCTAGCTGCTCTTGCAAATTTCTCCACTAAAGATTGCATATCTTCCACACTGTGTGCAACTAGAGCACTGTCATCGGCAAAGAGCATTTCTTACCATCTTTATCAATGTCTTACTCTTGGCTTTAAACTGTGCCACATTGAACAAGTCTGCTTCTTTCCTTGTTTGAATGTATACTCCTGAAGTGTCTTTGAAGGCCACCTCAAGCATGGCTGCCAGATATAGCGAGAAGAGTGTAGGTGCCAGCACACACCCTTGTTTCACCCCGTTGCTTACTGAAATGTCTTTAGATACTGAACCACTCATTGCCACGTTTGCTTGCATACCTGTATGTAGTGCCTCAATCAGGCTGACAAACTTCTCTGTACAACCATATTTCTTGAGTACCTGCCAAAGTCCTTGTCGTGAAACAGTATTGAAGGCTTTACTGAAGTCTATGAAGACTACATAAAGTGGCATGTTCTGTTCGATACACTTTTCTTGAACCTGTTTCAAGCAGAAAATCATCTCCATTGTGCTTCTTCCACGTCTAAAGCCGCGCTGGGTTTACGGTAGTACACTCTGCGAGATGTGTTCACTGAGTCTGTTAAATAGTACAAGTGAGAATCTTACCAACAGTGGCTAGTAGTGATATACCTCGGTAATTTCCACAATCCTTCCCGTCACCTTTCTTGAACAAAGGCACAATACTTGCATCCTTCCAGTCTTGAGGTACTTTCTGGGCATCCCATATCTCTTGGATGAGCTTGTGCAGGCAGTTGGTCAGCTGAACACCACCAAATTTCCACACTTCTGCTGGAATTCCATCCCTTCCTGGAGCTTTACCATCCTGTGTTGTCCTGATAGCTGCCATTAGTTCGTCAAGATTTGGTGGTTCATCCAGACTTGATACAGCTGGTCGCTGCACTAGAGCTTCTTTAGCCTCTTCAGTGAGATCTCCAGGGTTGTTTAGTAGTTGGTCAAAGTAGTCTGCAAATCTGTCCAGGATCTTGTCTTTCTCCTGCAGAACCATTTCACCATCCATAGCCTTTAGTTGGATCAATCCTCTTGGTTTAGGGCGGTAGATTTCTCTCAAACCTGTGAAGAATGTTTTTATGTCCTTCCTGTCTGCTGCAGTTTGAAGTTCCTCCGCCGTTTCATCCCACCAATCGGACTTCATCTCTCTGGTGTACTTCTGTAGCTCACTCTGAGCCTTTGAGTATTTCTTCTTCTTCGACCTTGTGTTACATTGTAGGTTTTCCTGCCTAGCTGTATTCCTCACTTCTAGTTTCTTCAGGTGCTCATCAAACCAATCTTGATGTTTCCTGTCAGGGTGGCCTAATACATCACTCGCAGTCTGATACACCGTATCCTTCAATGTTGCCCATTTCTCTTCTATGTCATTCTGAGTTGTTGCTGTCCCATTCTTTCAAGTTTTCATTCATTTCCTGTGTAAGTTCTTCCTGCTTCTTTTGGCCTTTCAGTGCACTAGTGTTTAGCTTCCGTGGTGGCTTTGCACCAGTCCTGCAGTGCTGTTTTCATCTGCTAATCCTTAATCTAGATCTCAGCATAACATGATCAGTGCCACAGTCCGTGCCTCTCATTGCTCTGGTGTCCAATACATCCCTTCTGTCTCTCTGCCTGACTATGATGTAGTCTAATAAGTGCCAGTGCTTGGATCTTGGGTGCATCCATGTCTTCTTGTGTGTGTCCTTGTGCTTAAATAGAGTGTTGGTTATCACAAAGTTGTACTCTGAACATAGTGCAAGTAGAAGTTCTCCATTAGCATTGCACTTGCCTACTCCATGACTGCCTAGCACTCCTTTCCATTTCTCGGTGTCCGAACCAACTCTGGCATTAAAATCTCCAACGAGTATCAGCCTGTCATCAGTCGGTACACGCCTGATAGTCTCACATAAATCACTGTAGAACTCTTCCTTCACCTCCTCTGTGTTGGTCATTGTTGGGGCATATACACTGATGAGTGTGGCATACATCTTCCGCTATAGTGGGAGTCTCATAGTCATTATCCTGTTGTTGATTGGCACCGGTTCCTCATCAAGCATTGCTGCCATCTCCTTTCTAACTGCAAAGCCCACTCCTGCTTCTCTCCTTTCTTGAGTTGATCTCCCACTCCAAAAGAAGATGTACCCATGGTCTTCCAAGCTGTCATATCCAGGCAATCTTGTTTCACTAAGTGCAGCTATGTCTACATTGTACCTGTTCATTTCCAGGGCCACAAGCGCGGTCTGTCTTTCTGGGGGCTGTGATGTTGTTCTGTCCAACAGAGTGCGTATATTCCATTCTGCTACACACAAGGTTGCTGTTTTCCTCTTCTTTTGTCTTCCTGCTCCTAGCTTACTTTTCGCTGCCTGTCGGAGTGTGAACAGATCAGCACGGACCTTGTAAGTCCGGGCGGCGTCCGAGCCAGTATGAGTTGCTTTCTGATTGCAAGCAGTTTCATGAAATAGTCAAAGTATTTGAGTACTGCTAGCTTTTGCTGGACTAGCAGCACAGTCTTGGCAGATAAAAGTAATATCAGTGGCAAGGACAAGGCAAGACAAACTGACTCCAGTATCTGTTGCACTGACTGACCAGATGATGGGTTTGTTTATCTCTGCTCTTTGTGTAGTGCATGTCAATGCACCGACTGGCACAGTCCACCACAGACCTTATGACAGATGTGGTTATCTGCCAGGATGTCCAGTCTCACCCTGTGTAACTGGGAGTGGTCCACCACAGACCTGTGACATATTGTTTTTAGTTCTGCCAGGATGCCCTGTTTCACCCTCCACACCCTCGGAAGGGTGGGGATGCCGGTTCAGTCACTGACAGCCCGACCCATAAGACAGGTAGTACCGGTTTTCACGGTTATCCGGTAGCAAGCAAGCCAATGCCTGACCTGACAAAAAAAAAAAAAAAGAGGGGGGGTGTAAGTCTTAGTTAAAAGCTGCCAATTTCTGACCAAAAAAGTGCAATTTTATGGGTAAAAAGCTGCAACTTTAGCAAAAAGACAAAAAAAAAAGTGTAAATTTCCAACTGTTTACAACCTAAAAACGCTGCAGATCTAAGATTTGAGTAAAATGCTGCAAGTTCAAGCTTTTTTTTTAATTAAACTGCAAATTCAAGAGGAAGAAAAGTTCTAAATTCATGAGGAAAAAGCTGCAAAGTTATGAATAATAAAAAGCTGTACATTTTCAAGTAAGAAGCTGCACATTTCTGAGTAAAATGGCTGTAACTCTGCAGGAAAATCCTGCAAATTTATGAGAAAAATCCTCACATTTACAAAAGAATGTTTCTAATTTACATGAAAAAGGATGTGATAAATTGGCGTGTGTTGGCCATATTTTTTTTTTAAGACAGCCGTGAGGAGGAACTAAGCGGTTGTGTTCGGAGGTGTTAAATTCTGCAAATCTGCATTAATCAGCAGGGAAAAGGAGAAGAAGAGGAATAGGTGATCCCCAGCAGCAGAAATAATCCAGTTAACCCAGGAAAAGTAAACACATGACACCCCATGACACCCAACAGATCACCCCCCCATGACATCAGTGGGAACAGCTGGGACAAACTTCACACCTCTGTTGATTTACATGTTCCCTTTTGAGGACAATTCAAACAGAGCTGCTGCTGAGATGGAAACCAAAGGGTTAAAGGGTGACGTGGTTTTATCAGCAGCACTGATCCCCCCCTCCCCCTCCAACTGACCTGCTGGACAGGAACTAACAACTCCTCAAGCCTGTTAACACAATTTTAACAACAAAAGGACATACAAAAGAACAAAGATTCCCTTTGATTTAACAGGGTAACAGCGTGAATTTTCTGGTCTGAATGAACAGAGCAGCCATGAGTGTTTCATGGAGTCAATGAATTATAGTGGTTAATCTAAGTCAATTTCAGGAAACAAACTTCAGGGGAAACTTAAACCCATGACACATTGTTTTAAATTTTGCTGATTTTTCTTTTTTCCCCACTTCTCTTCCAGTCCTTAAGGCCACTTTCTGATTGCTTTGAGTTTTTAAAACATCATTTTAAGAATAATGTTAACTGACTTAAAGTACATTTCTAACTACACTATATCATACAATTTCATTTTATCGCATTTAGTTCTTAATTCAAACAAGCAGAGTATTTGCAACCTACTTAATTAAGACTTGAACAAAAACAATCAATCAATCTGAATACAACTGGGAGCATTTAAGAATAAAAATCCTTGGATTTCTTAATGAAGTTCTGCCCGCAGATCACCTGCACTCAAACATTCCAAGTACCATTCATGGGACGGACCAGATTCCATACAAAACATTAAAAATTTTACTTTGGCTTCGTCTTTAAGGGGTTGCTGTTCCAGTTAAAAGTCTCAAGTGTTGAAGAGTCCAGATTTGTATAAAACGGCCAAGTCAGTATGCCACTAAAGGCTCAAAGTCACTAAGATAATCCAGAGGTTAAACCGGTTGTTAATGTCATTTAAGCCCTTCATGGCGTCGACAACGTGGAACCGGCGTTTCATTTTGAAACAGATGGGAGCGAGTTATTGCAAACAAGCAGGTTTAAAACACACATAACACTAAAATTAAGAGTATTGCAAGAAGGAAAATAGTTTAATATAAAACAGCTGTCTTACCTTGGAATGTCCTTTACAAATGAAGATGAAGTTGTGTGAAAATGTTAGAAAGGGCTGAATGACTATTTACACGGTAAAAACGTCGAAATCAGGAGCAAATACACACAAACTCGCTGCGCCTTTCGCCTCCGTTCTTGAAGCAAATAAAAGCACTCCAAAAATCTCACTGTCACTACTAAAACTACTATTTACTATTCTGAACTATTATTTACATGGTAAAAATGGCGACATCAAATCAAAAATAGACAAACACGTGTTGAAAGTCCGTCCATCTCAGCCGAGGGCAAGCCCATACCTTGGTGTAAAAAAAATTTTTCACGCCACTGTATGCATTTTCACAACTGTACCTTAAAAGTTAGACAACAGCCTACACCGTTATTTATGTGGAAAATTATCTTAAATTGACAATTATATGTGTATCTCATGGAAAAATTTGATCGGGATCAAAAGATAATTTCGCTCTTGCCATTCCAATTAACCTAACTTTAATGATGAAATAAGGCAAGTAAAAAAGGAAATGGCACTGCTGGCAGAAATTCAAAGTTGTCATTTTAAGAAGCAGAGAATGGGAAATAGAGGAGAGAGAGAAGTGCACAAGATATTTAAGAAAATCATTAATAAAAAGGGGGACTTTTTAAAGTTTAAAAAGAAAGGGACCCATGCCCCCCCCCCCAATCACAAGGTGCACCTGAGCAGGAACCACCAAAAAAAATGACAGTGAGGATGCCCCCCTCCCCGATGGTCAGCAAGCAAAGAGGCCTGCATCAGAACTGTCAAGTGATTCCCCAATTATGGCAGGGAATGGCTGGGCCTTTCTCAGAGAGTTCCTCTGGGGAGGATTCCAGAGTCTTCCCCTCCGGTTCACCAAATGAGGTCTCCTTTTTAACCATTGCTCTGCAGTCAATCCTGAAAGAAAAAAAGTTGAATGAAAGGCTCTGTCAAAGGCCAGCTTGCAAATCTAAACAGGGGAATGAGGCTCAAGATCCTCTCTCTTCACCCTTAAGGGTGAAGGGAGAGCTTCATTCACATGCAATTCCTTAACTTGTTGTTTTTAGCAATAGGTTTTACTTTAGTATTCTAAATGATGTACCTGTTTTTAATAACCACACTCATGACTCTCACCTTCTCAACTATCAATAGCCATATTTACATGGACACAAGTAACCGGATTAAAAGCCTGATTGGCATGTTTACATGAAGAATTTTTATTCCAATCTGAATATTCTGACCCGATCACACGCATTCGGATCAAAATTTCATTCCGATTGAGACGGGTGGGTTATGCCAATTGTTAATTCAAATGGCGAGCATGAAAACACTTCTTCCGAAGGCTGGGCAGAAAATACGTATGTTTACTGCACATGTCTGTACATCAGCCACACGTCGACGTGATGCATTTCTGCCTTTACAGTAGCTAGCGGAAGACAGTAAAACAAAACTGGTCTGTATCATCCTGCTGTCTCCCTCTGTTCGTCATATGCAGAAGTTTGTACTGCTGGGCTTGTAGCTTCATTACGGAGACCAGCAGAAGCAAAAGTACAGTCTGAATAATACAATACAGGTCCATTTCAAAAAGAGACACGAAGCGTGGCTTGCTAACACTGGAAGTTGCTTCTTCTACTGTTTTCAGAATGTTGACGTGCGCATGTCAAAATGATTTAGTCCGCTCAAACGTGTGACACATGGAAACGCACGTCCTAATCGGATCAGCTTTTTCAGGATCCATGTAAACTGTAAAGTTCTGATCTGAATTGTAATCAGATTGAAGAAATTTTGCCCATGTAACTGTGGCTAATGTCAGAAGTGTGAAGTTGCGAGTTAGAGCTCAAAGCATTCTAGCTTGTCTTAGTACTCTTAACTCTGATGTGTTTTTAATATAGGAATGTGGCCTACCTTTCTTAAACCACTATAAGCAGTGGGAGGAGATGTGGCCACATACATCATTATAGAATGAGTCAAATGAAAACAGGAATGATGGAGTGGCCATTTTTATTAAAAAAAAAACACATCATGGTGAAGGGCAGCACAGTGGTGAGAAATGGTCGGCACTTTAAACACACTTAACTTTCCTTGAACAAGATTTTAAGCTCTCAAATATTTATGGTTATAATGACAAAATAGTTACAATCTTTTAGAAGACTTGAAGTCCCACGTTAGGTAAGACACCCCTCATTGTAGGAGGTGACTTTAATTGTATTTTAAACCGGGATTACAGGAAAGGGGCAGGGGAGGATTTTAAAGTAGACAAAACATTGGTTTTATTTAAAGGGATACATGGAGATTTTAATCTTTTAGAGTGTTTTAAGACTATGCATCCCAGAGAGGAGGGCTTCACCTGGTTCAGTGGTGATGGCACCAGAGTCTCTCGTATTGACTACCTCTTTACTTGAGACTGTCCACCAACCGATGATAGATTAACCCCTGTCTTTCTCTCTGATCACCTCATGTCATCATGCACTCTTTCACTGGCTTTGGGCGTGACACAAGGGAGAGGTCTGTGGAAACTAAACTGCTCCCTTTTAGAAGATGAAAATATACTTCAGTATAAGGAGCGGTATAAAGAGTGGCAGACCTTACAAGACTTCTATGATACACGTGCACAGTGGTGGGAAATGGTGAAGGGAAGGACAGACTTTTTTTTTTTTTTTTTTTTTTAAGAGTGGGAAAAGGAAAAAAAAATACAAAGAAAACAGATGCATGATGGGACTGCAAAAATGGTTACAATGTTATTTTAACTTAAATAACTATGGGTGACATTTTAATGATGAAATAAGGCAAGTAATAAAGGAAATGTTGCTGTTGGCAGAAATTCAAAGTAAAGGTGTCATTTTAAGAAGCAGGGAATGGGAAATAGAGGAGGGAGAAAAGTGCACAAGATATTTCAAGAAAATCATTAATAAAAGGGGGATTTTTGAAAGTTGAAAAAGAAATGGATGTACAGTGGAAAGTACAAAAATGATTGTGTTCAAGTTTTTTTTAATGGAGATTTATATAAAGATAAAACCTGTTGATACTGACACAATGACTGCAGTTTTAAACACCAAAGAAAAAGTAAATGATGATGTGCTTTTAGCCCAAGATTTTAATATCCAAGAGTTAAATAAATCTTTATCCAGTTTTAAGAAAGGGAAGTGCCCGAGTCAGGATGGCCTTCCTTTGAAATTTTATTTAACCTTTTGAGATATTTTAGCACAGGATTTGTTTGGTGTTTTCAAAAAATTTGACAAACTTGACCAACTTCCTGACAGTTTTGGAGTAGGGATAGTCAGACTACTCTATAAATACAAAGAAAAGACAGACCTGCAAAAGTGGAGACCAAATACCCTTTTAAATTTTGACTAAACTTTTTAGCAAAATTTTAGCGACACATATGACATCAATTTTAGATGAATTAATTCACCCAGATAAAGCCTGTGCTGTGCCAGAGAGGAGGATCACTGACAGCCTCGTAATGATTCGAGATACCATCTGTTATGCGAGAGACAGAAATTTTCAGCTAGTAGTTTTAAATTTAGACTGAAAAAAAACTTTGATTGGGTCTCACACCAGTATTTATTTCAGGTACTGCAAAAAGTGGGTTTTCCAGAAAGGTTTCTAGCGTGGGTGGGATTCCTGTACCAGGACATTACCAGCAGATTCATGGTTAATGGGCATTTAAGAAAAGCAGTAGAAATCAACTGCGGTGTCCATTATCTGCTCTCCTCTATGTTCTATGTATTGAACCACTGACACAGAAGGGAAGAAAGAATTAATGGACTCAGGGTATCAGGTAGCGGGGGACTTTTAACCAAATGTGTTTTATATATGGACGGTATCAATATTTTATGTACTGACCTTTTATCTGTCAACAGGACCTTGGACTTGACTGACTGGTTCAGACTAGCCTCAGGGTCCAAACTTAACAGGACCAAAACTCAAGCTCAATTTTATGGACCCTGGACAGAGACAGACACATCAGGACTCCCCCTGACCATTACTGAAAGAGATAAAAAAACAAAAAAAACAAAAAAACAAAACTAGGAATCAAATTTGACAAAGAAGGAGGAGGGGAAACAAATTGGTCTGACACGGTAGGGAAAGTGAGACAAAGACTAGGATACTGGGGACTTGGAGGACTGACTATGGAAGGAAATGTTCTAATCATTCAAGTAGTGATTTTATCCTTGCTCCTATTAATCAGTTGTGTTTTTATGACATCCAGGAGAGTGCTTTTAGACCTGGAATGATCCATCTTTTACTTTTTATGGGGTTCGAAGTGGGAAAGACTGAGGAGAGATGTAATGAAGGGGGAAAAGGGGTTCCTGATCTATACCTTTTCTTGGGAATTTCATACACTGTTCTGCACTTCAAGAAAGCTACAGACCCATCCGGAAATCCAATGACTACAGCCATGACAAAATACTGGATGGGTTCATACCTCAAAAAATGAAAACTGTTACCCAGAGATCTGACTGTTCCTGTGTCTTTTAACCTGCCACTAGCTTATGTTTTAATAGAAAAGTTTTTAAAGCACTTTATTAGAGCAGCAAGAATTACATATTTTAACTAACCACCGTTCTCTTATCTCTCTTGTGCAGGAGCGGGAACAAGTGAGTCCAGTGTGTGGGCTCATAGTTTGTGACCCTTCCACCATTTGGCGCAATGTTAACCATCCTGCTCTCTCAAACAGACTCCGGGACCTGTCGTGGATGGTGGCTCATGAGATTCTCCCAGTATGAGCCGTCATGCATTCCAGAGGCATGGCAGGAACTGCAACCTGCCCCCAACCTGGTTGTCATGAACCAGAGATATTGAGGCATCTGCTCTGGGAGTGCAGTGCTGCCGTAGACCAGTGGGCCACAGCCGGCTCCTTGCAATTCCCGAGCTTACCAGCAAGGGAGGTCCTGTCTGCACAAGTAGTGCTATATGGGGTGAGCTACAATGGAAGAGAAAAATACTTGGCCAGCAGAAGAATGGCTCACCCTGTCCACCATCAAAGATGCCATTTGGACCTCCAGAAACTTGCTGATAACGCATGCAGATCCCACCCCCAGCTGTGCTCCACATGGCGACAACAATCAGACAAATAGAAGGTGCATGCAGCAGACCAAGGACACAGCCGCAAAGAAGCATCACCTCTGTGCCCATTTGGATGAAGGATCTGGAGGCCCACAGGGAAAGGTCAAAGCAGCAATGGCCTGGGTCTCCGGGAGAGGCAGGAGGGAAGGAGCACCAGGGTGAGGATTTCCTCTGAGCAACAGGATCCCAAGAGGGTAAACTAGGAGGGTAGAATGAGGAATCTTGATAGGGACTCACCCCGCTCCAGCACAAATTCAGCTTTAAAATGTATTTTTTTAAAAACTCTTTTAGATACCATTTAATATGGGTTTTTTGAGCAGTAATTTATCTTTTGTATTATATAATTTGTGAACACAAAGTACAAAACATTTGTAAACTAGAAAAGCACTCGGAGAGCGCAGACCTCCGCCAAGCGGCACAGTTCCCCCCATAGAGTGTTTGTGTGTACGTTTTCAGATTCCCTGAGCATGAAAAGATATGAGTAGCAATTGGATTCACAATGATTATTTGTTTATTTGACATGGACAGTGCAATAAACAGACAATTAATGAATGACAATCAATGTGATAGTGATAGGATTAGTGGTTCAGTAGTGTAAAACGGGGCTATAAGGGATGGCGGGTTAATAAGGGACACTTTTGTGGGAAATGTTTTAAATGTAATTCTGCTTTTTTTATTTTGAGCAGGACGCTGAGTTGTGTTGTTATTGTCAAATATCCATGAATCCTTCATCAAATCTAGGCGGAAGCAAAATTAAAAAAGCAGAATTACATTTAGAAAAGTGTCCCATATTACCCCGCCGTCCCTTATAGCCTCGTTTTACGGTTGTAAAAGCATTGCCTCCTTGGCGGAGGTAATAAACTGAAGTGTTGGTGTGTCCATCTCCTCCACTGACGGATGCAGATTGGTTAGACAGGTTGCCGTGGGTTTTATATTATATTGGGGTTGCGCTCCGCGGCAAAACAGAATTTAGAGTCTTCCCCGGCAGAGAGGTGGTTTTTACGCAGCGCCTATAGCTGGGTGGGGAATTTGTGGCAAATAATGGGGCGGCGGACAGGTGTCCGTGTCAGGTTTTGCAGCGTGGTGCAAAAACACGCACGCTGGCGGGCCCAGGGCAGCAGTGTTTTCCGCGTGCTTTTGTGCCTAAAACGTTGAAGAACGCGGAGTTTGTGTTGGTCAGACACGACGACCAGCGCAATGTGCGCAGCGCCTATGGCTGGCACAAGCACGCTGGGGGTCCGAGGCCAGCAGTGTTTTCTGCATGCTTTTGTGGCTAAAACATTGAAGAAGGCGGAGTTTGTGTTGGTCAGACACGACACCCAGCGCCCTCCATTGCGCCTGCGCACATGTTGAAAATGGCCGTATGTCACAGTGTGGAAAAATGCTTTAAAAAGATTCCTGTATCCAGACGGTGAACCGGATCACCCCCAAAATTTAATCAGTTCTTCCTTGTACCATTTCCAACAACGCCTGAAAGTTTCATGCAAATCCGTCCAAGACTTTTTGAGTTATCTTGCTAACCAACAGACAGACAAACAGAGATAGACAGACACACAAACCCTGGCAAAAACATAACCTCCTCCTGGCCTTTTCGGCCTGGCGGAGGTAATAAGTGCAGTTGTTCTTATGTCAAACACGTTCAGAAGAAAAAAAAAATATCTGTTCTTATCAGTTTAATATCCGATACGACTCCAGGTAGGGGACGTCAAAAAGTTCACGTTAGAAAGCATATGTTAAGACCACCTGTGGCTATTTTGATATATATATATTTTTTTTAAATCTGACCCAGTGATTATGGCCCCAAATATTGCAGTTTGCAGTAAGATTCATCTGCTTTCTTTTACCAGTGAAAACGTGGAATAAATTAACCACTGTAAAATGTTTATTCATGAAGTCAAATGTTAAGTTGCATAAGAAACAGTGCAAGTTTATCCAGTACTGTGCAACCCCTGGCACCGACACAAAAGGCACATCCACACCAACTTCACTTTTACTCAGTACCCCTTGGTCAAAACCACCTCAACTCAGCTTTTGCGCATTTTTCCTGAGACGCTAATGTCATAATGGCTCGCTCTTTCAAACAGCTGAGGTGCATCAAAAAAACCCGGATAATGACGCCATGATGCCAAATTACAAATCGACAGAGTGTAACGTGTTCACCGCCACACACGTATAAAGGCTGTCACAATGCCCCAGAGGATTTCCCCCTAACTGCCTCACCAAGAAGCTAGCTAAAACTCCACCTAGTCTTCATGTGGTTCGCGGTGGGTGTATTAAGCACTGAAACCTCTCATCTGACAGCGAATCAACAGATCGCCACACAAACCGAGGATGTGCCCCCGAGATAGTTGTCAGAGACAACTAACGCTGACCGTTCCGCACAGCACTACAAAAACAACAAACACAACCCAAAGGGGAAGTGTTTCTTCAGCCTAGCGGAGAAACCTCTGAATACGTGATAGACAGCAACACTTACCCTCTGTCGAAAAAAAACTCCAGCACGACGCCGGAACCTCAGCAGCTCCCAAGCACACGGCGCGCCCACAGCTTAAATCACTGAGCCAATTATGATGCAATCACAAAACCCACATCCAAATTAAATGAGCTTCCATTTAATACAAGCTCTCACTTAATTTGTTATTCCTTATTTTACAGTTAATGGAAGAGCCCCCATTTGTTATGACCTGGCTCAAGGGCCACAACAAACAAAAGGACGCACCAGGTGGAGTTAGAGTTATTTAAATTCAAATTGAAACGTTTATTTCAAACTCAGGGTTCATATTAAATGTAGAACTAAAACGAGTAGAAAATAAATAAAAGTATATACAGATCAGCAGACACTCGGCGCTCTTGTAACAACAATAACATACAATATTGGACTCCGTATAAAATGGAACGCCACCACTTCCAAATGCTGGAGTGAAGTGTGAGTGACGAGTTGGCAATTGCTGATATAAGATGATTGTTGCATGCCAGCAACCTTCTCATAAAACTGTAAACATTCTTTCGTATCAACTCGCCAAAAGACGGAATGTTCACGGACACAAACATCTTGCTTGCACTCGACCTTCGTGGTATATCTAACAACCTTCTTAGGGAGTTATTATATGCAATGCGGATTTTGTTCCTAACAGCAACATTGCTATTAAACCATAAAGGCGAGCAGTACATTGAGGTACAGAAGGTCTTGAACAACATACATTTGACATCAGGAGAACATCTATGGAAATTTTGCAACAATAAATTTGTTTGAGCATAGAGTTTCCTGAGTTGCCTGTTACAATCAACATTGGTCTTATCAGATTAAATGAATGAATGAATGAATTTATTTTTGGATAATACAGTACAGGTTAAAAGAAACTGTATAATATAACAACAAGGTCAAATTAGACAAAGACTCCTTCTACTAAACAATTCCACGTGAGTTATCCGAAATGGGTGATGGCTGAAGCCGCAGCTTATATTGCCCACCCAGATTCAATCCACACACCTAGGTATTTGACTTTTTCGACAAAGTTCAAGCTATTACCACAAAGTGGCATAACAAGGATTCGACGTATTGACACCCTTTGGTTTGAAAGCCATACACATAGATTTAGTACAGTTGAACAAGATGTCATTTTTTTCACCAAATTTTTCACATACCGAAAGGAGATGTTGCATCGCTGCAGTAGACAAACTTAACAAACAGAGATCATCAGCATAGAAAATGTGATTTAACAGTGCACCGTTAAAGGAGCCGCCCACATTAGTATTGTTCGACAGTACACTGAGATCATCAACATAGACATTAAACAACAAGGGTGACAGTATACCACCTTGTTTAACACCGTTGGTCACATGAAATTTGGATGAGATGACATTGCCCCACCTAACAACCATAGACTGCCTTCTGTACCAGTATAACAGGATGCTAACAATGTAAATAGGAATACCTCGATCGATCAGTTTACTAAACAAACACCAGTGGTTAATCCTGTCAAAAGCTTTGCTAGCGTCTAGGAACGTAGCATAGACACTAGTGGATTGGCTTCTGAAGTAGTCAACAAATTCATGGAGTAGGTAAACAGCCTTGTCAGTTGAGAGAGCTGACTTGAAACCAAACTGATTTTTGTTTGTCCACAGATAAAATCGTAAAATCGCCCGTAAAATCTACTGGAGGAAGAAGCCCCCCAGGAGACAGCTAGCCACCAGGGCTGCTCAGAGAGGCGCTCCGGCCACCAGCAGAGTGAAGAAGCCTCACCGTTACAGGCCCGTGGCTCTGAGAGAGATCCGTCGCTACCAGAAAGCCACGGAGCTGCTCATCCGTAAGCTGCCCGTCCAGCGCCTGGTGAGGGAGATCGCTCAGGACTTCAAGACCGTCCTGCGCTTCCTGAGCTTCGCCGTCATGGCTCTGCAGGAGACCAGCGAGGCCCACCTGGTGGGTCTCTTCTTCCCCAAGAGGGTCACCACCATGCCCAAAGACTTCCAGCTGGCCCGCCACATCCACGGAGAGAGAGCTTAGACTTTCTGCTGCACATTCACCAACCATAATGCTCCGCACTGTGTGTCTATATATATACATTTATAGTAATATGTACATATGTTTACTAGATGTTCTTGTTTTTTCTTGCCTTCTGATTGTTGCTCTGAGTGTTGCTATCCCTGTGCTGTTGTAATCCTGGAATTTCCCCATTGTGGGACTAATAAAGGCTTATCTTATCTTATCTTATCTTATAATCCTCAATTCTGTTCAGGATTAAACCCTCTAACAATTTGGATATAACATTTGCAATAGCTATAGGTCTGTAGTTGTTCATATCAGACAGACTGGCACACTTGTTTTTCACCAAGGGAATAATAACAGAGTCCATCAACATATCTGGCATGTAACCATGAACAAACATACAGTTAAAACACAATGACAATAGAATACTCAAATTGAAATCAGCATTGATGAGGCATTCACTGGTGAGACAGTCAGGGCCAGCTGATTTGCCTTTCTTGAGAACTTTGATCAGTGAAGCAACTTCAACAGGAGTAACAGCAGAAATATCGGAGGCATCAAACATGTCGTTATACAGGCGAATATCATGCATAACAGAATCCTTCATTGAAACATTCTTGACTGAGTTGAAAATAGCTTCATATTGACATTTCCACTTTTCAGCAATATTAACATCACCAGTCACACCATCAATAGTGTTTGATCTAACAGAGTTAAACATAGCTTTATTAAACCAAATTAAAGAAAAGCATAACTCAAGTATTTACAGTATGTTGTGGAGAAAGGAAGCAGGTGAGGCAACGAGCTAGACGACACAGAAACTTTATTCCATCTCCAACATACAGTACAGTAAAAGAGCTCCCGGGTCTCTGTGCATTCCTCTTTTATATCTTTAATACCATGCATTGAGACCCGAAACTTCCGACCATAATAAATTGTTGTTTAGAACAAAACCCGTGTGGCACATTAACAAAACATAACGCCGGTGCCGCTCTCACACCCTTCTTCTTTGAGCGGCTCCGGCAGTTACTCCTATCCCCGGGGGGCGCATAGTCCTTACTGTCCTGTGATACCCCCTGGTGACACCTCCTGTTTTGGTTCATTGTTCCCCCCATCCCCAGCTGCTTTCTCTGGGTGGAGAAGTCTCACACCAAGCCCCCACACAGTAAGTGTTTCATCAGTAACATCAGTAGTGTAGGGAGTGAGCGAATGTAAAATATGGTGTAGTGGTGTTGAGTAGTGCAAAAACCAAATTAACTCAACCAAACATAACCAAACCAAGCTAGGATGGAGGATTGCCTGTAGGTAGTGATGGGACGGCAGGCTCCAGAGCTCCAAGGGTGCTCTGAGCTTAAAGTTCTGTTAGTTCTGCTACTTCTGGCAGGAGATATTCACCTTAACCCTGGACCTGCCACTATTAAACAGCAGACCACTGGGTTAGCACAAAACCGAGCTGTACAAAAGCAAAAACAACATTTATTTTTCCAAACTGTTAATCATGCACGAGTTCTTTGGGACACCAAGGCTAAACCAAAGGGGATCCTCGGCGGTCATTTAAACATACGGAGCATAATCCCCAAAAGAGATGAGATTTCGGTGTTGTTGTTGGACTCAAATCTGGACTACCTTTGTCTCTCAGAAAGCTGGCTACACAGGAACATAGACACTAATATGATCGATATTGTGGGCTACCAGTGTTTTAGAAAAGACAGGCAGGTAGGGAGGGGAGGAGGTGTTTTAATTTACATCAAAGAGAAATATAAATGTCAACTGGTTGATTTGAATACTTCACTTGAATGTTTAGCTGTTAATGTATGTCTCTCTCCGGTAATGAATTTCAACATTGCAGTAGTGTACAACCCACCGTCACACAACTCTTCCTTTTATAATGAATTAAGTGATCTGGTTAAACAACTTGAGAAGAACAGAGAAACGATAATTCATGGTGACTTTAATATCAACTGGTCTGATAAAAAAGACAAACAAAAACTGAAAAGCCTCATGACTAAATTTAATTACCAGCAAATCATCAAAGGACCCACCAGGATAACCAAACAATCCAGAACACTTATTGACATGGTATTTACTAATAAACCAGAACGAATAACCAGAACCTATAATCTTGTAACTGGTCTCTCAGATCATAACATGGTTCTTGCTGTCAGGAAACTTACTAAAAAGCGACTACAGTATTTTGGGGGAGTCGATATTGACAAATCAAATTTTATTATCCCCAAATCAAAAAATGAGGAGTTTGAACATTACTTAGAGAATCAAAATTGGGAGCAGCTCATGTCAACATGTGAAGTAGATGATTGTTGTAATTTTATAACTGCAACAATCACAAAGTCTATAGAAAAATTTTCAAAGCAAATTAAAAGTAGACAACAGAAGATTAGCCTACCATGGTTAAATAATGAAATAAGAAAACTTATGAAGAGGCGAGACTATGCACTGAAAACATCACTAACCTCCAAACTACAAAATGATCACCTTGTGTACAAAAGTTTAAGAAATAAAGTGGTACATGAGCTGCGAAAATCAAAAATATCTTATTACAATAAACTGATAGATCATGCAAAGGGTAACAACAGTTCCCTATGGAGGCATTTAAATAACTTAACTAATAAAAAAAACGATCAGAAGGGGGTAAAGGAACTTAGAATCAATGGCAAGACCGTCAGTGACAAGGCTACTTTGGCAAATGAATTTAATTCACACTTTGTGGGCTCTGTGGAAGACTTAACAAAAAATTTTGTGCTGCCAAATGTGCTCAACAACACAAATTCCATACTTCCAACAGATACTTTTCACATCGATGAGGTAAATGAGAAGTTAATTGCTGGTATTGTTAAAACACTGTCAAACTCAAAAACTAATGATATCTACAATATGAGCACCTCCTTTCTCAAAATGCACAGCAAAATATTAATCAAACCACTGACTCACCTCATTAATCTCTCCATTAGGTCTAGTACATTTCCATCTGGCTGGAAAAAAGCTGTCGTCATACCAGTTCATAAATCAGGCAGTAAAGACGATATATGCAATTACCGCCCAATCTCTATTTTACCAGTCCTATCTAAGGTTCTTGAAAAAGTTGTAGCTACACAGCTGATAGACTACTTACAAGACAGTCAACTTCTTCATCCACATCAATTTGGTTTTAGACCAGGATACTCAACAGAAACAGCAAATTGTTGCCTTATTGAAAACGTCAAACAGTCCTTGGACAGGGGTAATGTGGTAGGAGCTGTTTTTCTAGATCTCAAAAAGGCTTTCGATACTGTAAACCACAGTTTGCTTTTATCCAAAATGGTATCTTTTAACTTCTCCCCAAATACATTAGAATGGTTTGCATCTTATCTCCAGAATAGAGAACAGTGTGTAAAAGTTCACCAGGATAAATCCTCATTTTTAAACAACCGCATGGGTATCCCACAAGGGTCCATTCTTGGTCCTTTACTTTTCAGCATTTTTATTAATGACTTGCCGTTACACTGCTCAGCTGCAACATGCCAACTTTATGCAGATGATGCAGTTATTTACACAGCTGCCAAGACTCCAGCACAGGCTGCAGATGTACTGTCTACAAGTATGGTTGATGTCCAAGAGTGGCTCCTCAAGAACCATCTATTGCTGAACCTTCAGAAAACAGTCTCAATGTGCTTTTCAATCAAAAAATGTAACCTGCAACATTTTAAAGTTAATATACATGATCATGACATCAGTTTAGCTACAGAATTCAAATACCTTGGCATTGTACTAGATCCTCAACTCAAATTTAATCTTCATATAAAGAAAATTTCAAAAACAGTAAAAAAAAATCTGAACTGCTTTAAATTAATTAGATATTACATACCTTACGAAGCAGCTGCACTGTATATGCATTCTATGGTTTTTTCTCATATATCATACTGTTTGACAGTCTGGGCTCAAGCAGCCCCTTCCACAATAAGACATATAGGTTCATTATATAATCAAACCCTAAAAATCTTGGACAAAAAGTCCATTAGGTGGCATCACTGTAATGTTTTAAAAAAATACAACCTATTGAGTTTTGAGAGCTTCATTGACCTCTGTCTTCTGAAATTAACGTTCAAATGTTTCCATAAATCAGCACCCGAGCCACTTGCTGGTTTCGTCCAAAGACAGGACAGCAGCAGAGCCACCAGGAGTTCTGTTAACAATAACTGTAAAATATTCCACCGCAGAACCACATTTGGACAAACAGCTTTCTCTATAAAGGGCAGTCACATCTGGAACACAATGCCAAATGAAATTAAAATAATAACGGACTTTAAAACATTCACTAAAAATGTTAAAAACTGGCTGAAAAATAAACAAGAATGTACTCATGTATGAATTATTTGTCTGCAAAGTGAGAGTGAATGAAGGGAAGGAATAAATGTGTTTGTTTATAGTGAGTGACGGAGGGAGGAAGGCCTGAAATAGGCAAATGTGAGTTATGTTATATGTGTTAAATGTGAGTCAGGCTGTTATATTTGTGTATTTATAATATTTATAATATTTATGTTAAATGTGAGTCAGGCTGTTATATTTGTGTATTTATAATATTTATAATATTTATAATTGTGTATTTATAATTTTTCTGCATTGATGTATGTGGTTATTGTGTATATTTTTTATCTTGATTCTTTTTTCTAAAGCCCATCCAGGGACAAGAGTTGCGAATTAGCTAATAGCTATACACTCTATGTGCAACACATCAGATTGATTGTCTTTGATTAATTGTCTATGTTTATTGCACTGTCCCTGTCAAATAAACTAATCTACTACTACTATCCAGGAAATATTTGCCGAAGCGTGTTTCGAGGCGTGTATTGTGACATATGTGTTGACGTTGTACCACGTGACTGGGTCAGGAAGCCATTCATGATTTTGCATGCAAAATGAAATAAAGTGAGCAGCGATACACAATGGAAAGCTCTGTCCCTCACATTTTGTGATGTCGATGTTTGACTGCATCAGGGATTTGTCACAGCCAATTTTCAGATGGAGGCAGCACCAAAAACACGGACTTCTCCAGTTTGGGAACATTCTGAGTGCATTTCTCCTATTGATGTATTTTCCACAAATAGTGGCTATTTATTGTAACTGAGGTGATGGCTTAGTGATAAAGCATCTGCTCTACAAGAGGGAGGCCTGGGCTTGAATCCCAGCTGGGTCATCCATGTAATTTGATTTTTTTTTTTTTTTTATTTGCAAGGTGAAGTATCTGTTGTGTTTCAAAGAGCTCGGATCATTATTGCGCATCATTATGCTGAGGCACTATTGGTATTGTGCCCTGCATGAGAATCAGGCCAGAGTTCAATATACTGGGAAAGACAGTATAAGACTGTTCACAATTTATTAAATCACCCATTATTGTCATTCAACCAATCATGTACAGTAGAACGAAATTGTGCTTTATCCTATCTACAGTGTCAATCACACACACCCCATGTGTAGAATCAGAAGGGCCGCTGCCATGCAAGTTGCCGCCACAGATTTCTCTCCTCCATTCCATTATTGCTGAGCACCAAGCTGGATGGCAGGAAGTTCCACTTTTATATGGTCTTCGGCATGACCCGGCCAGGATCTGAACCCCTGCCTCCCGGGTGTGGGGCGGATGCTCTACCAACTGAGCCACCACCCCGGTATTATTATTTCTTAATAAAAATGGATAAGCACTACAAGCACACCAACTAACACAGGCACATTCACTGAAGTCACCCTAGTTTTATTATTTCTTTTTTCACTTATGATCATTGATATTTCTTAAAAGACAGCACATTGATTGAAAAAATACACACTAAACCAATAATGCCCTTGTAAAAATCTGCATGCATGCATGCATGCATCCATCTGCATGCTGTATAGTTTTTGTTGACTACATGGCCTAGCAGAGCAATTGAAGTTTCACATGAGGTTTCGTCAATATGAACCATTTTGATGAAAGGCCTCAAGTCTTCAAGAAAGCCTCAGCTACTCATGACAAAGTAGTAGCTTAGAAGTAAAATATCTGTCCTGCAACTGGGAAGCTTGGGTTCAAGTCCCAGCTGGGCCATTCTAATAATTTATTTTCATTTGCATGGCGAAGCGACTGTTGTGTTTCAAAGAGCTTGGATACAATAATAACACATCATTATACTGAGGCACTACTGTGCCCTGTATGAGTGTACCACAAGCACATTCACTGTAGTCACCCAAGTTTTATTATTTCTTTTTTGCCTTATGATCACTGATATTTCTTAAAAGACAGTGCATTTATTGAAATGGAAAAAAATGTCCTTGCAAAAATCTGCATGTTGTATACGTTTTGTCCATTAGATGGCCTAGTAGAGAAAATGAAGTTTCACATGAGGCCTCATCTACAGACATGGACAAAATTGTTGGTACCCCTCTGTTAATGAAAGAAAAACCCACAATGGTCACAGAAATAACTTGAATCTGACAAAAGGGGTAATAAATAAAAATTCTATGAAAATTAACCAATGAAAATCAGACAATGCTTTTGAATTGTGGTTCAACAGAATTATTTTAAAAAATAAACTCATGAAACAGGCCTGGACAAAAATGATGGTACCCCTAGAAAAGATTGAAAATAATGTGACCATAGGGACATGTTCAACCAAGATGTGTCCTCTAATTAACATCACAGGTGTCTACAAACTTGTAATCAGTCAGTCGGCCTATTTAAAGGGTGACTAAGTAGTCACTGTGCTGTTTGGTGACATGGTGTGTATCACACTAAACATGGACCAGAGGAAGCAAAGGAGAGAGTTGTCTCAGGAGATTAGAAAGAAAATTATAGACAAGCATGTTAAAGGTAAAGGCTATAAGACCATCTCCAAGCAGCTTGATGTTCGTGTGACTACAGTTGCACATATTATTATAACTGTCAGTAATGTCTCCTGGACTAAATGGACTAACGTCAGATATGGCTGGAAACAACCATGAGGACGACCATCCCCAGCATGGGCCAACTTCAGCACTCCCACATCAGAGGCCCGTCTGTGAGCTGTTGTGCTTTATGCAGAACAACATGGGTAATGTCCCGAAGACCTATCTTGTGAAATGGGTTGGCGACTTCTACGATGAGAACGAGGTTAAAAGAGCAAAGAAGTTGCTGTTCGAGCAGTGTCCAGCGGGAAGTTCGCGGATGAAGAAGAGGACCGGCTACAGCCAGAAGAAAGACGACATCGGCGACATCTACCACAAGCTGAATGAGGCTGGTCAGCTGGCACCACAATACGTTGCCCTGAACCTCAAGAATTTGCCACCAGCTTCGTTGGAGTCATTTGACCTTACCAGGCTGTCTAAGGACGTGTGCCGTGTGATGTCCCTTGGAGAGAGCCTTGCTACCGTGTTCACAACGATATCTGCTATCCAGGACGGCGTGGCGGCTATTAACTCCAAACTCGACGACACACCCTCTCCAGCTGACGTCCTGGTCGTGGAAGGCGACGATGAAGCTGGCAGTACTCAGAGTGCCGGCAACACCACCAGCGTTGGGGAGAACATGGTAGCAGTTGACGACCACGCCCTGATCGCCAATGCAGCCCGTGGTCCTCCACCGTCCGCCATGGCCGACGGAGAGATTGCGGACGAGGCCGCTAGCTCTACAGAGGCCTGTTCTGACGTCGCTGTCGGCAGCAGCCCTTCTGGGGTTGCCAAAGCTGCCAAAGTTGCTGTAATTACCGAAGAGCGCGAGGATGGGTTCGAGGATGTTGTGAGTCGCAGTTCCAAGAAGAAGAAGAGATCATATGCTAATGTACTTCAATCGTCTGACAACCAACCGACTGCCAAGCAGACCACGAACCAGCTACAGGTTGTCAACAAGACACGCCCCCACTCACAGTTACGTGTTGTACCAAAGGCTGGTAGGTGGTCTGGCAGGCATCAGGGTCAAGGTCAAGGTCATAAGAAGCACCAAGTCTTCATCAGTCGACTTGACCCCACCACCAGACCCCATCATGTACGCTCCTACATCGAAACCCGTGTTAAATTAAATGACAATATCAAGTTTGAGCAACTAGAAACCAAGTATGATGGTTATGCCTCTTTTAAGATTACATGTCCTGCCAGTTGCAGCAAGAAGTTGCTTGACAAAAATGTGTGGCCATCTGGTTTATACCTTCGACAGTTTTTTGAGAGGAAATGATCTACATGTGATTGTCATTATTGTGTTTGTCATTATACTCATTCAATAGTAGGACCAACCTTAGAATATGTTCATTCAACTGCCAGAATGTAAAAACTTCATCTAATGAGATCTCCAGTTTATGTGATAACCATGACATTGTGTTGTTGCAGGAACACTGGTTGTTCGAAAACGAATTGTCTATTCTGAGCAGATTACATGGTGACTTTATAGGACAAGGTGTTTCTTTTATGGATACGGAAGAACGTGTAATCTTAGGTCGCCCCTATGGCGGCGTCGGTATCCTATGGCGGAAGTCACTTGCGAACAGTTGTGTTGTGAAAACTTACGATTGCTTAAGAGTTACAGGTATTGAAGTCAACCTGGGTGACTTTCACTGTCTTATATTATGTGTATATTTCCCCTATGACAGTGTTGAAAACTTGGATGAATACTTGCACTGCCTGAGTCTTGTTAAACATATCACCGAGGACTTTCCAACTCCATATGTGTTCACAATTGGTGACTTCAACGCTAATACAGCACGTTCAAGTTGTTTTGGAGACGAACTGGTGTCTTTTTGTGAGAGTTACTCCTTACACATCTCGGACAGGATTATCTTACCAGGTGATACCTTTACTCATGTTAGCATGGCTCATGGCTCTACATCATGGCTTGATCACTGTGTGACTACATCCTCAGGCCATGATAACGTGTCCAGTATCAAAGTTCTGTTTGACTATGTGAGTTCTGATCATGTACCTTTATCCATAGATATTGAGGTATCTAGTGCTGTAAGTGGCCCCCGGGAAGCTCCCTCAGCCACAACAGGCAGTAGAACATACAAATGGCGTGATGCCACAGCGTCAGACCTGTCCAGATATAAGAAACTTACTCATAGGAAACTCTGTAACATCCGTGCTCCTATGGACGCCATCAGGTGTCACGACCGTAATTGTGCGGCACACAGGGACGATATCGACAGGTTCTACAGTGATATTGTTGATGCTTTAAATTACTGTGTGAGTGAATGCATTCCTAGTCACAGTGTGGCCACCCAATATAACGTCCCAGGCTGGAACGCTGTCGTTAGCGAGGCTCACACAACTGCTCGGGATGCTTTTTTGTGGTGGAGGAGTAACAGCAAACCACGTTCTGGTCCAATATTTGAAAACATGAAAAATTGCAGGGCTAGGTTCAAATATGCTCTACGAGCATGCAGGCACAATGAAGAAAGTATCAAATGTGACCAGCTAGCTAATCACATGAGTGAACTGAACATGGTAGAATTCTGGAAACAAATGAAGGCTATGAGCTCCCACCGGTCTGTCAGATCAAACACTATTGATGGTGTGACTGGTGACGTTAATATTGCTGAAAAGTGGAAATGTCAATATGAAGCTATTTTCAACTCAATCAAGAATGTTTCAATGAAGGATTCTGTTATGCATGATATTTGTCTGTATAACGACATGTTTGATGCCTCTGATATTTCTGCTGTTACTCCTGTTGAAGTTGATTCACTGATCAAAGTTCTCAAGAAAGGCAAATCAGCTGGCCCTGACTGTCTCACCAGTGAATGCCTCATCAACGCTGATTTCAATTTGTGTATTCTGTTGTCATTGTGTTTTAACTGTATGTTTGTTCATGGTTACATGCCAGATATGTTGATGGACTCTGTTATTATTCCTTTGGTGAAAAACAAGTGTGCCAGTCTTTCTGATATGAACAACTACAGACCTATAGCTATTGTAAATGTTATATCTAAACTGTTAGAGGGTTTGTTCCTGAACAGAATTGAGGACTATCTGTGGACAAACGACAATCAGTTTGGTTTCAAATCAGCTCTTTCAACTGACAAGGCTGTTTACCTACTCCATGAATTTGTTGACTACTTCAGAAGCCATTCCACTAGTGTCTATGCTACGTTCCTAGATGCTAGCAAAGCTTTTGACAGGATTAACCACTGGTGTTTGTTCAGAAAATTGATCGATCGAGGTATTCCTATTTACATTGTTAGCATCCTGCTATACTGGTACAGAAGGCAGTCTATGGTTGTTAGATGGGGCAATGTCACCTCATCCAAATTTCATGTGACCAACGGTGTTAAACAAGGTGGTATACTGTTACCCTTGTTGTTTAATGTCTATGTTGATGATCTCAGTGTACTGTTGAACAATACTAATGTGGGCGGCTCCTTTAACGGTGCACTGTTAAATCACATTTTCTACGCTGATGACCTCTGTTTGTTAAGTTTGTCTACTGCAGTGATGCAACATCTCCTTTCGGTATGTGAAAAATTTGGTGAAAAAAATGACATCCTGTTCAACTGTACTAAATCTATGTGTATGGCTTTCAAACCAAAGGGTGTCAATACGTCGAATCCTGTTATGCCACTTTGTGGTAATAGCTTGAACTTTGTTGAAAAAGTCAAATACCTAGGTGTGTGGATTGAATCTGATAAGACCAATAAGATAAGATAAGATAAGATAAGATAAGCCTTTATTAGTCCCACAACGGGGAAATTCCAGGATTGCAACAGCACAGGGATAGCAACACTCAGAGCAACAATCAGAAGGCAAGAAAAAAAACAAGCAAGCAAGAGCAGCTAATAAACATATGTACGTATTACTATAAAATATATATATATATACACACACACACAGACACACAGTGCAGAGCATTGTAGCTGGATGGAATAAATATATGAATATATGAACACACAGTGCAGAGCATTGTAGCTAGATGGAATAAATATGTAAATATATAAACACCCACAGTACGGAGCATTGCAGCTAGGTGGAATAAATATGCAAGTATATAAACACACACAGTGCGGAGCAATGTAGCTAGATGGAATAATATGTAGATATATAAATATATAAACACACCCAGTGCTGAGCATTGTAGCTAGATGGAATAAATATGCAAATATATAAACACACACAGTGCAGAGCATTGTTGCTAGATGGAATGAAACAGCATAACCGTCTACTTAGTTATCCTACATGGTATGATTATGTGCCCATACATATTCTCACCCTCCATAGCGACCGGTATGTTCCTAGTTGTATGCCGGAGGGGACCATTGTGTAAGTCTATTGCATCTTTTGCATTCAAAAAACTATTAGTTTGTTACGTCTTTTTGCTATCTCTGCGAGCAGCCCTGCTTAGGTTGTACAGTCTGACAGCCGTTGGTAGGAAGGACCTACGAAACCTCTCGGTTGTGCACCTGGGATGATGTAGTCTGCTGCTAAATGAGCTCCTCAGTGCATTCAGTATGTCCTGCATAACAGGCATCTCAGGAAACTGTACGCTCAAACAAATTTACTGTTGCGAAATTTCCATAGATGTTCTCCTGATGTCAAATGTATGTTGTTCAAGACCTTCTGTACCTCAATGTACTGCTCACCTTTATGGTTTAATAGCAATGTTGCTGTTAGGAACAAAATCCGCATTGCATATAATAACTCCCTAAGAAGGTTGTTAGATGTACCACGAAGGTCGAGTGCAAGCAAGATGTTTGTGTCTGTGAACATTCCATCTTTTGGCGAATTGATACGTAAGAATGTTTACAGTTTTTTGAGAAGGTTGCTGGCATGTAACAATCATCTTATATCAGCAATTGTCAACTCGTCACTCACACTTCATTCCAGCATTTGGAAGTGGTGGCGTTCCATTTTATACTGAGCCCATTATTGTATGTGATTGTTGTTACAAGAGCGCCGAGTGTCTGCTGATCTGTATATACTTTTATTTATTTATTTATCTATTTTCTACTTGTTTTAGTTTTGTTCTTAATATGAACCCTGAGTTTGAAATAAACGTTTGAATTGAATTGAATTGAATTATTCAGAAATTTAAGATCCACGGGACTGTAGCCAACCTCCCTGGATGTGGCCACAGGAGGAGACGGATAATATGAATGGTAACAAAAGAGTCCAGAACAACAACTAAACACATTCATGGTGAACTCCAAGGTCAAGGTACATCAGAGTCAGATTGCACCATCCGTTGTTGTTTGAGCCAAAGTGGACTTCATGGGAGACGACCAAGGAAGCCACCATTGTTGAAAATAAATCATAAAAAAGCCAGACTGGAATTTGCCAAACTGCATGTTGACAAGCCACAAAGCTTCTAGGAGAATGTCCTGTGGACAGACGAGACAAAACTGGAACTTTTTGGCAAGGCACATCAGCTCTATGTTCACAGACGCAAAAATGAAGCATACTAAGAAAAGAACACTGTCCCTACTGTGAAACATGGAGAAGGTTCTGTTATGTTCTGGGGCTGCTTTGCTGCATCTGGCACAGGGTGTCTTGAATCTGTGCAGGGTACAATGAAATCTCAAGACTATCAAGGTATTCTAGAGAGAAATGTGCTGCCCAGTGTCAGACAGCTTGGTCTCAGTCGCAGGTCATGGGTCTTGCAACAGGATAATGACCCAGAACACACCGCTAAAAACACCCAAGAATGGCTAAGAGCGAAACATTGGACTATTCTAAAGTGGCCTTCTATAAGCCCTGATCTAAATCCTATTGAACATCTGTGGAAGGAGCTGAAATTGAAAATGCCGGTAGCTACGGAGGGTGACAATATGTATGGGTACATAATCATACCATGTAGGATAACTAAGTAGACGGTTATGCTGTTTCATTCCATCTAGCTACAATGCTCCGCACTGTCTGTGTTTATATATTTATTCCATCTAGCTACAATGCTCCACACTGTGTGTGTTTATATATTTACATATTTATTCCATCTTGCTACAATGCTCCGCATTGTGTGTTTATATATTTACATATCTATTCCATCTAGCTACAATGCTCCACACTGTGTGTGTGTTTATATATTTACATATTTATTCCATCTAGCTACAATGCTCCGCACTGTGTGTGTTTATATATTCATATATTTATTCCATCTAGCTACAATGCTCTGCACTATGTGTTTATATATCTATATATTTATTCCATCTTGCTACAATGCTCCACACCGTGTGTCTATATATTTATGTTTATATGTACATATGTATACTCGCTGCTCTTGTTTTTTTTCTTGCCTTCTGATTGTTGCTCTGAGTGTTGCTATCCCTGTGCTGTTGCAATCCTGGAATTTCCCCATTGTGGGACTAATAAAGGCTTATCTTATCTTATCTTAAACATGCCGTGTGGAGAAGGCACCCTTCAAACCTGAGACAACTGGAGCAGTTTGCTCATGAGGAGTGGGCCAAAATACCTGCTAAGAGGTGCAGAAGTCTCATTGACAGTTACAGAAATTGTTTGATTGCAGTGATTGCCTCAACAGGTTGTGCAACAAAATATTAACTTAAGGGTACCATTGTGGAGAGTGTAATTAACGGAGGCAGATTTATGCAACAGACGACTTTATTCACTCTCACATCAGTCATACACAGAAAAAGCATGTCTCAATACACCAGGGGCTCTCCATTTATATCAACCGCCCCACTCACATCTGCATGACATCTCGCATCACAATACATTCATCCTTTCGCGCAAAGCCCTGCTGAAAAAAGCGAGCGGCTGCCAAGAACCGGCAACACGTTGCTCCATGACGGCCCCTATGGCCACGTCTGAAGTGTTGGTAGTGAGCGCTATCCGGGCCGCCGGGTCTGGTGCGCCAACAGTGCTGCGTTTGCCAGGGCTGTTTTAACCTCAGAGAACGCCTGCTCCCACTCCGGAGTCCATTCGACTCTGTCCGCGGGTTTCCGTTTCTTGAGCGCGGCATACAATGACTGCATGAGTTGAGCTGCGTGGGGGAGGAACCGGTTATAAAAGTTAACCATCCCCAAAAATTCTTGCAGCGCCCTGACCGTCTGAGGCTGGGGAAAACTCGCCACGGTGTGCACTTTGTCGGGCAAGGGTATCGCTCCCTCCGGTGACACACGATGCCCCAAAAAATCAATCCCCGTCACGCTGAACTGGTACTTCACTGGGTTGATTATTAACCCGTGCTCCTCCAACCTCCGGAAAACCGTCCTGAGGTGGGTTACGTGTTTGTCCTCGGACGCACTGGCCACCAGGATGTCATCCAGGTAGACAAACACAAACGGCAGATCGCGCAACACCGCATCCATCATGCGTTAGAATGTCTGTGCCGCTCCTTTTAATCCGAAGGGCATGCGTAAAAACTCAAACAAGCCAAATGGAGTTATTACCGCTGTTTTGGGTATGTCCTCCGCGCGCACTGGGACCTGGTGGTGACCACAGACCAGGTCTATTTTAGAAAAAATGCATGCCCCGGCGAGGTGAACGGAAAAATCCTGAATATGGGGAATCGGGTAGTGGTCATGCGCTGTGACGTTATTCAACCTGTGGAAATCTCCGCACAGTCGCCATGATCCCTCGGCCTTAGGGACCATGTGTAGCGGGGATGCCCATGGGCTGTTTGAGCGCCTGGTGATGCCCAACCTTTCCAAGTTGGCAAACTCCTCGCACGCTATGGCCAGTTTAGCTGCGTCCAAGCGCCGAGGTCATGCGAAAACGGGCGGCCCGGTGGTGGTGATAAAGTGTTCCACCCTGTGTTTAGCGATGGCCGCCGAAAACGTCGGGACCGTGAGCGCTGGGAACTGAGTGAGCAGTGTGTGGAACTTACCGCCTGGAGCTGTGACGTTGGCTTGTGTTATTGGCCCGGCCCCTCGAGCTGTACAGGGGAGAGAATCAAAAGACATTGCATTAACCAGGCGCCTGTTAGCAACATTGACTAGCAACCCATGTGCACACAGAAAATCAGCTCCCAGGATTGGGAAACTCAATGCCGCTATGACAACAGTCCACTCGTACATATGGCCGTGTAGGGATAAAGTCAGTGTTCTCTCACCAAAAGTCTTAATGTCCGAGCCGTTTACTGCTACCAGCCCGGGGCCGCTAGCTCCCGCTAGCCGGTCGGCATAGGACGGCAGGATAATGCTCTTCTGGGCGCTGGTGTCTACGAGGAACCGTCACCCCGAGCGCGAGTGTGTCACGTAGAGCAGCTTGTTCTCTTCACCGGCGGTCGCAGCTGCTACCGACTGCCGGCCTTGGTGTTTCCCGAACGCTTGAATTGGCACGGTGGCACACATCTGTGTGCGTTCTCTCCAAAGCGGCGGTGGTAGAAGCAGAGCGTGTCTCTCTGGTGCTTCCTGGCCCCCGCTGCCGCTACCGTCGGTGGCTCCTTGCCTCCGCTGATTGTCTCGCTGGGTTTCAATGCCACCGCGTTCACTGTGAGGGCTCTGGTGGTGAGGATGATCCGATCTGCCTCCTGAGCTAGCGCACAGTAGTCACGCGCGGCCAGCAACGACGAATTGACCAGAACCGCTCTGGCCACTGTTGGGAGGTTCCGGAGGAAAAGGTGGGCAAACAGAAAATGCCCGTCGTCCGTGCCCATCAACGCCAGCATCTTCTCCATCAGTTCGACCACCGAACCATCTCCTAACTCGGAGTGCCTCAGGAGCCTCTCTGCTCTCTCACAGTCCAAAAGCGTGTAGCGCCGGGTCAGCGCGGCCTTGAGAGCCCTGTATTTGTCATGGGCTGGAGGCTGTTGGAGCAGGATCGCTACTTGCTGAGACGTGCAAGCATCCAGTGCTGTGACCACATAGTAATATTTGGTGTCGTCTGCCGTTATTCCCCGGAGGGCGAACTGAGCCTCGGTGTGGTGGAACCAAGACCACGGGTCGTGCAGCCAAAAGTCCGGTAGTTTGACCGAAGCAGTGCACGCGTTGCTGTGGGTTCCCATCCGGGCTGTCTCTGGGATGCCTGCAGCGTTGGTGGGGCTTCCCGTCCGGACCGAGTCCGGGGTTCTTGCCTCGTGATCCATAATTCGTCAAAGGGTCACCAGTGTGGGGACTGTAATTAGCAGAGGCAGATTTATGCAACAGACGACTTTATTCACTCTCACATCAGTCATACACAGAAAAAGCATGTCTCAATACACCAGGGGCTTTCCATTTATATCAACCGCCCCTCTCACATCTGCATGACATCTCGCATCACAATACATTCATCCTTTCTCCCCCAACCCCTTCTTCCTGCTACCTCACCATAATCCCCATATTGTCCTTCTCTGTTTACCCTCTGCATCCAGTGTAAGTGTTGTTATAAAATTATATATTTTCTGTACGTTACATGTTGGTTGTTGCAACTGTATATTTTGTTGAAATTTATTGTTTCCTGATCGGAACTGATGTTTTCCGTCTGCAGTGCCGCTGGGATTGTTTTCATTGTAGCACATAGCGGAAATAAGAAGAACGCTGTGCCACGTTATTCAGCTATCTTGCACTTAAGTTTGATTGAAGATTGAAGCCAAGCAGTTTGTTTTACCTTCAGAACTCTTTTCATGACAAGCAGCCAACGAGGTATTTGTTTTGTATCTTCTTTATATTATTTCGCTCTGTACTGTATATATGGTTATGTGTTATGTTTGCTTATACAGTTCTCACGGCGTGACCAAGAGAGGGGTGCATAAGTCCCAATAAACGCCCGTTTAAAGGAACCAACCTGTGTCTGTTGTCGTGAAGATTGCTACAGTGAGAACTCGCCTGCTCAACACGGGTAATAAGGACTCCGAGATCACGGCGGGTAGCGAGGAGAGGAAGATCCAGGTCGTCAGTTAAGCAAGTCCATACCGCACTGTCGTCATAGCAACCGCAAGTAACGGTCGTTAGACTGTGTTAAAGCGCAACTTTACAAGTTAAAGCCAGAAAGCGCTCCACCTCAAGTTTCAAGTTAAGGTGGTGTGAGAAGTGGTTTAACTTGGACATTGCAATAAGGACTCAGATCTATCAACTTGTGTGCTATTTAGTTGTTGTGGTTGGAGATTATCAGATGTCCTGATTTTCACAGTTGCTTCATGTTACAAGGTTAAAGTCGATGTTAAATTTATGTGTAAATTAACAATCTTTGATGAACGTTAAAAAATAAGGACATTTTAATCTGAAACTAAGATTTATGCAAGCTTTGTGTCTATAAAATTTCAACAAGCTTAAAGGGCATTTTCAGTGACGTTAAAGGGCACTTAACCCAACTCTGTTTTCCTATCTTGTAAAATAAGCAATTTCATGCATTTCTAAACATATTATCTCAGCTGTTAAAGTTCATATTTACATATTGTGTTAAAGTAATTTCACTGTTCTTATTCTTGCTTTGAAATTTAAGTTAGCTGAAAAGTGGCTAAGTTTAAATGTTTATAGAGTTATCTTAATGCAGTATTGAAGTCAGTATAATTACAAACTAGTCGTCATCCAATTGTTTCACTGTTGTTCAAGTTATCTCAGAATGTCTGACACAAACACTGAGATCTGCTACAAGATGGCTGACTCATCTTTCCAACATGAAGTTACCAAATCTGCAGAAGCAGAAGGGCTGCGAAGAAGCGAAAGAACTCGAACCCTCACAGAGAAGGGGAGAGAACTTCAAGAAGATAAGATGAAAAGTATCCAACGACGGTACAGAATCATTTATGAGAAATGGAGGTACCATGCTAGAATAGGCAAGGAAATACTGACCAATGAAGCCTCAGAGGATGAATTGAGTGAGCTGATTGAAAATATAAGCAGCACTTGCTCCGATGTAAAAGCCATATATGAAACATTACGCAAAATACAAACTCCTGAGCCAGATCTGCGACGCAGAGTAGACACCTGCGTTTCACTCTCAGAGTTCATCATTCAAAAGGCAAAGGGGCAGCTTAAGAAGCCTAAAACAGAAGAAGAGGATGAACCTTGGCCCGATGTTGGATCAGTTCTAAACTCAACTTGCTCCTTATCAAGGCCACCATCTCATCAATCAAAATGTTCTATTCGTTCTAGTACTAACTCAGCCAATAGATGCGAGGCTGCAGCGGAGGCTGCCGCCTCCCAGAAAGTCTTAGCAGTATTGGATTAACAAGAAAGGGAAGAGGCTGAACTCCAAAGGCTAGAGGCTGAAACCTTTGCCAGACAACAAGAAATGCAAGACAAACGTAGAAGACTTAAACGCTTGGAAGAAGTGAAGAAGTTAAATGCGGCAAGAGCACGAGTAATGGTCTATGATCAAGTTGAAGAAAATTTTAAAACAGCTGAATTGCTGTATGATGTTGAATCTGGAGAAACACAAGCCCTCAGTGCCTCAAGTCCCTCCTTCATCCCTCAGTCTCTGCCAGTCACCACACAAGCCCTCAATGCCTCAAGTCCCTCCTTCATCCCTCAGTCTCTGCCAGTCACCACACAAGCCCTCAATGCCGCAAGTCCCTCCTTCATCCCTCAGTCTCTGCCAGTCACCACACAAGCCCTCAATGCCTTAAGTCCCTCATTCATCCCTCAGTCCCTGCCAGTCACAGCTCAAGCTCCACCCATTCCTACAGTACAGAACACCTCAGATTTGGTCTGCATGCTAACAGAAGCTATAAATGTGAATCGTCTTCCAACACCAGAGCCTGCATTATTCACTGGAGATCCTTTGAAATTCAAGGACTGGCGACTCTCTTTTGAAACACTGATTGACAGGAAAAACATCCCAAAGAATGAAAAACTGTATTACCTAAGGAAGTATTTAGGTGGTGCTGCAAAAAAGGCCGTTGAAGGATTCTTCTTATTGGGCACTGAAGCTGCATATGACTCGGCCTGGCAGCTTTTGGAAAAATGTTTTGGAGACCCATTTATAATTGGGAAATCCTTCAGGGACAAACTACATGGATGGCCAAAAATAAGCTCAAAGGATGGTTGTGAATTAAGGGAATTTGCAGACTTCCTTAAGAGCTGTGAGGCTGCAATGCCCCACATGAAGACATTAGAAATTCTTAATGACTGTAATGAAAGCCAAAAAATTCTGCTGAAGTTACCAGATTGGCTGGTATCCAGATGGAACCGTAAAGTGATGGAAGTCGGACAAGCGAACGCTGATTATCCACCATTTAAAGAGTTTGTAGACTTCCTGTCTAAGGAAGCAGACCTTGCTTGTGATCCCATATCCTCAATGCAAGCGCTCAAAAGTGTGGAAAGTGAGAAAACAAAACACACCCGAAGCCAAACTATTCAAGCAAAGACACTGGCCACAGATACAAAACAGAGCAGCATTCCATCATGTGTTTTCTGCAAAAGAGCAGGACATGACCTTGCTAAGTGCAGAAAGTTCGGTGAAAAGACAGTTCAAGATCGTGTCAAGTTTGTGCAAGCAGAGAAGCTTTGTTTTGGATGTCTGAATGTAGGACATCACTCAAAGGAGTGTGACAACAGAAGTACATGCCAGAGGTGCCAAAGAAAACATCCGACATGTTTGCATGAGGAGAAGTTTAAAGACCGTCAAAGGCTGACTGCTCCAAAAGGAGAAGATAACTCAAAGGACAAAGCAGAGATCAAAGAAGTAGCTGCGACAGCAACTACCAACAGAGTCATACAAGAGAGCCCAAACACACAAACATCCTCAATCGTACCAGTCTGGATCTCGTCTACAAAGCACCCAGACCACGAAGTTCTTGTATATGCACTCTTAGACACTCAAAGCGATACAACTTTCATCCTAGACGAAATAGCCCAAGACCTCGATACAAGCAAAGAGAATGTCAGCTTGCGGCTATCCACAATGACTACAAAATCAGTAGTCATAACCTCTCAGAAACTGGCAAACTTGCAAGTGAGAGGATACAACTAGATCCATTCCAACACCTTTCACACAAGAGTTCATCCCAGCAGATAGGTCACACATTCCAACCTCTGAAACAGCACTAAAATAGCCTCATCTTGAACAACTGGCAGACAAGATTCCACCACCACTAGGCTGTGAAGTAGGACTACTAATTGGCTACAACTGCCAACAAGCCCTTCTTCCAAGAGAAATTCTGTTTGGGAAAGACAATCATCCATATGCACAGCGAACTGATCTTGGCTGGAGTATTGTCGGCTGTGCAAATCCCGCAGCTAACTACAATGATGCAAAGAGATTCCACACATTCGTAGCCAACCGGATCCAACGCATAAGATCTAGCACAGATCCTGCACAATGGCGACATGTCAGCACTGAAAACAGCCCAGCTGACTGCGCTTCAAGAGGACTGAGTGCAGCTCAGTTAAAAGAGTCTAACTGGCTGACAGGACCTGATTTTCTTTGGCACCAGAATCTTCCACGTGAAGAGGAAATGGTGGGAGATGTTGAAAGAACTGACCCTGAACTTCGCAAAGCCCATGACCATACAGTCATGATGAAAGGAATGGAGTCAGTGGCAAAACGCCTCGCCAAATTCTCTGACTGGTCCAGGGCAGTTAGAGCCATTGCTAGGCTCAAGAGATTTGCCAAAGAAATCAAAGGACTTCAGCCAAGAACAAATGAAGCAAGCAGTCTTGAAGAAAGAAAGGAAGCAGAAAGCTTTATCATCAGGCTAGTGCAAGAAGATGCCTTTGCTGCGGACATACAAAAAATCAAAGCTCAGAAGGGAGACACTTTGAACAAGTACAGCAAGTTAAATAAGTTGAACGCCTTCTTGGACAAGAACAATGTCCTAAGGGTAGGAGGACGATTGTCCCAGTCAGCCTTGCACCATGATGTAAAACATCCGGCGATCCTTCCAAAGAAATCCCATGTTTCAACACTGCTTGTCAAGCATCATCATGAGCGTGTACACCACCAAGGAAGAGGTATAACCATGAATGAGTTGCATGCAAACGGAATATGGATCTTAGGATGTGGAAATGTTGTGTCCTCACACAAATGTGTAAGATGTAGGAGATACAGACGAACTACAGAGGTCCAGCAAATGGCAGACCTGCCAGAAGAGAGAACTGAGACATCCCCTCCCTTTACTTACTGTGGTCTTGATTGTTTTGGCCCCTTTATTGTGAAGGAAGGAAGAAAGGAAATGAAACGATATGGATTGTTGTTTACCTGCTTATGTTCCAGAGCAGTACACATAGAAACCCTAGATGATTTGACAACAGATTCCTTCATGAATGCGCTTCGAATAGTTGTAGCCATCAGGGGACCTGTGCGGCAACTAAGATGCAATCAAGGAACAAATTTCATGGGTGCCAAGACAGAGTTTTCTCAACTGCTCAAGACAATGGATCAAGAACGTCAACGAGCAATCGGTTGTGAGTTTGTAGTGAATATCCCCTCAGCAAGCCACATGGGAGGAGTCTGGGAGCGCCAAATCCGCACAATCAGAAACATCTTGACTGCCATGCTTGACAAGTCTGCAAGTAGACTCGACACTACAACTCTGAGGACATTTCTCTATGAAACAATGGCCATAATCAACAGCAGGCCACTGAGTGTTGAACATCTTCAGGATCCTACTGGTCCAGAACCTCTCACTCCGAACCACATCTTAACTATGAAGTCTTCAATAATACTGCCCCCCCCCCCCGGACAGTTCTGCAAGGAAGACCTCTATCTGCATAAGAGGTGGAAAAGGGTGCAGTTCCTAGCCAATGAATTCTGGCAAAGATGGAAACGAGAATATCTTCTAAACCTCCAGCAAAGACAGAAATGGCAAAAACCAACACGAAATTCACAAGTAGATGACATTGTGATTCTACAAGATGACAACTCACCAAGAAATCAGTGGAAGCTCGCCAGAGTTGTAGAAACTCATCCTAGTACAGATGGCATGGTACGAAAGCTGAAACTACAAGTTAGTGACGCTACACTTGACAAAGGAAAACCTAGACTGGTTTACCTTGAAAGGCCCATTCACAAGGTGGTTACCTTGCTTGAGGCAAATTAAGTAGAAATTAAACAAAAGTGGGTCACATTCTTTCAGAGTTAAAACAACCCAAGCCATTGATTCCATTTATAATCTGTGTTTAAAAGAAATCCCGCATTTAAATCAATGAGTGATTTGGTGGGAGTGTAAGTGTTGTTATAAAATTATATATTTTCTGTACGTTACATGTTGGTTGTTGCAACTGTATATTTTGTTGAAATTTATTGTTTCCTGACCGGAACCGATGTTTTCTGTCTGGAATGCCGCTGGGATTGTTTTCATTGTAGCACATAGCGGAAATAAGAAGAACGCTGTGCCACGTTATTCAGCTATCTGGCACTTAAGTTTGATTGAAGATTGAAGCCAAGCAGTTTGTTTTACCTTCAGAACTCTTTTCATGACAAGCGGCCAACAAGGTATTTGTTTTGTAACTTCTTTATATTATTTCGCTCTGTACTGTATATATGGTTATGCGTTATGTTTGCCTATACAGTTCTCACGGCGTGACCAAGAGGGGGGTGCATAAGTACCAATAAACGCCCGTTTAAAGGAACCAACCTGTGTCTGTTGTCGTGAAGAGAGCTACATCCAGTCTGAGATGATTAACCCAGCCTCTACACCATCATTTTTGTCCAGGCCTGTTTCATGACTTTGTTTTTTAAAATAATTCTGTTGAACCACAATTCAAAAGCATTGTCTGATTTTCATTGGTTAATTTTCATAGAATTTTTATTTATTACCACTTTTGTCAGATTCAAGTTATTTCTGTGACCATTGTGGGTTTTTCTTTCATTAACAGAGGGGTACCAACAATTTTGTCCAGATCTGTACGAGCCATTTTGATGAAAGGCCTCAAGTTTTCAAGAAAGCCTCAAATATCCATGATTAAGTAATAGCATAGAGATAAATTAACTGGGAAGCTGGGGTTCAAGTCCCAGCTGGGCCATTCCTATAATTTATTTTTATTTGCAAGGTGAAGTGTCTGTTGTGTTTCAAAAAGCTTGGATACAACAATAACACATCAATATGCTGAGGTACTATTGTGCCCTGCATGACAATAAGGACAGAGATGAATGTACTGGGAACGACAGTATAAGCCTGTTGAAAAGTTACTTCTTTAAAAAATGGATAAGTAGCACAAGCACATTCACTGTAGTCACCGGTTTTATTATTTTTTTGCCTTATTATCATTGATATTTCTTAAAAGACAGTGCATTTATTGAAATGAAAAAAAAAACCCACATTAAACCAATAATACCCTTGCAAAAATCTGCATGTTGTATATGTTTTGTCCACTAGAGGGTGGTAAAGAAAATGAAATTTCACATGACATCACCTCATCTACAGAGGGCATGCGCATGATGTCACAATCCCGGAAGGTATGGTGTTTATTCAGCACTGAGTGGCAAAAAAAAAAATGTGTGCCACCATTGGTCTGAATCATTTGAATGCAGCAAAAAACACCTAAAATGAAGAAGGTTTAATCAACTTTTGAGGTGACACGGTGTACCCTGCCTCTCACCCAAAAGATGCTGGGATAGGCTCCAGCCCCCCGCGACCCGAAAAGGATTAAGCAGTAGAAGATGAATGAATGTTTGAAATCTTGTGTATGCTCTAATTTTTTTTAATTTTAGATATTTTTTAAATCATTTTTTACAGTGTAAGGTCACCCAGAAAGTCTGGTTTTGTTAGTTAGTGGCTAACCGTGCGTTAGCCGAGCTTCCTGGCACAGTCGGTAGCACCGACCGGAGGAGGAGCCTTTCCTGCCTTTTAACCCTTTAAGTGTGTATGGTGCAGAACTGCGACATACCCCCTAGTGGTCAAGAGCGGTAAATATTTTTTGTCAATAAAATAGTTCAGATTTCCAAGGCTATAACTTGAAAGTGGTAAGAGATAGTGGCTTACTGTCAATTAGAAAAATGTAAAATATGATCCAAAGTTTCAGACAGGATTAAATTTATGCATCTAATTTGCATAATGTCACGGCACCTCTTTAAATTCCGTAACTCAGTCAAAACTGGACTTTGGATATATTTACACAAAAAATGGTTGAGTCTTTTGACACCATTTTTTGTACAGAGGTACCTCATCATCTTATCTTCAAAGTATATGAACAAGAAATCAGTACATTTAAAAAAAAAAAAAAACAGAAATTTCTCACTGACTTCTGACAAAGTCAGAGTGAGAAGGCAGGCGCAGTGCCACGTTCTGCCACTAGAGGCACAGAAATGCTCACACTCAAAGGGTTAATGCCGTCAAAGCACATCTAAAATGGGGAAGAGCTGTTCTGCAATTGACTGTTCAGATAGATTCTGCAAGAAGTCTGAGCTATCCTTTTACAGACTGCCGAAAACTAAAGAAAGGGGAAACAAATGGGTTGCTGCAATTGGCAAAAGCAACTGGAATCCATGCACTAAAACCTGGCTTTGTTCTTCTCATTTTGTCACAGGTATGTTGGATTTATTTATTGTAAAGAGGATGGTGCTTTATTAGCTTATTAAAGCCATTCACTGGCTGTGCTTTACCTGCACAATTAATGAGTAACTGTTAGATGTGGGGAAAAACATGTGAAATGATAGCTAGCTAATGTTAGGTTAGCTAACGGGAGCAACATTTAAAAAAAAAAAAAAAACATAATAATGATATATACAGACATGGACAAAATTGTTGTTACCCCTCTGTTAATGAAAGAAAAACCCACAATGGTCACAGAAATAACTTGAATCTGACAAACGTGGTGATAAATAAAAATTCTATTGTAGCGGTTTGATTAAACCCCCCACAACACACAAACAGAACACAGAGACAGTCAGCTCGCACTCCTGGGGTTTGTTCCGCTGCACGCTGAGTTTACAGCCTTGAAGTTAAAGTGTTCATGCATTTTGCCCTTACTGTGACCTAGAGACTCAGATCAATATGTAGATGTGCTGGTTAGCCTCTTTGTCTGACACTTGGAGCGAGGTCTAGCTAATCTGCCCATTGTGATGTATGTCTTACAAATGCAAATACCTCCTGCCTGTTCTGTTGTCCCTTTGATCATTCTAAACTGTGGGGTACGTCTCTTTGATGTATTGTTATGATCAAGTATTTAAGGTGCAACTGTGTAACGCAATCTTACTCTCTCAATCTGACTTCAACCCTGCTGCAGGGCACAGATTTTGTGTCCCCTCTTCACTGAGAGCCTGAGGAATTCGGCTTCAGCCTGCTCACGCTATGGCTGGAGCCGAGTTCCCGTGAAGGCGACATGATTAATAAAATCTGCTTAAAACCACAGCACTGCTGCTTATTTTTGCATGCCGCCTCACTGGTGACCCCTCGAACACGCACACGTTTTGTGCGAAAGCAACCTTCCGAGCTGGACAGCCACACAGCTGCGTTGGTGGCCCCTTGAAGACGCACACGCTTTGTGCAACGCAGCCTTCTGTTTTGGATGGCCACGCTGGCGAACCGACGCTGAAAAAAACGAGCGGCCAGCGAACGCAACACCCGGGCATGAATGCTCCGTCGCCTGAGATCTGCACAACCACGCTGGACCGGCCGCTCTCACTGAGAGCGCACGCACCTCGTCCTCTCCACGACGGCAACCTCCAGGGCCGACGGGGAGCGCAGCGCGTGGAACTGAACGCACCATGGCCGCACGAGCGACAACGATCGTCTCCTCCCTCTCACCGCTCCAACGCAGCTGCACGAGCCCGGGGCACAAAAGATCGTCTATTCCCTCCCGCCGCTCCAACGCCTCTGCACGGGCCTGAGGGACTTAAGATCGTCTATTTCCTCTCAACGCTCCAACGCACCATGGCCAAATCTACAGCAACAGCTCAACCTGGATTTTATTGGCGCCGTCTGCGCTGATCTCCGCCAAGTTTCTGCACCCTGACTCACCACTCCAGCGGCCCACCCACGCACTGAACCCCCGCGCACGCATCGGGGAGTTACAAGGACGGCGCATCACGCATGGGACAAGTAACGGCTCCACAGACTGCCTTCCTCCTTCGCCGCTGCCTTTCAGGGCTGCTCGCTCACCTGAGGCACGCATGCAGCATACTGGAAGGATTTGTTAACAGTCTCAGCCACGCCACAGACCGCCATCGTCCTCCGCCGCTGCCCACAGAACCTTCAGGGTTGCTCGTTCGAACACCTGAAGCAAGCACGCAGCTCGCCACTGGATTTTTTAATGGTCTTAGCCACGGCACAACGGGATTTCAGCCGTCAGCTGTTCCCAGGAGCTTTGGGGTTGCTTCAGCACCCAAAGCCAACAGTCCCTATGCTTTGTTTACTTTTTCTCTTACAGCCGCTCCTGCTTTTCTTCATGGCCACGAGAGGAGTCAGAGACTAATTTTTCTTCTTGTGGACCGCTGCACGTTCAACGGGACCAGCCCTTCGACATTGCGGACCCACAAGCAATTTTTGCGCGGCTCAGGACGATTTCACAGCTCCTGCCGGCACTTACTACCCCTCCCCTCCCTCCCCCTCCGCCTGCAGCGAGCTTCTCCCACAGCTCGCTCACACAGATGGATCATCGAGGTCGCGGCCCCCTACCGTTTCCCTCTTGGGGGGGAGCGTGTGTGGCGGTTCGTTTTAACCCCACAACAGACTAAGGACACTCAGCCCTCTTTTCTCTGTTTTCCTGCTACACTACTGAGATGCAATGTGCCATTCATGTATTTGTGATGCAAACATGCATGTATTGTGATGTAATGCGCCATTCGGTATAGTGTGCATATGGCTTGTCCTTACTGTGCTTTTTCTGAGCATCTTACATATGTAGATGTGCTTTGGTGTATTAATGTCTACAGGTAGACGAGTTTCTTCTGTCTCACCTATGTGATGTTAATCGTTGCCTTTCATGCATGGTATTCACATTGCAGAGCAGCAAACACTTTTGGTGCGACTACCCCCCCCCCCCTTCCTCCTGCACAGAGCTTTTCCCTGCTCGCTGCCCAGACTGCAACATCGAGGTCACGGTCCCCTACCGTTTCCCTCTTGGGGGGGAGCAGTGTAGCAGTTTGATTAAACCCCCCACAACACACAAACAGAACACAGAGACAGTCAGCTCGCACTCCTGGGGTTTGTTCCGCTGCACGCTGAGTTTACAGCCTTGAAGTTAAAGTGTTCATGCATTTTGCCCTTACTGTGACCTAGAGACTCAGATCAATATGTAGATGTGCTGGTTAGCCTCTTTGTCTGACACTTGGAGTGAGGTCTAGCTAATCTGCCCATTGTGATGTATGTCTTACAAATGCAAATACCTCCTGCCTGTTCTGTTGTCCCTTTGATCATTCTAAACTGTGGGGTACGTCTCTTTGATGTATTGTTATGATCAAGTATTTAAGGTGCAACTCTGTAACGCAATCTTACTCTCTCAATCTGACTTCAACCCTGCTGCAGGACACAGATTTTGTGTCCCCTCTTCACTGAGAGCCTGAGGAATTCGGCTTCAGCCTGCTCACGCTATGGCTGGAGCCGAGTTCCCGTGAAGGCGACATGATTAATAAAATCTGCTTAAAACCACAGCACTGCTGCTTATTTTTGCATGCCGCCTCACTATGAAAATTAACCAAAGAAAATCAGACAATGCTTTTGAACTGTGGTTCAACAGAATTATTTTAAAAAACAAACTCATGAAACAGGCCTGGACAAAAATGATGGTACCCTTAACTTAATATTTTGTTGCACAATCTTTTGAGGCAATCACTGCAATCAAACGATTTCTGTAACTGTCAATGAGACTTCTGATCCTCTCAGCAGGTATTTTGGCCCACTCCTCGTGAGCAAACTGCTCCAGTTTTCTCAGGTTTGAAGGGTGCCTTCTCCAGACGACATGTTTCAGCTCCTTCCACAGATGTTCAATAGGATTTAGATCAGGGCTCATAGAAGGCCACTTTAGAATAGTCCAATGTTTCGCTCTTAGCCATTCTTGGGTGTTTTTAGCTGTGTGTTTTGGGTCATTATCCTGTTGCAAGACCCATGACCTGCGACTGAGACCAAGCTGTCAGACACTGGGCAGCACATTTCTCTCTAGAATACCTTGATAGTCTTGAGATTTCATTGTACCCTGCACAGATTCAAGACACCCTGTGCCAGATGCAGCAAAGCAGCCCCAGAACATAACAGAACCTCCTCCATGTTTCACAGTAGGGACAGTGTTCTTTTCTTGGTATGCTTCATTTTTGTGTCTGTGAACATAGAGCTGATGTACCTTGCCAAAAAGTTCCAGTTTTGTCTCGTCTGTCCACAGGACATTCTCCCAGAAGCTTTGTGGCTTGTTAACATGCAGTCTGGCAAATTCCAGTCTGGCTTTTTACCTCCGCCAAGGAGGTTATGTTTTCATCGGCGTTGGTTTGTCTGTCTGTCTGTCTGTCTGTCTGTCTGTTTGTTAGCAACATAACTCAAAAAGTTATGGACGGATTTTCATGAAATTTTCACAGATTGTCAGAAATGGGGTATCCTACAGATGATTAGATTTTGATGGTGATCCGCATCACCGTCCAGAAGAAAACCGCCATTACGGAAAATGCGATTTTCGTGAATAACTACTGAAACACTAATCCTATCATTGTCAATCCAATTGCTAGTCATATGTTTTCATGGTCAAGGAATCTGAAAACATACACACAAACACTGTATGGGGGGGAACTGTGGCGCTTGGCGGAGGTCTGCGCTCTCCGAGTGCTTTTCTAGTTTATGATTTGTTTTCAACAGTGGTGTCCTCCTTGGTCATCTCCCATGAAGTCCACTTTGGCTCAAACAACAACGGATAGTGCGATCTGACACTGATGTACCTTGACCTTGGAGTTCACCATGAATGTGTTTAGAGGTTGTTTTGGACTCTTTTGTTACCACTTGTATTATCCGTCTTCTCCTGCGGCCACGTCCAGGGAGGTTGGCTATAGTCCCGTGGATCTTAAATTTCTGAATAATATGTGCAACTGTAGTCACATGAACATCAAGCTACTTGGAGATGGTCTTATAGCCTTTACCTTTAACATGCTTGTCTTGTGGGTGACCCCCACAGTCTACGGACAAGCAGAGCGCTCAGCTGGAGCAATTAGCAGAACAGTGAGATGTATGGACTGATATCAATAGGCAGCCTCTCTTTGTCTAATCCCTGTGCCAGTAATCCTGCTATTGATATGTGTGACTCTAATGCAAATGTCCATGCCTTCCTGCAGTTTACTGTGATGCTAATGTGCCATGCATGCATTGTCTAGCTGGGTATATAAGTCAACCATATCGCTTGCTCTCCCTCTTACTCTCTTTTTGACCACTTGCATTGCCTGTTTGCTGACTAGAGACACAGGGCTCACTCCAGCGCGCCCCCACAGCGCTGGGGTGAACCCTCGTGCTGGAGGATGAAATAAACACCCTTTTAAACTTCAGTTCACCGTGTCCTGCCTGCACTTATTCCGTGCCTCCACACTGGGTGACCCTTATTTGATCCTCCACACTGGTGACCCCGAATACAAGAACACGCTGACGACGAACGAACGCAGCCCCCGGCGGTGACTCCGACGACGAATGAACGCAGCAGCCTGACGCGGATGGACTGCCCTCCCTTCTGCCACGCGGGAGACCTCGACGCAGAGCCAACACCAGGCGAACTCCCCCGGAGATCATCCACGTCTGGGAAGCTGCAGAAGGCGTCATTGTGCGACCCTCACCTGAGATCTGGACATCCACGCTGGGTCCGGCTGAGGGATAAAGAACGTCTACTCCCTCTCACCGCTCCTCCGCATCCACATGAGCGCGCACGCACCTCGTCCTCTCTCCACGACGGCGACCTCCAGGGCCGGACGGAGAACGCAGTGCGTGTACCAGAACGCACCATGACCCGGCACGAGCGAACGACAGCAACAGCCCGAACAGGGAGGACCATCGGCGCCGACGACGCTGATCTCCATCAAGCTCCCTGACCCTGACTCGCCTCGCGACAGCGGACCTGCCATGCACCAAACCCCCGCACGCACACCGGGGGGTTACGAGGACAGCGCACCACACACGGGACAATACCGGCTCCACAGACTGCCATCGTCCTCCGCCGCTGCACACACCCGAGAAACACGACCGATCGCCATCCTCGGAACCTTCAGGGCTGCGCACACACCTGAAGCAGACACGCAGCACACAGGATTTTGTATGGGTCTCAGCCACGGCGCACAATGGGAATTCAGCCGTCAGCTGTCCCCGAGGGCTTTAGGGCTGCGCGCGCACCTAAAGCCAACACGCCAAGTCCCTCACACAGCTTCAGCTCCTGTTTTTTCTTCATGGCTGCTACGCGTCCTCGCAGTACTGAACCGCGAGAGGAGTCAGAGACAAATTTTTCTTCTCACAGCCGCTGTGGATCTCCGCCACGTTCAACGGGACAGCCCCTCAACATCGTGGATCCACATGCAATTTTTGCGCGGCCCAGACAACTTCGCTGTCCCGGGCCGGCACTTGCTACCCCCACCCCACCTCCCTCCACCTCCGCCTGCACAGAGCTTTTCCCGCAGCTCGCTACCAAAGCTGGACGATCGAGGCCTCAGCCCCCTGCTGAGCCCTCTGGGGGGAGTGGTGTGGGCGACCCCCACAGCCTACGGACAAGCAGAGCGCTCAGCTGGAGCAATTAGCAGAACAGTGAGATGTAAGGACTGATATCAATAGGCAGCCTCTCTTTGTCTAATCCCTGCGCCAGTAATCCTGCTATTGATATGTGTGACTCTAATGCAAATGTCCATGCCTTCCTGCAGTTTACTGTGATGCTAATGTGCCATGCATGCATTGTCTAGCTGGGTATATAAGTCAACCATATCGCTTGCTCTCCCTCTTACTCTCTTTTTGACCATTTGCATTGCCTGTTTACTGACTAGAGACACAGGGCTCGCTCCAGCTCGCTCCCACAGCGCTGGGGTGAACCCTCATGCTGGAGGATGAAATAAACACCCTTTTAAACTTCAGTTCGCCGTGTCCTGCCTGCACTTATTCCGTGCCTCCACACTGGGTGACCCTTATTTGATCCTCCACAGTCTATAATTTTCTTTCTAATCTCCTGAGACAACTCTTTCCTTTGCTTCCTCTGGTCCATGTTTAGTGTGGTCCACACCATGTCAACAAACAGCACACTGACTACTTGTCACCCTTTAAATAGGCCGACTGACTGATTACAAGTTTGTAGACACCTGTGATGTTAATTAGAGAACACATCTTGGTTGAACATGTCCCTATGGTCACATTATTTTCAATCTTTTCTAGGGGTACCATCATTTTTGTCCAGGCCTGTTTCATGAGTTTATTTTTTAAAATAATTCTGTTGAACCACAATTCAAAAGCACTGTCTTGTGGTCTATATTAATCATATATCCCATAACCTTCATATGTATAAGCATGTGAGAATGTTTGGTGATTACATATGTAAAGCGACTTCACACCTCAGAACAGGACAAAAGGGTCTCAACCGCCAGTGAAGATTAAAGAGCATCCGAGGCGCTGCGGTGGAGACCAGATAGGTCGCCCTGACCCCCCAGGGCCAGGTGGAGGGGTACGGAGACAAAAGAGGGGATTAAGATAGTGAGGGATGTCAGCTTTTGATATGCATGTCTTTTGTTATGTGCGAGTATAAGTTCGTACAGCCGAAGGTGTTCGCTCTCTTCCTTCTTCTGCTGCTGTACCTAGATGAGACTTGTTAGAGGAGCTGATAATAAACTTTGGTTTATGAATCACATCGCCTCGTTATTTCAAGCTGCTCCACTACACTGGTGACCCTGACGCAAGGATGGACCAGAGGCGTTCCCCCGCGATCGACTCATTTGTGGCGACCCAGGCAGACGCCGGCGCCCATGCAGATAGGGGAACAGATGGACGACGTTCCCCCATGGCAGAAGTGATAGAGAGGGCTCAACCGAGCACCAGCGCTGCGGAGAGAGCTGAAGCAAGGCACTCTCACCCTGCGGACACATCAGTGACGGTCCACACAAACGCCGTCACCGTCAAGCTGCCGAACTTCTGGCAGGAAGACCCCGCCTCGTGGTTTCAGCAAGCTGAAGCCCAGTTTGCACTTGCGGGCATCACGGCTGACGATACAAAGTTCTATCACATTGTCGCCAAACTCGACGCCGCCACTTCGAGATGTGCGCGGAGCATAATCCATCGTGGCAAATTACGTCCCCTCAGCCGAGGAGAGAGCCGAGAGGATCCTGGCGGTCTACGGCCACAGAGGATGCAGACCCAAGGCCCTCATGGAGGACTTGCTGCAACTTAAAGAAGAGGACAATGACAACTTCCTCTTCCAATTCATATTCCTCAGTACGCTGCCACCACACATGAGAGGGACGCTTGCCAACATGCGATGCAGCACCCAGCAAGACTTCCGCACGCTGGCTCACGAAGCTCAACGGCTCGTCAACGCCTGCAAGGAGCAGACACCCACAGCAGCATCCGCAGACCTCAACGCTGATGTCCGGAGCCACGAGGAGCCACAAACCACCGAGCAGAATCAGCCCGCGGTGACAGCGACACGGCCAAGACTTAACAGACGGAGCGACGTTTGTTATTACCACCACCGCTTCGCCGAGAAGGCTTACAAATGCGCTCCCCCCTGCAAATTTACGATTTCGGGAAAACGCCCAAGCCGAGAGCCATTAACAGCGGTGGTTCTCGGCGAAAAAAGCAAGCTTTTATATGTGACGGACGGACACACCGGCAAGCAGTTCCTTATCGACACGGGAGCTCAACTAAGTTTTGTCATGCCCTCCCAAGCAGACCGGGCCATGGGCCCCCGGGGCAATGGAGCAGTGGCAACCAACGGCTCCATCATCGACACTTTTGGCGAAAAGAGCCTGCCCCTCTGCATCCACGGCCGCAACTACAGATGGACATTTGTTGTAGCGGCGGTGAGTTTTAACTTGTTGGGCGCAGATTTTTTGTGTGCACATGGGTTATTAGTTGATCTAGCGAACAGACGCTTGGTTAATGCACTGTCCTTTGCTTCTATTCCCTGCTCAGCTCGAGTTTCTCCACCACCTGTGCAGGCCAGCGTCACCACAGCAGGAGGTAAGTTTGATCAACTCCTCACCCAATTTCCAGTACTCACAATTCCCAAATTCTCAGCCACAGTGGCTAAACACGGGGTCGAACACTTTATTCCCACAACGGGCCCACCCGTATTCGCCAAAGCTCGGCGCTTAGACGCGACCAAGCTCGCCATAGCTCGGGACAAGTTTACCACCCTTGAAAAATTAGGCATTATTAGACGCTCAGAAAGCCCCTGGGCGTCACCACTTCACGTGGTCCCGAAATCCGACGGTTCTTGGAGGCCGTGCGGCGATTACCGCAGATTAGATAGATAGATAGATTAGTTTATTTGACAGGGACAGTGCAATAAACATAGACAATTAATCAATGACAATCAATCTGATGTGTTGCACATAGAGTGTATAGCTATTAGCTAATTTGCAACTCTTGTCCCTGGATGGGCTTTAGAAAAGAGAATCAAGTAAAGAAAATAAAAATACACAATAACCACATACATCAATGCAAAAAAGATTATAAATACACAATTATAAATATTATAAATATTATAAATATTATAGATACACAAATATAACAAACAACCTGACTCACATTTGCCTATTTCAGGCCTCCCTCCCTTCGTCACTCACTATAAACAAACACATTCATTCCTTCCCTTCATTCACTCTCACCTTGCAGACAATCAATTCATACATGAGTACATTCTTGTTTATTTTTCAGCCAGTTTTTAACCTTTTTAGTGAATGTTTTAAAGTCCGTTATTATTTTAATTACATTTGGCATTGTGTTCCAGATGTGACTGCCCTTTACAGAGAAAGCTGTTTGTCCAAATGTGGTTCTGCGGTGGAATATTTTTCAGTTATTGTTAACAGAACTCCTGGTGGCTCTGCTGCTGTCCTGTCTTTGGACGAAACCAGCAAGTGGCTCGGGTGCTGATTTATGGAAACATTTGAACGTTAATTTCAGAAAACAGAGGTCAATGAAACTCTCAAAACTCAATAGGTTGTATTTTTTTTAAAACATTACAGTGATGCCACCTAATGGGCTTTTTGTCCAAGATTTTTAGGGTTTGATTATATAATGAACCTATATGTCTTATTGTGGAAGGGGCTGCTTGAGCCCAGACTGTCAAACAGTATGATATATGAGAAAAAACCATAGAATGCATATACAGTACAGCTGCTTCGTAAGGTATGTAATATCTAATTAATTTAAAGCAGTTCAGATTTGTTTTTACTGTTTTTGAAATTTTCTTTATATGAAGATTAAATTTGAGTTGAGGATCTAGTACAATGCCAAGGTATTTGAATTCTGTAGCTAAACTGATGTCATGATCATGTATATTAACTTTAAAACGTTGCAGGTTACATTTTTTGATTGAAAAGCACATTGAGACTGTTTTCTGAAGGTTCAGCAATAGATGGTTCTGGAGGAGCCACTCTTGGACATCAACCATACTTGTAGACAGTACATCTGCAGCCTGTGCTGGAGTCTTGGCAGCTGTGTAAATAACTGCATCATCTGCATAAAGTTGGCATGTTGCAGCTGAGCAGTGTAACGGCAAGTCATTAATAAAAATGCTGAAAAGTAAAGGACCAAGAATGGACCCTTGTGGGATACCCATGCGGTTGTTTAAAAATGAGGATTTATCCTGGTGAACTTTTACACACTGTTCTCTATTCTGGAGATAAGATGCAAACCATTCTAATGTATCTGGGGAGAAGTTAAAAGATACCATTTTGGATAAAAGCAAACTGTGGTTTACAGTATCGAAAGCCTTTTTGAGATCTAGAAAAACAGCTCCTACCACATTACCCCTGTCCAAGGACTGTTTGACGTTTTCAATAAGGCAACAATTTGCTGTTTCTGTTGAGTATCCTGGTCTAAAACCAAATTGATGTGGATGAAGAAGTTGACTGTCTTGTAAATAGTCAATCAGCTGTGTAGCTACAACTTTTTCAAGAACCTTAGACAGGACTGGTAAAATAGAGATTGGGCGGTAATTGCATATATCGTCTTTACTGCCTGATTTATGAACTGGTATGACGACAGCTTTTTTCCAGCCAGATGGAAATGTACTAGACCTAATGGAGAGATTAATGAGATGAGTCAGTGGTTTGATTAATATTTTGCTGTGCATTTTGAGAAAGGAGGTGCTCATATTGTAGATATCATTAGTTTTTGAGTTTGACAGTGTTTTAACAATACCAGCAATTAACTCCTCATTTACCTCATCGATGTGAAAAGAATCTGTTGGAAGTATGGAATTTGTGTTGTTGAGCACATTTGGCAGCACAAAAATTTTTGTTAAGTCTTCCACAGAGCCCACAAAGTATGAATTAAATTCATTTGCCAAAGTAGCCTTGTCACTGACGGTCTTGCCATTGATTCTAAGTTCCTTTACCCCTTTCTGATCATTTTTTTTATTAGTTAAGTTATTTAAATGCCTCCATAGGGAACTGTTGTTACCCTTTGCATGATCTATCAGTTTATTGTAATAAGATACTTTTGATTTTCGCAGCTCTTGTACCACTTTATTTCTTAAACTTTTGTACACAAGGTGATCATTTTGTAGTTTAGAGGTTAATGATGTTTTCAATGCATAGTCTCGCCTCTTCATAAGTTTTCTTATTTCATTATTTAACCACTTGCACTCCGGGCAATTTTCCTAAAAATGCCAAAAAATAACGTGCCCAAAGTAAATTGAAAGCTGTTATTCAACCCTTTGCAGCATCTTCATGGGGTTGGTCTCATTTAAAAGAAAACACTTTGAATTTTTTGGCAAAAAAAACATAATCTCTCTACGTGCTCCGGCCACTGAGTTACAGTCATCTAAACATACTGAACTTGAAGAAAATAAATTTGGACACAGTGTTTTTTTGGATACAAATGCTTACAAATAACACACAGCTGTCCGATCCGGCTGGAAAATGCAACAGAAATGTAGAACCAAGTGTTATCAAGCTGAGATCCAAATTTGGTAACAATACCACAAAAAATGAATATTTTACACAGCTTTGTTCTCAGGTTGTTCCCAGGCGTTTTGGAACTGTGCCAAATTGTGCCAAATGGCACAGTTTGGAAAAACATCTGTAACTTTTGAATAATTCAATGTAGAATCTTCATTTTGGGCTCTAATGAAAGGTCACACTCGGGGCTATGTCTGTGTGTGTGGGGGGGGGGGGTTGTCCCCCCCCCGCTAAAAAAGACGGGAGTTCGGCCCTCGCCACATGATGGATTACACTCCTTGCATGTTTTCACAGCGCCCCCCCCTCGCTACTGTGTGTGTGTGTGTGGGGTTGCCCCCCCCCCCTCGCTACTGTGTGTGTGTGTGGGGGGGGTTGTCCCCCCGCCCCCTCGCTGCAGAAGACGGCCATCGCTACATGAAGGAATAGACTCATATGCTTCCCCCCGCGGACCGGGGGCGTTCGGACCGTGAACGCCCCCCCCCCCGCTCCTCTTCTGCAGAGGGGGGGGGGCGCGTTCACGGTCCGAACACGGCAAATGAACCGTTTATCGCGGCGCATGCACTTCGTACTTCGTGCGCAGTACAGTTGTAATTTACCGATCGGTCAAAAGTCATTTTTGGATTACAGTTTTCAGGGAGAAATAATAATTTAGCTTATAACACCTTATCTCTTCACAGCAGCAGAGTGGTGGCGAACTTCTCTTCCCCATTGTAAGACGAACGCGACGCTGCTCGGCTCGTGGATCCCGATCAAAACATAATTCCAATATTGCGGTTTTGGTGAATGATTTACGACCTTTGTCGTCGGCCTCCGTCGGTCTATGATGACGGAAGAGAATCCTAAACGTCTATTCTGCTGGAATGAGTGCAGGTCCCACTTATGGGTGGTCTCCATGCTGCGGGGTCTGTAGTAGATTCGTCCAGCGTCCTTTGTTTTCATCTGTTGCAACAGTAAATCTCTCTTCACCCAGCCTGAATTTCTGTGCTTCAATTGGCTCCTGCATTCACAGTAGGCGGGTCCTCCTTCCTAGATTTTCATTCATTGGCTCTTCAAGGTTTCAGAAACCCAATTCAAGGCTCTTATTAGTCGAATGAGAGGTCAATCAGATGAACTAATCTGTTTGCGGCTGTCTCTGCAGTTTTTTTTTTTAGTGGCGCTTGGACGCCACTACATCACCATCACCACCATCATGCGTCATGCGTCCAAGCGTGCACGAGGGCGCACGAGAGCGCCCTCGTGCGCCCTAGAACGCAGAGACTTGCCCGCCCGCGGAACAACGGAGTGCAAGTGGTTAACCATGGTAGGTTAATCTTTTGTTGTCTGCTATTAATTTGCTTTGTAAATTTTTCTATGGACTTTGTAATTGTTGCAGTTATAAAATTACAGCAATCATCTACTTCATTTATTGACATGAGCTGCTCCCAATTTTGATTCTCTAAGTAATGTTCAAACTCCTCATTTTTTGATTTGGGAATAATAAAATTTGATTTGTCAATATCGATTCCCCCAAAATACTGTAGTCGCTTTTTAGTGAGTTTTCTGACAGCAAGAACCATGTTATGATCTGAGAGACCAGTTACAAGATTATAGGTTCTGGTTATTCGTTCTGGTTTATTAGCGAATACCATGTCAATAAGTGTTCTTGATTGTTTGGTCATCCTGGTGGGTCCTTTGATCATTTGTTGGTAATTTAATTTAGTCATGAGGCTTTTCAGTTTCTGTTTGTCCTTTTTATCAGACCAGTTGATATTGAAGTCACCATAAAATATGGTTTCTCTGCTCCTCTCAAGTTGTTTAACCAGAGCACTTAATTCATTATAAAAAGAAGAATTGTGTGACGGTGGGTTGTACAATACTGCAATGTTGAAATTCATTACCGGTGAGAGGCATACATTAACAACTAAACATTCAAGTGAAGTATTCAAATCAACCAATTGACATTTAAATTTTTCTTTGATGTAAATTAAAACACCTCCTCCCCTCCCTGCCTGTCTGTCTTTTCTAAAACACTGATAACCCACAATATCGATCATATTAGTGTCTATGTTCCTGTGTAGCCAGCTTTCTGAGAGACAAAGATAGTCCAGATTTGAATCAGACAGTAACACTGAAATCTCGTCTCTTTTGGGGATTATGCTCCGTATGTTTAGATGTCCGCCGAGGATCCCCTTTGGTTTAGCCTTTGCGTCCCAAAGAACTCGTGCATGATTAACAGTTTGGAAAAATAGATGTTGTTTTTGCTTTCGTACAGCTCGGTTTTCGGATCTCGCCTCATTTGCAATTTGTTTAACCGCTCCTGTTTCCAAAATTTTGGTTGTAGCGCAGCTGTTTACAGCAGGATCAGACATGTGAGTCTGTTCAGTGCAATTCGACTCACCCGACTCGCTATGCCGGGCCGTAGATAGAAACAGCCAATACGCCGGCTCAGATGTTTGTGCTAACCCAGTGGTCTGCTGTTTAATAGTGGCAGGTCCAGGGTTAAGGTGAATATCCCCTGCCAGAAGTAGCAGTGCTAACAGTACTTTAACTGTATAACCTCTGCCATATTGCGATATTTGCTTACCCGTCATGTTTGCCTTGTTTTGGGAGCTTTTTCTCAGGGCTTTTGCAGACCAGATAGAGTACAGGGTGAAATGGCCATGTCCAAATCCATATAAATAAAACTTTTTAGCTTCACCTTTAGTTGAGTTGGCCGGAAAACCCTTCTTGTTGCAGTTCCAGACACACAAAGACAATAATAAGAATAAGTATATAGGCAGAAAGTGTCCCATCAGACCACTCCTCACTCCAGTGGCAGCCATCTTTTTTTTGAAATCATACATTCCCATAGAAACCATATATTCCCAATGTGCCCAAAGATAAGAAATTACCCCACAATAAATATTATAAATAGCATAAATACCCTAAAAGCACATAAGGGAAAGGAGCAATACAATTCTTTCAACCAGAGTCACTTCCTGCGCTACAAGAGGAAAACCTTCTGTCTTCAATCGAGCGTGATGCATTCACTGACTGTCCGGCCAGGAACTCCCGCTGTCGTCCTCTTTAACCTGGAAGTTAAGCACCGAATCTGTCCGGGCTCGTCCAAGGCCCTCTTGTACGCCTCGAGGAGGAGGGAATGCTCCGTGCCCGAGGAGAGGTGGCAGACAGGTGGAGAGAGGAAGAGCGGTTCCTTGGTTACCGTCGCCCAGGGGAAAACCTGCAGCACACAGTGCAGCACAACTTAGCCTCCCGTGAATGCACCGGGGCTAACAAATATTCACCACACACACACAGACAGTGAGCACGTTCCTTTACTTATCTGTATTTACGCCTCTCATCCAGCATTAGCGTCTCCGCCACTGGTCAAATCAGGTCAATCTCCCCTCGTCCTCGGTCCCGTCCGCTGCGACTTCTCACACCGTCTCTCACCGTCCTCTCTCCGCTGCGGCCCACGTGAAAGGTTCTTTGTCTTTAACAAAGACAATGCGATTAAACAATGCGACAGCGCATGACCGCTACCCAATTCCTCACATTCAAGACTTTTCACTACATCTGGCGGGTGCGCGCATTTTTTCAAAAATAGACCTAGTCCGCGGTTATCATCAAGTCCCAGTTCGAGCAGAGGACATTCCTAAAACAGCTGTAATAACCCCCTTTGGTCTTTTTGAATTTTTGCGGATGCCTTTCGGCCTCAAAGGTGCTGCTCAAACCTTTCAGCGGATGATGGACGCAGTATTACGCGACCTCCCTTTCGTGTTCGTCTACCTCGACGATATGCTGGTAGCCAGCTCGTCTGAGGAAGAACACGAGCAGCATCTCACTTTGGTTTTTCAGAGACTAGAAGAGCATGGGTTAATCAATCCAGCCAAATGCAAATTCAGCGTGTCACAAATTGATTTTTTAGGACACAGAGTTTCGCAGCAGGGGGCAGTACCACTGCCAGACAAAGTTCACGCAGTAAAATGTTTCCCACGGCCACAAACGGTCAAATCGCTGCAAGAATTTTTGGGAATGGTTAATTTTTACAACCGTTTCCTCCCCCACGCAGCTCAGCTCATGCAGCCCCTATATGACGCGCTCAGAAAACAAAAACCTTCCAACGCGGTCGAATGGACCCCGGAGCGCGAACGTGCCTTCGCGGAAGTAAAATGTGCCCTAGCTAATGCCACATTGTTGGTTCACCCCGATCCCTCGGCCCGCATTGCGCTAACCACAGACGCTTCAGACCTGGCCATAGGGGCAGTTGTAGAACAACACGTCAGCGGAATCTGGCAACCTTTGGCGTTCTTCAGCAAATCGCTAAACCAAACTGAGCGTAAATACAGCACTTTTGACAGAGAGCTGCTAGCGCTTCATTTATCCATCCGCCACTTCCAGTTCTGGTTGGAAGGGCGGCGTTTCACGGCTTTTGTAGACCACAAACCGCTCACCTTTGCGATGGCTAAAATTTCCGAACCGTGGTCAGGCAGGCAACAAAGACAGCTAGTTGCGATTTCAGAGTTCACCACAGACATTCGACATGTGGCAGGCAAACTTAACGTGGTAGCAGACTGCCTCTCTCGCGCTGTGACATCGCCAGAGCGCGAGGAGACAGATTATACTACCTCAGCCGCAGAACTCTTCGCCAACGCGGACACATACGCAGCACCAATCCACGCAGGGATAGATTATGCAGCCATGGCAGAGGAGCAAAGTAGTGATGCGGACGTGCGCGCACTCCTGTCTGGACCAACAGGGTTAAGGCTGGAGGAAAGGGGTTTACGCGACGGTGTGCCCCCCCCTAATATGCGACATCTCAACCGGCCGACCTCGCCCATTAGTCCCAGCTGCATGGCGCCGCCGTATTTTCGACTCGATTCACTCCCTCGCGCACCCAGGTGTGCGCACTTCGGTTAAAATGGTCGCCGAAAAGTTTGTGTGGCCTGGCCTGCGCAAAAATGTAAAAGAATGGGCAAAGACTTGCATTTCTTGTCAGCGCGCCAAAGTACACAAACACACAAAAGCCCCTCTAGAGCCTTTTCGAATCCCTGCTAGAAGGTTCGACCACGTTCATGTCGACCTCGTGGGGCCACTACCTTCCTCCCACGGTTTCACAGATCTGTTAACAATGGTAGACTGCACCACGCGCTGGCCAGAGGCAGTCCCTCTGGCGTCAACCACAGCGGAGGAAGTCGCTCGCGTTTTTTTGACAAACTGGGTGGCACGTTTCGGCGTCCCATCGGACATCACGTCCGATAGGGGGCCTCAATTTGTCTCGGAGCTTTGGTCAGCCATGGCCAGCAGCTTAGGGGCGACAATTCACCGCACCACCGCTTATCACCCTCAGGCTAATGGGTTATGCGAGCGTTTTCACAGATCTTTAAAGGCCGCCCTCAGAGCCTCACTAACCGATACAAATTGGGTAAATAAACTTCCCTGGGTTTTATTGGGGTTGCGTGCTGCGCCTAAAGAGGATCTAGACGCCTCCCCAGCAGAATTAGTTTTTGCACAACCTCTCAGGCTCCCAGGTGAATTTTTACCAGAGAACCCAGAGCCAGGGCATCTTCCAGCCCCGAGGTTTTTAGGCAGCAACGGACCGGACTCTCTCCCCGGACCAGCACATCACTCTTTTCCACGGGTTTTTGTCCCCCAAGCTTTATAAGACGCTGAATTCGTTTTTGTTAGACATGAAGCTTTAAAACCAACTTTCTGCCCACCATACGATGGACCATTCAGAGTGCTGGAACCTGGTGATAAGCATTTTGTGCTTGATTTTGGGGATAGAAAAGAAACAGTCAGCATTGACAGACTTAAACCTGCCTTCTTGTTGAGAGACGAGCCTGCACGGTTGGCGAGAGCACCTCGGCGGGGTAGACCCCCCAAGAGAAAAGACTCAGCCCCCCTGCAGGGAACAAATAATCACTCTCCTCCCCAAGCTGCAGATTCCTTACAGGAAGGTCCCACCAGGACGCCCAAGCGGACCCACAGCAGATTCGGGAGAAGATTAAAACCCAGACGGCACAGGGACTGATGCAAACTACTCAACAGTTGTTCACTAATTGTGCTGTAACAGTTTAGGACTGACTTGTGATATTACTATGCTGTTATGATTACCACTGAACTCTCTTAGGAGCATAGCTGCTGGAAAGTTTCTTCTGTGTTAAGAGGTGTAGCAGTTGGTATGTCATAATAATTATCTTAAACTGTGAATTTTTCTATTGTCCTTTTCTTAGTCGTTTGGGGGGGGCTGTGGTCTATATTAATCATATATCCCATAACCTTCATATGTATAAGCATGTGAGAATGTTTGGTGATTACATATGTAAAGCGACTTCACACCTCAGAACAGGACAAAAGGGTCTCAACCGCCAGTGAAGATTAAAGAGCATCCGAGGCGCTGCGGTGGAGACCAGATAGGTCGCCCTGACCCCCCAGGGCCAGGTGGAGGGGTACGAAGACAAAAGAGGGGATTAAGATAGTGAGGGATGTCAGCTTTTGATATGCATGTCTTTTGTTATGTGCGAGTATAAGTTCGTAGAGCCGAAGGTGTTCGCTCTCTTCCTTCTTCTGCTGCTGCACCTAGATGAGACTTGTTAGAAGAGCTGATAATAAACTTTGGTTTATGAATCACATCGCCTCGTTATTTCAAGCTCCACTACACTGTCTGATTTTCATTGGTTAATTTTCATAGAATTACTTATTTATTACCACTTTTGTCAGATTCAAGTTATTTCTGTGACCATTGTGGGTTTTTCTTTCATTAACAGAGTGGTACCAAGAATTTTGTCCATGTCTGTACATACCTGTCCACAGACAACTAGAATATTCTTAGGTATCTTCATTACTTTAATTTTGCTTACAAATCCTGCCTTGAAGTATGACTAATCATCCAGGCTTTTAAATGCTTTCAGGCTTTGCTTTGTATATTTTCCTGGTGTCAAAATTAAGTACAGTGATCCCTCGCTACTTCGCGCTTCACCTTTCGCGCCCTCAGTGCATCGCGGATTTTTCAAAAATATTCATCAAAAATTCAAAATTGAGAAATAATGGGCGGGCGCTAGCAGAAGGCAGGGAGACTACATTAGAACATCAGGTATCAACACGGAGAGCCCGCACAACTCAAAATCCACCTCTCTGTTCGCTGTTCTCGTGTTGGCTCGGCTCGGGAATCTCGCAAGCTGATTGGCCGAGACGTTTCACCCCGCAAGCTGATTGGCCGAGACGTTTTACCCAGCTTCTCTCCCTGCCGAGCGCCCACCCAGCGAAGGAAGACCGCATTCATTGCTCTTTATCGCTCGTGTTGCTTAGTCTCGCCGCGTGGAACTTTTTGCTGTTCTCTTGTGCCATTTTGTGCGAAATAGTCTTCCCGTCGAGCCACTACGCCGCCTCCTGCAGCTTCCCCAGCTCTATCGGAAGCTGCCCTCGACGATCCTGCGCCTCTAGCACCTGACGATGAGGCGTCACCTGAGGAGCAGTAAAGCTCTCATTAACCTGTGCAGTAAATCATCTTCATCTTGAGTTACGTATCTTGTTATAAGAATAAAAGAGTTCTAAAAACATATTTATGTACACTTTATTTACATCTACGTATGTATGTACACTTACACACACACACACGTATCATATGAGAGAGAGAGTGAGAGAATGAACGTACGTATTATTTATGGGTGACGTCATTAGGGGTGACGCTACTTCGCGGTTTTTCACTTTTCGCGGTCGGTTCTGGAACCCATTAACCGCGATGAGGGATCACTGTACATATAAATATCAGGAAACCCAATTTCTGGCCACATGTGGATATTAACGGACCACTGATTCTTTTGAAAGTTATGAGGGTCGCTGTCGAGTCCAACTGCCTTTAGTTTGAGCATAGAATCATTTGCATTCCTCTCTGTATCGGCGTTTTTACTGTTACACATAGCCATCTTTGATTTGCTTTGCCACTCAATCTGGAAGGAGGGGGACATGGCTGTAAGCGAAGTGATGTCATTGCATGCCCTCAATATGAGCCAGTTTGATGAAAGGCCTCAAGTCCTCCAGAAAGCCTCATCTGCCATCACTACCTGTAGGGGGAAAAAAGCACAAACATAGGTTGGAGGGGTAATAAGGTGCGAGGCCTGGTCTCCAACCCCGTGATGGGATGGAGCAACCAAAGTGGAATGGCTTCAATGCTGAGTTCACCACCAGGCTTAAATGCCCTGGGTCATCTGGGTGCCACAGGTGATCCCACTTGGCAATCAACCACCAGCAACAAGCCACAGCACAGTATCCCCTATAGGACCCAAGGGGCCGTGACAGCATCTCCAGCTCTCCCAGGGGGAAGTGGTAGTCCACCTAAGAGCCCGTTCTGACCCACAGTGCTCATGTCCCCGCTCTCCGACATGACGTCGGTGGTCAACAGGTCGTCCAGCCACTGGCGGGACTGGGAGCCCAGGAGCTCGTCTGAGCACACCGAGTCCACGTCGTCCTCCAGCAGGGGGAGGGAGCCCTCGGAAGATATACTCAGAGATTTGATCATGTCTGATAGCTGCGGTTTTATTTCTCCGTCTGAGCTTCGGAGTCCCATCTGCAGCTGCAGGTTCGAAGACGGCCTGAAGCCCCGCCCCCTGCAGGTAGATACTCACCTGAGAGGAGGAGAGGCTGTTGGAGCTTCAACGCAGTGGAAGAAAAGTTACGTCCTCCTTATTATTATTATCCAGTAGTTATTTTTATATTAACATTTAGTAGCCGTCCAGCTGTAAAGTAGCACATGTTGAATTTAACAACATTTTCACCCAAACAAAAATGTTTTTTTTTTTACACTGCTTATTACCAAATTTACAGCAATATTTGTGATACTTTTTTCTCATTAATGTGCAACTTTTCTCGTTAATTTGCAATTTTATCATTTAAATTTGCAACTTTTTTAAATTAATTTGAAACTTTCTTCATTTTAACTTGCAACTTTCTCATAAATTTGCAACTTTTTTCATATGAATTTGCAACTTTTTCATGTAAATTTGCAGCTTTTTTCATTTAAATTTTCAACTATTTTTTAAATTGGCAACTTTTTTCTCATTAATTTGCAACTTTTTCATGTAAATTTGCAAATTTTTCATTTAAATTTGCAACTTTTTTCATTTAAATTTTCAATTATTTTTCAAGTAAATTGTCAGCCGTTTTCATTAATTTGCAACTTTTTCATGTAAACTCAACTTTCTCATTAATTTGCACATTTTTTCAAGTAAATTTGCAACTTTTCTCGTTAATTTGCAGTTTTTTCATTTAAATTTGCAACATTTTTGCATTAATTTGCAACATTTTCATGTAAATTTGCAACTTTTTCTCAATTTGCTAATTTTTTTTTAAAGTAAATTGACAACTTTTTTTTATTAATTTGCAATTTCTCAATTTGCAAATTTTTTCTTGTTAATTCGCAACAATTTTGTACATTTTTCTTTTAAATTTGCAACTTTTTCTTGTGAATTTGTGACTTTTGTGGCACATATGTTGGGTACATATTCTCCACAAATGTATTGCTGTATGTTTATTGTGTGATACACGTCTCATGGAACAAAAGGGACTGAGCCTCTGAGAGACAACAGGAAGAGTGTGAGATTCGGCCTTTGTTTCAAGGAGACGACCGGGAGAGATTTCCGGACCACAGAGACTAGAAGACAATGGTGTGAGATCAAAGGGGTTACTTTGTGATTGAGATTAAGTACCATGTGACTATATGTTTGATTAAACACCATGTGACTGCTGTTTCGTGCCCGGGGTATAAAACCCCTGATGTGAGATGAAAACTTCCTCTTTCTTGCTTTGAGATGTTTGGAGTATGTGATCTGTTAATAAAGCTGAATCTGAGGAATAAACTCAGCCTCATCATTGAGCACATTCTCCACACTTTTCTCATATATTTCAGAAAACTCACATGGATGCTGGTTAAATTTTTCCAGAAATAATCTGCGGCGGATGATAAAAATAAGCAGCGATGCTGTGGTTTTAAGCAGGTTTTATTAATCATACCGCCGTCACGAGCTCCGCTCCCGGCGCCGTGCATGCGCGCCGGAAGCGAGCCCACGGCTCTCAGAGAAGGAGGACACAAAGTCTGTGTCCTGCAGCAGCAGTTGCAGAATCAGAAAGAGAGAAAGATTTACAGGCTGGTACAGCATATATACTCAACTCAAACAATACATCAAAGACCTTCACAGCAGTCAATCTGGGCATTTGCATATCAGAGGTACAGACAGGATGCATGAACACAATGCATGGATGACACTTTAACCTCACAGCTGTAAACGCAGCATGCAGCGGAAAAAATCCAGGAGTGCGAGCTGACTGTCTCTGTGTTCTGTCTCTGTGTTGTGGGGGTTGAATCAACCCGCTACACCGCTCCCCCCCCAGAGGGCACGGCAGGGGGCCAAGACCTCGATGTTGCAGTTTGGGCAGCGAGCAGGGAAAAGCTCTGTGCAGGTGGAGGGGGAAGAGGGGGTAGTCAGTGCTGACTGGGCGCGGTGAAATCGTTCGGGCCACGCCAAAAATTGTTTGCTGCTCCGCGATGTCGAGGGGCTGTCTCGTTGAGCTTGTGGAGATCACCAGAAGAAAAAATTGTCTCTGATTCCTCTCGTGGCCATGAAGAAAAGCAGGAGCGGCTGTAAGAAAAAAAAAATAAAAGCAGAGGGACTGGCGTGTTGACTTTAGGGCAGGCGCGACCCTAAAGCCTCGGGAACAGCAGACAGCTGAATTCCCCTTGTGTGCCGTGGCTAAGACCATAAAATCCAGTGAGCAAGTTGCGGGCCTCAGGTGTACAAGCAAGCCTGAAGGGCCAGTGTGCAGCAGAAGGAAGGCGGTCAGTGAAGCCATTATTGTCCCGTGCATGGTGTGCCGTCCTCGTAACTCCCCGGTGCGCGCGCGGGGGTTCCGTGCTTGGGTGGGCCGCTGGAGTGGCGAGTCAGGGTGCAGAATCTTGGTGGAGATCGGCGCAGACGGCACCGATAAAATCCAGGTTTGGGCTGTGGCTGCAGCTTGGCCATGGTGCGTTGGAACGGTGGGAGGAAATAGACGATCTTTTGTCCCTCAGGCTCGTGCAGATGCGTCGGGGCGGTGGGAGGGAATAGACGATCTTTGGCACCGCTCGGCCGTGGTGCATTCAGGTCCACGTGTTGCGTTCTCCGCCGGCCATGGAGGACGCCGTCGTGGAGAGGGGACGAGGTGCCTGCGCTCTCGTGTGGAGGAACTGCGAGCACGGCCGGTCCAGCGTGGATGAGCAGATCTCAGACGTGCAGATCTCATCCTGAAGAACGGGTCACCAGCGCAGCTGTCCAGATCAGAAGGCTGCTTCGCACAAACGTGTGCATGATCGGGGTTGCCAGTGAAGCGTTCACTGGCAGCGTGTTCCTTTCTGCCTTCAGGTCATGGTGCGTTGGGGCGGCGAGAGGGAGGAGACGTCTTGTGTCCCTCGGCCGGTTCAGCATGGATGTCCAAACCAGAAGGCTGCATCGCACAAAGCGTGTGCGTCTTCGGGGTCACCAGTGCGGCGGATGATAAAAATAAGCAGCGATGCTGTGGTTTTAAGCAGGTTTTATTAATCATACCGCCGTCACGAGCTCCGCTCCCGGCGCCGTGCATGCGCGCCGGGAGCGAGCCCACGGCTCTCAGAGAAGGAGGACACAAAGTCTGTGTCCTGCAGCAGCAGTTGCAGAATCAGAAAGAGAGAAAGATTTACAGGCTGGTACAGCATATATACTCAACTCAAACAATACATCAAAGACCTTCACAGCAGTCAATCTGGGCATTTGCATATCAGAGGTACAGACAGGATGCATGAACACAATGCATGGATGACACTTTAACCTCACAGCTGTAAACGCAGCATGCAGCGGAAAAAACCCAGGAGTGCGAGCTGACTGTCTCTGTGTTCTGTCTCTGTGTTGTGGGGGTTGAATCAACCCGCTACAAATCAGAAATTAACAGGAAAAACAGGAGCATCATGCAGACTGCTGGTGCCATCTTGAACGCTTCAGTAGTTAGTAACCCCTTTCTACATTACAGCAGCTGAGTCACTTGAGCACTTGCACTGGCTTTTAACACAGATTGAGCTTGGACATTATGGATTTTAGCTCTTCTAATTTGTGACTGATTATGTTTACGTGGTTAGCACTGTGGAAGCACAGCAACTCACCCTTGGTTGGGGGATCCTGGGTTCCATCCCGACCAACAGTGATCTTTGTGGAGTTTGCATGTTCTCCCTGTGTCTGTGTGGGTTTATCCCAGTATTTCTCCATTTTCCTCCCACATGCCCAAAACATGCAAGTTAGGTTAATTGGCATCAAACGGGGGATTCTAAATTGTCCATAGGTATGACTGTGAGAGTGAATGGTTGTCTGCCTCTCTGTGTTGGCCCTGCGATGGACTGGAGATCTGTCCAGGGTGTACCCTGCCTCTCGCCCAAAGATGCTGGGATAGGCTCCAGCCCCCCGACGACCCGAAAAGGATTAAGCGGAAGAAGCTGGATGGATTGTTTATGTATTGCTTTTGCTTTTTATCTATTAGTATGCTTTTTTCCATGATGTACAGCACTTTCAATCAGTCAATCAATCAATCAATCAATCAATCAATCTTTATTTCGGATAGATTAAAAGTACAGATTAAAAGAAACAGAATAATATAACAAAGGGGGAAGAAAATCCAACAAGGTCAAATTAGACAATAACTCCTCTGATTATACAGTTCAACATACAGTGGGGCAAAAAAGTATTCAGTCAGCCACCAATTGTGCAAGTTCTCCCACTTAAAAGATGAGAGAGGTCTCCAATTTTCATCATAGGTATACCTCAACTATGAGAGACAAAATGAGGAAAAAAAATCCAGAAAATCACATTGAAGGATTTTTAATGAATTAATTGGTAAATTCCTCGGTAAAATAAGTATTTGGTCACCTACAAACAAGCAAGATTTCTGGCTCTCACAGACCTGTAACTTCTTCTTTAAGAGGCTCCTCTGTCCTCCACTCGTTACCTGTATTAATGGCACCTGTTTGAACTCATTATCAGTATAAAAGACACCTGTCCACAATCTCAAACAGTCAGACTCCAAACTCCACTATGGCCAAGACCAAATAGCTGTCAAAGGACACCAGAAACAAAATTGTAGACCCGCACCAGGCTGGGAAGACTGAATCTGCAATAGGTAAGCAGCTTGGTGTGAAGAAATCAACTGTAGGAGCAATTATTAGAAAATGGAAGACATACAAGACCACTGATAATCTTCCTCGATCTGGGACTCCACGCAAGATCTCACCCCGTGGGGTCAAAATGATCACGAGAACGGTGAGCAAAAATCCCAGAACCACATGGAGGGACCTAGTGAATGACCTGCAGAGAGCTGGGACCAAAGTAACAAAGGCTACATCAGTAACACACTACGCTGCCAGGGACTCAAATCCTGCAGTGCCAGACGTGTCCCCCTGCTTAAGCCAGTACATGTCCAGGCCCATCTGAAGTTTGCTAGAAAGCATTTGGATGATCCAGAAAAGGATTGGGAGAATGTCATATGGTCAGATGAAACCAAAATAGAACTTTTTGGTAAAAACTCAACTTGTCGTGTTTGGAGGAGAAAGAACACCATACCTACGGTGAAGCATGGGGGTGAAAACATTATACTTTGGGGCTGTTTTTCTGCAAAGGGACCAGGACGACTGATCTGTGTAAAGGAAATAATGAATGGGGCCATGTATCGTGAGATTTTGAGTGAAAACCTCCTTCCACCAGCAAGGGCACTGAAGATGAAACGTGGCTATGTCTTTCAGCATGACAATGATCCCAAACACACTGCCCGGGCAACGAAGGAGTGGCTTCGTAAGAAGCATTTCAAGGTCCTGGAGTGGTCTAGCCAGTCTCCAGATCTCAACCCCATAGAAAATCTTTGGAGGGAGTTGAAAGTCCGTGTTGCCCAGCGACAGCCCCAAAACATCACTGCTCTAGAGAAGATCTGCATGGAGGAATGGGCCAAAATACCAGCAACAGTGTGTGAAAACCTTGTGAAGACTTACAGAAAACGTTTGACCTCTGTCATTGCCAACAAAGGGTATATAACAAAGTATTGAGATGAACTTTTGTTATTGACCAAATACTTATTTTACCAAGGAATTTACCAATTAATTCATTAAAAATCCTTCAATGTGATTTTCTGAATTTTTTTTTTTCTCATTTTGTCTCTCATAGTTGAGGTATACCTATGATGAAAATTGGAGACCTCTCTCATCTTTTAAGTGGGAGAACTTGCACAATTGGTGGCTGACTAAATACTTTTTTTCCCCACTGTAAGTTATCCGAAATGGGTGATGGCTGAAGCCGCAGCTTATATTGCCCACCCATATTCCATCCAAGAATTCAAAAGAAAAACAAACAAGCGTGATTACAATTCAGAACAAAGCTAAAACAAAATGTGACAAGAAAAAAAACAAAAACAAAACCCCCCCCAAAAAAACTAAGCAACAACACAACGCAGACTGGATATGACAATCCTTATGTGATTTTATATGTCATCTTGTATATATGTTTGGAGTATTTCTTCCTTTAGTTTTTGTTTAAATTGTCCAAGCGTTATACATGATTTTAATTCAGGTCCAAAATCGTTCCATAATCTGACTCCTTGCACTGAAACAGTGTTGCTTGGTGGTAGTTCTCACTGAAGGTTTTTGAAATATACATGTTCCTCTGAAATGATATTGTTTCTCCCTTATTTGGAACAGCTTTTGGATATTTGCGGGCAGTGATAGATTCTTCACTTTAAGCATTATTACTGCAGTTCTAAAGTCAACCAGATCTTTCCACTTGAGAGCTTTTAATTTAAGAAAAAGTGGGTTTGTTGGTTCCCTGTAAGCTGCTTTGTTTATTATTCTAATAGCTCTCTTCTGAAGCATAAAGACTGGATATATGTTTGTTTTATATGTATTTCCCCATACTTCAGTACAATATGTCATGTATGGGAGTATTAATGAACGATACAAGGTATATAGTGTGGGTTGATTCAGCAAATATTTCACTCTGTGTAGTATTGCAATTGATTTGGATATTTTACCTTTAATATAATTAATATGTGACTTCCAACACAGTTTATTATCAATTATTACACCAAGAAATTTAGTTTCAGATACACTTTCAATCTCTACACCATTTACACTGAGTTTAGATACTAAGTTGTTGTGATGGTTGTTAAAAAATATAAATTTTGTCTTACTTAAATTGAGCGTTAATTTGTTTGAATCAAACCACAGTTTAAGCTTTCCTGATTCCTTTCCGAGTGTATCCAAAAGTTGTTCCAAATTGCTTCCACTGCATAATAAATTAGTGTCATCGGCAAACAATATTAAATGCATTTTTTCTGAAACTTTACATATATCATTTATATACATATTGAATAACAATGGCCCCAAAACTGAACCCTGTGGGACTCCACAAGTAACCTTCAGTAACTGTGAGTTTTTGTTACCAACACATACATTGTAGCACCTTGGGGGAGTCAGATTATTTAGCATCTCAGACAAGAGACAGTGGATAAGCATGGGAGAACAATGCTCAGGAGGTTCCTGGCGAGATTGCATGAAGGAGTCAAGGACGTAGGGGGTTGAATGCAGTGTAATGCAAATGTCATGTTGTGTGTGGAGAAATGCCATGAAACTTGTGAGGAGTGATTTAGGTAAAAGAAGAGTGCCTGCTGAAATGTGTCAGTCTGTTCTGTGCTTGAGAGATGTGAAGTGTGTAATAAACCGTCTGCCATGAATCAGCCTCTTATTTCACACACTCAACAACATACTGATATCTATTCTTTAAGTAACTACATAACCAGGAAAGTGCTACTCCCCTAATACCACAATTTTGTAGTTTCTTTAATAATAAATTATGATCCACTGTATCAAATGCTTTTTTAAGATCCAGGAATACCCCAACTGAATACTCTTTATTTTCAACGGCAGTTGATATTTTTTCTATAAATTCCATTAGAGCAAATGCAGTTGTCCTCTTGTGTCTGAACCCATATTGCTGCTCACACAATAAATAATTCTTCAGTATGAAGTTGTAAATTCTCTCATAGAATATTTTTTTCAAGTATCTTTTGGTCTATAGTTTGAAAGTTCCCCTCTGCCACCCGTCTTGTATATCGGAATTACTTCAGTTATTTTCATTGCATTGGGAAATATACCTGTTTGGAGAGACAGGTTACAGATATACGTCAGTGGTTTCACTAAGCATTCAATAATAGTTTTGACTAAGAGCATGTCAATACCATCACAGTCCGTAGATGTTTTACTTTTAAACGATTTAACAATTTCAATGACCTCTCTCTCGTCTGTGTTCTTTATGAAAATGGAGTCTTTTATAGCAGTGTGGCACATATGTTTGGTTCATATTTCCCACAAGAGTGTGGCACATATGTCTGATTCATATCCCCCACAAATGTATGGCTTATGTGGATTGTATGGCTTATGTGGATTGGGGCTTCACGTCTGGAGGAACAAGACAGGAGATGGCGAGGAGGTGTGAAGTCGGGCCCTCGTCTCGGAGAAGAGGACCCGGGGGGTTTCCCGGTACACCAGAGAATAAGAGACAATGGTGAATCTTCAGAGACTTGCATTGTGATTGAATGTTTGCAGAAGCACCATGTGACTTGAGTTCTTAATCCCCCGGAGGTATAAGAGTGAGCTGTAACATTATTTTGCCTCTTCTTGCTTTTTGAGAATGTTGGAAGATTGTGTTCTTCAATAAAGCTGAACCTGAGAAATACACTCAAGTCTCGTCATTAAACACGTCTTCCACACTGGTGACCCACGACAAAGAATGGCTGGTGAGAATTCTCCCGAGCAGAGCTCATCAGAGGCCAGCCTAATGGCTGCCTCCACGCTCCGGCTGCCCGATTTCTGGCAGCACAGCCCGCGCTCCTGGTTTAGCGCGGTCGAGGCGCAGTTCAACCTCCGGAGAATCTCAAAGGATGAAACGAGGTTCTACCATGTGGTGGCGAAGCTGGACAGCCACACGGTCCAGCGGGTGGAAGACCTGGTTAACCACCCACCGGACACCGACAAGTACGGCGCATTGAAGGAGGCGCTGATCAGCCATTTCACCCCCTCAGTGCAACAGCGAGCAGAGGGGCTCCTAGAGTTGACCGAGTCAGAGAACGACAGACCGACAGACCTGATGGTGAAGATGCTGAGGCTGAAAGACTCCGAGGATGGCGAATTTATTTTCGCCCACCTTTTCCTCCGGACTCTGCCGCCAGCAGTGAGAGTGACCCTGGCAGACTCACCCCGATTGGCCAAGCGGGACTACCATGGCCTCGGCAAGGAGGCGCAGCGACTCATCGACGCCCACAAGCGGAGCGTGGTTTCGGCCGCGGCAGCTGAGCAGAAGACGGCGCCCGGAGATGGCTTGGAGGCAGTGGTGGCGGCGCCAGACGACCCGACGGCGGCGGCGACAGGCGTCAGGCGACGCGGAGCTGAAGACGGCCTGTGTTTCTACCACCGCCGTTTTGCGGAGAGGGCGCACAGATGTCTCCCACTGTGCCGCTTCAAGCGTCAGGGAAACGCCAAGACCGGGGGTCGGTAGCGGCTGCGTCCCTCGGAGAAGAAAATAAGCTGCTTTACCTGACAGATGCACACTCGGGGAAACAATTCCTCGTGGACACGGGCTCCCAGCTGAGTTTCGTCACGCCTACCTACGCGGAACGGCTGATGCCGTCCAAAGCTCCCTGGGTGTCAGTATCAGCAGCGAATGGCTCAGCGATTAAGACCTTCGGTGAGAGGACCATGCGTCTGTCCTTACAGGGCCGTTCATTCGAGTGGACCTTTATTGTAGCAGCAGTCAGTTTTAACATGTTAGGGGCTGATTTTTTGTGCTCACATGGTTTATTGGTTGACCTTGCTAATAGACGTCTGGTTAATGCACTTTCTTTTCATTCTATTCCCTGCACAGCTCGGGTGGCTCCGCCGACTGCACATGCCAACGTCACAGCTGCGGGTGGTAAGTTTCATGCTCTGCTCACTCACTTTCCAGCACTCACAGTTCCAAAGTTTTCGGCGACAGTGGCCAAACACAGGGTGGAACATTTTATCACCACAACTGGGCCCCCCGTTTTTGCAAAAGCCCGGCGCTTGGACTCAGCAAAACTGGCCATAGCGCGTGAGGAATTTGCCAACCTGGAAAAACTGGGCATAATTAGACGCTCGAACAGCCCCTGGGCCTCCCCGTTACACATGGTCCCAAAGGCTGATGGCTCGTGGCGACCTTGTGGCGATTTCCGCAGGTTGAACAACGTCTCGGCACACGACCACTACCCGATTCCGCACATCCAGGATTTCTCAGTTCATTTGGCGGGGGCGTGCATTTTTTCTAAAATAGACTTGGTGCGCGGCTACCATCAAGTCCCCGTGCGCGCGCAGGATATTCCCAAAACCGCGGTAATAACTCCGTTTGGGCTTTTTGAGTTTTTGCGCATGCCGTTTGGGTTAAAGGGTGCCGCGCAAACTTTCCAACGCATGATGGATGCAGTTTTACGCGACCTGCCTTTCGTGTTCGTCTATTTAGACGACATTTTGGTAGCCAGCACGTCCGAGGACGAACACGAAACCCACCTCACAGCGGTTTTTTGGAGACTGGCAGAGCACGGGTTGATAATTAACCCAGCGAAGTGCCAGTTCGGGGTGGCGCAGATCGATTTTTTGGGGCACCGCGTTTCGCCTGAAGGTGCGGTTCCTCTGCCGGAGAAGGTGCGCGCGATAACAGATTTCCCCCGACCTCAAACAATAAAAGCGCTGCAGGAGTTTCTAGGGATGGTTAATTTTTTACAACCGGTTTCTTCCGAGCGCAGCGCGGCTTATGCAGCCACTGTACGCGGCACTGAAAAAACAAAAACCCACGAATAAGGTCGAATGGTCTCCGGAGCGGGAGCGCGCTTTCTCCCAGGTTAAATCAGCCCTTGCAAGCGCCGTTTTGTTAGCGCACCCGGTCCCAACAGCCCGTTTGGCGCTCACCACCGACGCTTCGGACCTAGCGGTGGGGGCAGTCATTGAACAGTGTGTGGCAGGGACCTGGCAGCCTCTCACTTTTTTTTAGCAAATCCTTGCGCGATAACGAGCGTAAATACAGCGCGTTTGACAGGGAGCTTTTAGCCCTACACTTGGCCATCCGCCATTTCCAGTTCTGGCTGGAAGGGCGCCGTTTCACCGCTTTTGTAGACCACAAACCGTTAACTTTTGCGATGGCCAGAATCTCAGAACCTTGGTCAGGCCGACAACAAAGACAGCTAGCCGCAATATTGGAGTTCACCACCGATATCCAGCATGTCGCAGGCAAACACAATGTAGTGGCGGACTGTCTCTCACGTGCTGTGGCAACGCCAGGCCACGTGGGGGCAGACACGGTGGCTGTGGGCCAGGGCAGCGACGCGGGAGCGCGCGCAGCCCCGGTCCACGTAGGTTTAGATTATGCAGACATGGCTGCGGAGCAGGTTGGTGACGCGGATGTGCGCGCGCTCCAGTCTGGACCAACAGGGTTAAGGCTGGAGCACAGGGTGCAGCAAATAGGTATGCCCCCCTTAATATGCAATGTCTCCACGGGTCAGCTTCGTCCAGTGGTGCCAGCCGCGTGGCGCCGCCGCGTTTTTGACTCGGTCCATTCGCTGGCGCACCCGGGGGTGCGCGCATCGGTCAAGATGGTGGGGGAGAAATTTGTCTGGCCGGTGTTGTGCAAACAGGTCAAGGAATGGGCAGCGGCTTGTGTAGCGTGCCAGAGGGCTAAGATACACAAGCACACGAGGGCCCCGTTGGAGCCTTTTCACATCCCGGCTAAGCGGTTTGATCATGTGCATGTTGATCTGGTGGGCCCGCTTCCCTCGTCTCAAGGGCACACACACCTTTTGACGATGGTGGACCGCACCACACGTTGGCCAGAAGCGGTACCTCTGGCGTCAACAACGGCGGAAGAGGTTGCGCGCGCGTTTTTAACAGCTTGGGTTGCGCGTTTTGGAGTTCCGTCGGACATAACGTCAGACAGAGGCCCTCAATTTGTTTCCGAACTGTGGTCGTCTATGGCCCGCAGCTTAGGGGTGAAGGTACACCGCACTACCGCGTATAACCCGCAGGCCAACGGTTTATGTGAACGTTTTCATAGGTCATTGAAAGCAGCCCTCAGAGCATCGCTCACGGATACAAATTGGGTGGACAAACTGCCATGGGTTTTATTGGGGTTGCGTTCTGCACCTAAGGAGGATTTGCAAGCCTCCCCAGCGGAGTTGGTGTTCGCACAACCTCTCCGTTTGCCCGGGGAATTTCTCCCGGAAAATCCTGCGCCCAATTGCCCCCCTGCTCAGCTGTTGCAGAGCGGCACAGGATCAAACACGCTGCCTGGCCCAGTGCATCACAGTTTTCCACGCGTTTTTGTGCCAGAGGCTTTGAAAAACGCAGAGTTTGTTTTTGTTAGACATGATGTACAACGCCCAGGGCTGAGACCGCCTTATGATGGACCGTTCAGGGTGCTGGAAAAAAATGAGAAGCATTTTTTGCTAGATTTGGGGGGCAGAAGGGAGCTAATTTGCATAAACAGACTCAAGCCTGCTTTTGTCCTGGCTGATGAACGAGTGCAGTTGGCAAAAGCCCCCCGCCGGGGCAGGCCACCGAGAAGGCAGGCTCCAGAGCTCCCACAGAGATGTGCTAACAAATCTAATCCCCAGGTGCGAGGGGACGCTGCAGACGCAGCGAAGCCGGCCTACAGCAGATTCGGCAGGAGGCTCAGACCTAAGAGATTGGGGGACTGATTGCTGGTTATGTGGTAATGTTTTTTATGTATGCATTTATGAGTGTTTGTCCCATGCAGACGTTTGGGGGGGGGTCATGTGGCACATATGTTTGGTTCATATTTCCCACAAGTGTGGCACATATGTCTGGTTCATATCTCCCACAAATGTATGGCTTATGTGGATTGTATGGCTTATGTGGATTGGGGCTTCACGTCTGGAGGAACAAGACAGGAGATGGTGAGGAGGTGTGAAGTCGGGCCCTCGTCTCGGAGAAGAGGACCCGGGGGGTTTCCCGGTACACCAGAGAATAAGAGACAATGGTGAATCTTCAGAGACTTGCATTGTGATTGAATGTTTGCAGAAGCACCATGTGACTTGAGTTCTTAATCCCCCGGAGGTATAAGAGTGAGCTGTAACATTATTCTGCCTCTTCTTGCTTTTTGAGAATGTTGGAAGATTGTGTTCTTCAATAAAGCTGAACCTGAGAAATACACTCAAGTCTCGTCATTAAACACGTCTTCCACAGCAGTGTTTTTGCTTATTGTATCACCTGTGGGTGCCGTAATGGGTATTTCTCGAGCCAAATTAGGACCAATGTTAACAAAAAAGTTATTAAATTCATCTGCAGGTGAAGCTGCATTCACACTCTGAGTCGTTTTATTATTTTTTGAAAAATCGGTTGGGTATGTGGTCTATATTAACCATATATTCCATAACCTACATATGTTAGAGCATGTGGAAATGTTTGGTGATTACATATGTAAGGAACTTCACACCTCTGAAAGGACAAAGGAATCTCACCCGCCGAGTGAAGAACAAAGACGCTCCCGGACGCAGCGGGGGAGACCGGAGGAGCCACCCTCACCCCCCAAGGCGAGGAGAGGAAATACCATCACCTCCCAAGACGAGGAGAGGAAATACCAAGACAATGGGGGGATTAAGATAATGAGGGATGTCAGCCTTTGTTATGCATGTCTTTTGTTGTGTGCATGTATATAATCAGTGAGTTGGCGAAATTCTGTCTCTTTTCCCTTCTGCCGCTCTCTGCACCAGATGAGACTTGTTAGAAGAGCTGAATATTAATACTTTGCTTTTAAACCAAATCGCCTCTTCATTGCCAAGCTCCTCTACACTGGTGACCTTGACGCGAGTATGGACCGGAGGCGTTCTCCCGCACTCGACTCATCCGCGGCGACTCAGGCAGACGCCAGCAGCCACGCAGACGAGGGAGCAGATGGACAGCTGTTCCCCCCGGCAGAAGAGGTTGAGAGGGCTCAACCGAGCACCAGCACCGCAGTGAGAGCCGAGGCAAGGCACTCTCACCCGGCGGGCACAGCAGTGATGGTATGCACGAACGCCGTCACTGTCAAGCTGCCAGACTTCTGGCAAGAAGACCCTGCCTCTTGGTTTCAGCAGGCTGAAGCCCAATTTACACTGGCAGGCATCACGGCTGACGATACTAAATTTTATCATATCGTCGCCAAACTCGACTCCGCCACTTCGAAGTGTGTGCGGAGCATGATCCGGCGACCACCAGCCCGGGACAAATATGAGACGCTCAAAGCGACCATCGTGGCGAACTACGTCCCATCAGCGGAAGAAAGAGCCGAGAAGATCCTGGCGGTCTACGGCCACAGAGGGTGCAAACCGAAGGCCCTCATGGAGGATTTGCTGCAGCTCAAGGAAGAGGACAATGACAACTTCCTCTTCCAGTTTATTTTCCTCAGCACGCTGCCGCCACACATGAGAGGGACACTCGCCAGCATGAAGTGCAACACCCACCAAGACTTCCGCACACTGGCCAGCGAAGCTCATCGGCTCGTCAACGCCTGCAAGGAGCTGACACCCACAGCAGCATCCGCAGACCTCAAAGCCGACGCCCCGAGCCACGAGGAGCCACAACCCACGGAGCAGACCCAGGCCACGGTGACAGCGACGCGGCCAAAACGTAACAGACAGAGCGACGTCTGTTATTATCACCACCGTTTCGCCGAGAAGGCCCGCAAATGCGTTCCCCCCTGCAAATTTACGATTTCGGGAAACGCCAAAGCCGAGAGCCGTTAACAGCAGCGGTTCTCGGCGAGAAAAATAAGCTGTTGTACGTGACGGATGGACACACAGGCAAGCAGTTCCTCATCGACACAGGAGCTCAGCTGAGTTTCGTCATGCCCTCCCACGCAGATCGAGCCATGGGCACCCGGGGCAACGGAGCCGTGGCAGCCAACGGCTCTAACATCGACACGTTCGGCGAAAAGAGCCTGCACCTCCTCATCCACGGCCGCAGCTACAGATGGACATTTGTTGTAGCGGCGGTGAGTTTTAACTTGTTAGGCGCAGATTTTTTGTGTGCACATGGGTTATTAGTGGATCTAGCAAATACGCGCCTGGTTAATGCACTGTCTTTTGCTTCTATTCCATGCTCAGCCCGAGTTTCTCCACCACCTGTGCAGGCCAACGTCACCACAGCAGGAGGTAAGTTTGAGCAACTCCTCACCCAATTTCCAGCACTCACAATCCCCAAATTCTCAGCCACTGTGGCTAAACACGGGGTTGAACACTTCATTCTCACAACGGGACCTCCCGTTTTTGCCAAAGCTCGCCGCTTAGACGCGGCCAATCTCAACATAGCACGGGACGAGTTTACAAATCTTGAAAAATTGGGCATTGTTAGACGCTCGAAGAGCCCCTGGGCCTCACCACTTCACATGGTTCCGAAATCCGACGGTTCTTGGAGACCGTGCGGAGATTACCGCAGATTAAACAACGCTACAGCGCATGACCGTTACCCAATCCCTCACATTCAAGATTTTTCACTACATCTAGCGGGTGCGCGCATTTTTTCAAAAATAGACTTAGTCCGCGGTTATCACCAAGTCCCAGTCCGAGCAGAGGACATTCCTAAAACAGCGGTAATAACCCCTTTCGGCCTTTTTGAATTCCTGCGAATGCCTTTCGGCCTCAAAGGCGCTGCTCAAACTTTTCAACGAATGATGGACGCGGTCCTACGCGACCTCCCTTTTGTTTTCGTCTACCTCGACGACATGCTGGTAGCCAGCTCGTCTGAGGAAGAACACGAGCAGCACCTCACTACGGTTTTTCAGAGGCTAGAAGAGCACGGACTAATAATCAATCCAGCCAAATGCAAATTCGGCGTGTCACAAATTGATTTTTTAGGACACAAAGTCTCTCCGAAGGGGGCAGTTCCACTTCCAGACAAAGTTCATGCGATAGAAAGTTTTCCACGGCCACAAACGGTCAAATCGCTACAGGAATTTTTAGGGATGGTTAATTTTTACAACCGCTTCCTCCCCCACGCAGCTCAGCTCATGCAACCCCTATATGACGCGCTCAAAAAAAAGAAAGCTTCCAACGCGGTTAAATGGACCCTGGAGCGCGAACGCGCTTTCGCGGAAGTAAAAAGCGCCCTAGCTAACGCCACATTGTTAGTTCACCCAGATCCCTTGGCCCACATTGCACTAACCACAGATGCTTCAGACCTAGCTATAGGGGCAGTTGTAGAACAACTTGTCAGCGGGGTCTGGCAACCTTTAGCATTCTTTAGCAAATCGCTAAACCAAACTGAACGCAAATACAGCACTTTTGACAGAGAGCTGCTGGCGCTTCATTTATCCATCCGCCACTTCCAGTTCTGGTTAGAAGGGCGGAGTTTCACGGCTTTTGTAGACCATAAACCGCTCACTTTTGCTATGGCTAAAATTTCAGAACCATGGTCAGGCAGGCAACAAAGACAGCTAGCTGCGACTTCAGAGTTCACCACAGACATTCGACACGTGGCAGGCAAACTTAACGTAGTAGCGGACTGTCTCTCTCGCGCTGTGACACCACCAGAGCGCGGGGAGACAGATTATACTGCCTCAGCAGCAGAACTCTTCACTAACGCAGACACATACGCAGCACCTATCCATGCAGGGATAGATTATGCAGCCATGGCGGAGGAACAAAACAATGACGCGGACGTGCGCGCACTCCTGTCTGGACCAACAGGGTTAAGGCTGGAGAAAAAGGGTTTACGCGACGGCGTGCCCCCCCCTAATATGCGATGTTTCAACCGGCCGACCTCGCCCGTTAGTACCAGCTACATGGCGCCGCCGCATTTTCGACGCAATTCACTCCCTCGCGCACCCAGGTGTGCGCGCCTCAGTTAAAATGGTTGCCGAAAAGTTTGTGTGGCCAGGCCTGCGCAAAAACGTAAAAGAATGGGCAAAAACTTGCATTTCTTGTCAACGCGCCAATATACACAGACACACAAAAGCCCCTCTGGAGCCTTTTCCAATCCCTGCTAGAAGGTTCGACCACGTTCATGTTGACCTCGTGGGGCCACTACCTTCCTCCCAAGGTTTCACACACCTGTTAACAATGATAGACCGCACCACACGCTGGCCAGAGGCAGTCCCTCTAGCGGCAACCACAGCGGAGGAAGTCGCTCGCGTTTTTTTGACAAACTGGGTGGCACGTTTCGGCGTCCCATCGGACATCACGTCCGATAGGGGGCCTCAATTTGTCTCAGAGCTCTGGTCAGCCATGTCCAACAGCTTAGGGGCAACAATTCATCGCACCACCGCTTATCACCCTCAGGCTAATGGGTTATGCGAGCGTTTTCACAGGTCTTTAAAGGCTGCCCTCAGAGCCTCACTAACGGACACAAATTGGGTAAATAAACTTCCCTGGGTTTTATTGGGGTTGCGTGCTGCACCTAAAGAGGATCTAGACGCCTCTCCCGCAGAATTAGTTTTTGCACAACCTCTCAGGCTCCTGGGCGAATTTTTGCCAGAGAACCCAGAGCCAGGGCGCCTTCCAGTCCCAAGGTTTTTAGGCAGCAACGGACCGAACTCTCTCCCCGGTCCAGCTCATCACTCCTTCCCACGGGTTTTTGTCCCTCAAACTTTAAAAAATGCTGAGTTCGTTTTTGTTAAGCATGAAGCTCTAAAACCAACTTTACGCCCAGCATTCGTTGGGCCATTCAGAGTGCTGGAAAATGGTGATAAACACTTTGTGCTTGATTTTGGGGATAGAAAAGAAACAGTCAGCATTGACAGACTTAAACCTGCCTTCTTGTTGAAAGACGAGCTTGCACAGTTGGCGAGAGCACCTCGGCGAGGTAGACCCCCCAAGAGAAAAGACACAGCCCCCAGGCAGGGAACAAATAACCTCTCTCCTTCCCACACTGCAGATTCCTCACAAGAAGGTCCCAGCAGGACGCCTAAACCAACCTACAGCAGTTTTGGGAGAAGAATAAAACCCAGACAGCACAGGGACTGACACCAACCACTCCACAATTATTCATTAATTGTGCTGCAACAGTTTAGGACTGACTTATGATTTTACTATGCTGCTATGTTTACCACTGAACTCTCTTAGGAGCATGGCTGCTGGAAAGTTTCTTCCGTGGCAACTGATGTAACACTTAGTATGTCATAATAACTATCCTAGACTGTGAACCTTTCTGTTGTCCTTTCTTAGTTGTTTGGGGGGCCTGTGGTCTATATTAACCATATATTCCATAACCTACATATGTTAGAGCATGTGGAAATGTTTGGTGATTACATATGTAAGGAACTTCACACCTCTGAAAGGACAAAGGAATCTCACCCGCCGAGTGAAGAACAAAGACGTTCCCGGACGCGGCGGGGGAGACCGGAGGAGCCACCCTCACCCCCCAAGGCGAGGAGAGGAAATACCATCACCTCCCAAGACGAGGAGAGGAAATACCAAGACAATGGGGGGATTAAGATAATGAGGGATGTCAGCCTTTGTTATGCATGTCTTTTGTTGTGTGCATGTATATAATCAGTGAGTTGGCGAAATTCTGTCTCTTTTCCCTTCTGCCGCTCTCTGCACCAGATGAGACTTGTTAGAAGAGCTGAATATTAAAACTTTGCTTTTAAACCAAATCGCCTCTTCATTGCCAAGCTCCTCTACAGGGTAGCTTGTATTTCTGCTTTTATTTCCAAGAATACTGTTAAGTATTGTCCATGTATTTTTAATATTGTCTCTGTTTTTCTGCAGTTCTTTACTGTAATAGTCGCTTTTACTACATCTTATTATATATGTTAACTTATTTTTATATGTTTTATACCACTGCTCAGCTTCTTTTGTCCTTTTCTTTAGAAAAGCTTTATATAATAAATTTTTCTTTTTACACGCCTTTTGTAATCCTTTGGTTAATCATGGCTTATCGGCAAATTTATGTTTAGGCTTTTTCTTTACTAATGGACAATTTTTTTCATAAAGAGTGGTTACAATGTTTATAAATGTGTCATAGGCTTCATTTACATCTGATACATAGATTTTTGTCCAGTCTTGCTTCAGCAAGTCTTCTTTAAAAGAACTGATTGCATTTTGTGATTTGTATCTGAACGATTTTAAAAATTTTTCTGTATTGGCCCCCGTGTGGCCATGGACAAGTGCAAAGGTTGGCAAATGGTCACTTATTTATCAATAATCCACTTTCTATTTTCTTATCAATAATATTAACAAACAGGTTGTCAACAAGTGTAGCAGTGTGAACTGTGATTCTACTGGGATGTGTTATTGTGGGATATAGACTCATGCTGTACATAGAATTCATGAACTCTGTAATTACATTTTGTTGATATGGATTTAGTAAATCAATACTGAAATCTCCACAAATTACTACCATTTTCTTACTAGTAATATTATTGTACAGCTTGACTAATTTATCTCTGAATGCCTCAATGCAAGTTCCCCGCGTTCTATATATAAGATAAGCCTTTATTAGTCCCACAATGGGGAAATTCCAGGATTGCAACAATATACAATTTATAATTAGATTTTTTGTTTTATCTTGGTCAATCTCAACAGTAACACATTCCAAAATCCCTGGTAGTGCAAAGGACATTCCATTTACAAGTTTACACCTATACAGGTCATCAATATACAGTGCAACACCACCACCCTTTTTTTGAGATCTGTTAATATTAGGGATGTGATTTGGGGTTGGGGAAATTATCTGAAAATTTAGCAGGGGGTCTGGGGGACGCAGTCCCCCAGCGGGATCTGGGGCAGAGCTCCGGTGGGGGGGGGGCAAGGGGGGCAAAGCCCCCCGAAGCTCCTGGGTTTTTATGATTTTTAAGTACCAGAACTGTGCTTAAATGACGTAAAACAAACAGCTGAATGTCACTTATTACTGTATAATATTGACTTATGTTCCAAGAAGATAGCATTCCTAAAATATTCCAACAAGCATTATCCATCACGTGTGGCGTTAAAAATATTTTTTAAATATTAAGTCCAAAACATCTTCAGCAGGCAAGATGAAGAAAAGTGAAAAGTGAACTCCTGTGGCAGATATAAAGGTCTACATTTAACCATGAGAAACTCCAGGTTAGCTAAGCAGTGTCTCTCAACAGTGACAGAGTTCGTGCACCAAGCCTTGTTAATATAAATGCACACTCCCCCACCTCTGGTCTTGCCAGAGTCATTAGCTGCTCTGTCTGCCCGGAGAGTGTGCCGTCCGGCCAGCTCGACAGCACCGTCAAGTAATTCAATTCAATTCAATTCAGCTTTATTTATAATGCGCCACATCACAACAAAAGCCGTCTCGTGGCGCCACACAAGTACTCCACTATGTAGCCATGTTTCCGTGAAAATCATGATATTGCAGTTCATAAGTTTCTTATTGTTGGTGATCCGAAGCCGTAGCTCATCCATTCTGTTCGCCACTGACCGTACATTAGCGAGGAAAATGCTGGGTAGAGAAAGCCGGTGCGGTGTTAGCTTTAGCTTAGCTCTTAGCCCTCCGCGCTTCCCCCGCCTTTGTTTACGGTCTCTACGCCGCCTGCGAGCACTTCCGGTCGGCCGGGTAGCTTACCTAGCGTTGGGTGTTCTCCAGAGCTCAGGGATGAAACGTAGGTTGCTGATAAAAAGGTCGTTATTTTGTAATCCAATGTCCAAAAGTTCATTTCGGGTGTAGGATGTAAAAGCGAAGCTGTTCTGAACGAACAGACCCGAAATGAACAGAAATATCGCTGCTAATCCGCAAAATCTGAAGAGACGCTGAGCCTCGTGTTGTGCAAGTGCCGCCATCCGGTCTGAAAATTTTTGGAAGACAAAAAAAGTGGAATTCCGCGAATTAGCGGAAAAATCACATCCCTATAATATGAAACATCTGATATCCCTCTATTGCCATCAGGGGAGCCTGCTCTTCATTAAGCCAAGTTTCAGAGACTGCGATAGCTGTAAATTTTCTGTCTAGCTGTTTTAAATAGTCCTGAATCTGTGGAAAGTTTTTGTTAAGACTTCTGCTGTTGAAGTGTATTATTGATAGTTTACCATCTAGTTGCACTTGACTTTTGAATTGCTTTTCAGTGTAATATTCACAATGATTATGAATATTATTGAAAAAGTGGTTATCAGGATCAATATCATTCTCCATCTCTTGTAATTTATGTTCAGCATAATGGCATATTTCCAGAGTTTGAATTTCCTCACTCTGTGTCAAATGACTTCCTCCAACTGGGGATAATTGATGTCTACTCCATAGATATAAAAGGCTAGATTGGCAGCGCTGGCCAGTCCGTGCTTGTGGTGGCGTGACGCGCGTCCGCCATCTTGGTACAGGATATCTGTAGCACATCCCTGTGGTCCAGTGCAGACACCTGCTTGGGTCATTCTCCTTTGTTAAAGGTTTGACAGGCTTCAGTGAACATGTTTACAACACAGTACAACACAGCGCATAGTGGTTTACTTTCAGCACAATCTGCATAAATATTAGGTGTTTAAGAGCTTCATAATTATTAAATTATGGCATTTTGCAGTGTCTCAATCAAGAACTGTCAAATGAGCTGAAAAAGAAATTACCATACCCCCTGATTAATAATTAAGCCTACCTCTTTCATTGTGGCCATTTATGCATAAATATATGGCCGAAATTGATTAATTCATACTTTGTCCTGGGCTGTATTTGTTATATTTGCCACCCCAGGCAACCAGCTTATTGCCCCCCCCCCAATTGTCAAAAATGTTTGTCAAAGAAATATTTCAGCCTGTGCTATACAAATTGGCCTAGATATGTCAACTTTGAAATAAATAAAGAGAATAAAAAATTACAAATCAATTATTCAAGTTTCTTCATTTAACTAGACAGACATTATACCCCCCCCCCCCCAAATCTACCTGGATCTGTATAGCAGTTGTTTAAAATCAATTTGAAATTCTTATTGATTTTAGGCCCACATAACAAATTTATACAATACACCAATGTTCATTACAAATTTATTGCATAGAATAATGCACTCAACATGAAAGCAGCAAGCTCATATTAATCAATTGCAAAGTGAGGTGAAGTGTTAATTGAATCAAAACACAGTTTAAAGCAGTAGATGTAGGTTTTATATGCCTCTTATATTTAATTTTTTTCTTATATTTTAATTTTTTTCTTTATATGCCTAGTTGTATGCCTCTCCGGCATACAACTAGGAACATACCGGTCGCTATGGAGGGTGAGAATATGTATGGGCACATAATCATACCATGTAGGATAACTAAATAGACGGTTATGCTGTTTCATCCCACCTAGCAACAATGCTCTGCACTGTGTGTGTTTATATATTTACATATTTATTCCATCTAGCTACAATGCTCTGCACTGGGTGTGTTTATATTTATATATCTATATATTTATTCCATCTAGCTACAATGCTCCGCACTGTGTTTTTATATATCTACATATTATTCCATCTAGCTACATTGCTCCGCACTGTGTGTGTTTATATACTTGCATATTTATTCCACCTAGCTGCAATGCTCCATACTGTGGGTGTTTATATATTTACATATTTATTCCATCTAGCTACAATGCTCTGCACTGTGTGTTCATATATTCATATATTTATTCCATCCAGCTACAATGCTCTGCACTGTGTGTGTGTATATACATATTTTATAGTAATATGTACATATGTATATTAGCTGCTCTTGCTTGCTTGTTTTTTCTTGCCTTCTGATTGTTGCTCTGAGTGTTGCTATCCCTGTGCTGTTGCAATCCTGGAATTTCCCCGTTGTGGGACTAATAAAGGCTTATCTTATCTTAATTAATTTAACCCAGAGCCCAGCCCATTGTCATCACCATCATCATCATCACACGTAATATCCACCCTGTCCCCTCCTATCCATCATAGCAAATATTTATAGTAATGTCAGGCAAAATGTAATATAAGACAGAAATAGTAATGTCTATGAGATATGACTGCATTAATCATCACCAGATCTTCTTGTACCCCCTCCCTGTAATAGACAAATGCGAAATAGGTAATGTAAAATTCTATCTGTAAAGTTTCAATTTTCAAATAACATATTGTGGAAGTTGTGTTCAATGATGAGACTGAGTTCATTCCTCAGGTTCGGCTTTATTGCAGAACACAATCATCCAACATTCTCAAATAGAAAGAAGAGGCAGAATCATGTCACATCACATTCTTATACCTCCGGGGGATTAAGAACTCAAGTCACATGGTGCTTGTGCAAACATTTAATCACAATGCAAGTCTCTGAAGATTCACCATTGTCTCTTATTCTCCGATGTTCCGGGGATGCCCCCAGGGCCTCCTCTCTGAGACAAGGGTCTGACTTCACACCTCCTTGACATCTCCTGTCGGCCCCCGTCGATCCAGACTCTTTGTTCCTCCAGACGTGAAGCCCTAATCCACATAAGCCATACATTTGTGGGAGATATGAACCAGACATATGTGCCACAATATCTGTAAATTACTATCTGCAAACCTTCATGATGTTGGTCTGATACAGGAGGTAGATGTTTGTACACATATATGTGTAATTATTGTGTAAAGACGGTTTGATAAACCTAAATCTTTCTTTAGGCCAAGTGTATACAGGAAAAAGAAAAACTATCCTCACGCTATTTGAGTAACTACCAAACTAGTTACAAGAACCCAAAGTTCATTGTTGATAATATTGGCTACCAATACTGACCCAGTAACAAAGAACACAATGTAACACTGTATACTAATATCACATGAGAAATAAGATAAGCCTTTATTAGTCCCACAATGGGGAAATTCCAGGATTGCAACAGCATAGGGACAGCAACACTCAGAGCAACAATCAGAAGGCAAGAAAAAAACAACATCTAGTAAACATATGTCCATATTACTATAAATGTATATATATATATATATATAGACACACAGTGCAGAGCATTATGGCTGGTGAATGTGCAGCAGAAAGTCTAAGCTCTCTCTCCGCGGATGCAGCGGGCCAGCTGGAAGTGTTTGGGCATGATGGTGACCCCCTTAGCGAAGAAGAGACCCACCAGGTGGGCCTCGCAGGTCTCCTGCAGAGCCATGACGGCAAAGCTCAGGAAACGCAGGACGGTCTTGAAGTCCTGAGCGATCTCCCTCACCAGGCGCCATTGCCATAACTATCAATACTGAATTACAATATATATTACACTCATGGCAGTCATGCATGTACAGAAATCAGTGACCTCCCAAATGAAAATCAGAGTTTTTACCTTTATTTTTGACAACACGCCATTAAATTATTTAAAAACAAATACTCGACACTTACCGTAAGGGTTCCAGCATAACAGTGCTTAAGTCGCAGCCCAGAGTGATCGAAGCTGCTCCTTTTTATCCTCATTAGCAGCGCCTCTGCTGATGAGGATTAATTGGGCCCCAGCCGTCCTGTAACACTGCCCAATGAGAGACAGGGATGAGAAGGGACATGGTCTGAGCGCCGGAAAACCCGGCGTCTCATCCCATGGTGACAGAAATGAAGACATAATCAGAGCGTTGTGCGTTAAGCTGAGCTGTGGATTTGTTGTGATTCCTGTACCAATATGGCGGCCGTAAATCTCGTGCTCCAGTGACCTACTGCCAATCTAGCATTTTATATCTATGGTCTACTCAAGTCAGTCATAAGTTTTTGGTTTTTTTTGTTTTTTTTAAAAGTACATTGACATGGTATGTCAAAAGAACTATTCTTGCCGTGTGTGTGGATATGGGTTTTTATAGTCTCTTAATTTTCTTAATCAGTGTTCATCTGTATTTATTTAAGTCAGTAACATCCCTGATTATTATACTCTTTGCTTCCTCAGGTGTTCCATTTAGTTTGATCCAAACTCTACAATTTCTTGTCCATGTTGCCTGTATCTTATTTTGTCTTTTCAGCATCCGTGCTTGCCGTGCTATTTCAGCATTAGTTTTTGTTAGATGTTTATTTAGGTAAACTTCTATTCCCCGTAGTTTTCTGGCCTGCCTCAGAATGTCATTCTTTACCCTTCTGTTCACAAAGCGCATCACAATTGATTTCTTTGTTTTATTATCTTTTCTGGGTAAAGCATGACAGTGTAGCGTATGCCTCACATCTCAGATAAGAACAAAGAACGGGTCTCCTTGGAGATAACAGGAAGCTGTGAAAGTGTAGTCCTTGTTATGCAGGAGACGGCCTTGGGAGGATCCTTTGTGTGCCTAGAGACTGTGTTGAGGATCCTTTGTGGGCCAAGGACGGAGAGGGGGAGGCTGAAGGATTTAAGAGGAAAGCCATTGTTACTTGTTATTATAATGCAATGTGACTTGTGAGCTGTGAGAGTCCCGGGTATATAAGGGACGAGGTTTTTCTGTATTGTCCTCTTTCTACTTTGCTCATGTTGGAGCGTGTAATAAACTGCCTTGAGATGAAACTTGCCTCATTATTACACTCTCCACACTGGTGACCCAAGACGAAGCATGTAACACGCAGAGAATTCCCCTGGGCCAGCCTCATCGGGAGCCCCCAGCCTAGCGTATGCCGTTACAGTCCAGCTACTGGACTTTTGGTAGAGCAACCCACGCTCCTGGTTCCACTTGGTTGAGGCACAGTTCGCCCTCCAGGGGATAGCGGTAGATGACACGAAATTCTACCATGTGGTCGCAAAGCTTGATAACCACACAGCTCAGCATGTGGAGAGCCTTCTGGAGCAGCCATCAGCCAGCGACAAATACGGCGCGTTGAAGGCTGCACTCCAGCACTACACTCTCTCGGTTGAGGAGAGAGCAGAGAGACTCCTGGCGCTGACTGAGTTGGGAGATGGCACGCCTGTTGACCTGATGGAGAAGATGATGAGGTTGAAAGGCTCGGACGACGACCACTTCATCTTTACCCACATTTTCCTCAGAACCCTACTGTCAGCAACGAGAGCGACCCTGGCCAGTTCGCCGTTGTTGGCCCAGCGGGACTACCGTGCGCTGGCCCGGGAGGCGCATCGGATTGGCAACGCCAGCAGACAGCGCGCGACCATGGCGACAGAGACAGAGCTCGGCGCGATGGCCGGAGATGGCAGGGAGCCAGGGACAGCGGTAGCAGAGCCACCGACGATGACGGCGGCGGAGGCCAAGAGACGCGGAGGAGACGCCTTTTGTTTCTACCACTGCCGCTTTGCAGAGAAGGCACGCAAATGTATACCACCGTGCCAGTTTCAAGCGCTCGGGAAACGCCGAGACCGGGGGTCGGTAGCAGCTGCGACCCTCGGGGAGGAGAACAAGCTGCTCTACTTGATGGACGCACGCTCGGGGAGGCATTTCCTCGTGGACACAGGCTCCCATTTGAGTTTCATCACACCTTCCTACGCTGACCGGCTGGCAGGTTCCAGAGGTCCCGGGGTGGCAGCAGCGAACGGCTCGGAGATTAAGACCTTTGGTGAGAGGACTCTACTTCTGTCTCTACACAGCCGTACATTTGAGTGGACTTTTGTTATAGCAGCAGTGAATTTCAATATGTTGGGGGCTGATTTTTTGTGCTCACATGGTTTGTTGGTTGATCTTGCTAACAGGCGCATGGTTAATGCACTTTCTTTTGACTCTATTCCCTGTACAGCTCGAGCGACCCGGCCAACAGCACATGCCAACGTCACAGCTGCAAGTGGTAAGTTCCACACACTGCTCACTGTTTCCAGCACTCACGGTCCCCACATTCTCGGCAGCCGTCGCTAAGCACGGGGTGGAACATTTTATTACCACCACCGGACCACCCGTTTTTGCAAAAGCTCGGCGCTTGGACGCAGCTAAACTGGCCATAGCGCGCGAGGAGTTCGCCAACCTGGAGAGGTTGGGCATCATCAGGCGTTAGAACAGCCCATGGGCTTCCCCGCGACACATGGTCCCGAAAGCTGACGGCTCATGGCGACCTTGCGGGGATTTCTGCAGGTTGAACAACGCCACAGCGCATGACCGCTACCCAATCCCGCATATCCAAGATTTTTCCGTTCATTTGGCAGGGGCGCGCGTTTTTTCTAAAATAGACTTGGTCCGCGGTTACCACCAAGTCCCAGTGCGCGCTGAGGACATAACCAAAACAGCGGTGATAACTCCATTTGGCTTTTTATGCATGCCATTCGGGCTTAAAGGGGCTGCACAGACGTTCCAACGCATGATGGACGTGGTGCTGCGCGACCTCCCTGTCGTGTTCGTCTACTTGGACGATATTTTGGTAGCCTGCGCGTCCGAAGAGGAACACGAAAACCACCTTGTGGCAGTTTTCCGGAGGTTGGGAGAGCATGGGTTAATAATCAACCCAGCAAAGTGTCAGTTCGGGGTGACGCAGATTGATTTTTTGGGGCATCGCGTCTCTCCCGAAGGAGCGGTTCCGCTGCCTGACAAGGTGCGCGCGGTAGCAGATTTTCCCCGGCCACAAACGGTCAGGGCATTACAGGAGTTTTTGGGAATAGTGAATTTTTATAACCGTTTCCTTCCCCGCGCAACGCAGCTCATGCAACCACTGTACGCCGCGCTCAAAAAACAAAAACCTGCGAATAAGATCGAATGGTCCCCGGAGCGAGAGCGAGCATTCTCGGAGGTCAAAGCAGCCCTGGCAAACGCTGCGTTGTTGGCGCATCCAGACCCAACGGCCCGCATAGCGCTCACTACTGACGCGTCAGATGTGCCCATAGGGGTGGTCGTGGAGCAGCATGTAGCCGGAGCTTGGCAACCGCTCGCCTTTTTCAGCAGGACCTTGCGCGATAGTGAACGTAAATACAGCGCGTTCGACAGGGAGTTAGCTCTCCACTTGGCCATTCGCCACTTCCAGTTCTGGATGGAAGGACGCTGTTTCACCGCGTTCGTTGACCACAAGCCGCTAACATTCGCGATGGCCAAGGTTTCTGAACCATGGTCAGGCCGGCAGCAGAGACAGCTGGCCGCGATCTCAGAGTTTACTACCGATATTCAGCATGTGGTGGGTAAGCTGAATGTAGTGGCAGACTGCCTCTCGCGCGCCGTGGCGGCCCCAGTCCGTGTAGGGATAGATTACGCAGCCATGGTCGCGGAGCAGGTTAGTGACGCGGATGTGCGCGCGCTCCAGTCTGGACCAACAGGGTTAAGGCTGGAGAACAGGGTGCTGCAAGACGGTATGCCCCCCCTAATCTGCGATGTCTCCACTGGGCGACCGCGTCCCGTGGTACCGGCCGCGTGGCGCCACCGCGTTTTTGACTCGATTCATTCTTTGGCGCACCCGGGAGTGCGCGCGTCGGTCAAAATGGTAGGAGAGAAATCTGTGTGGCCGAACCTTCGCAAACAAGTTAAGGAGTGGGCAGCAGCCTGCATGGCGTGTCAACGAGCCAAGGTACACAGACACACAAGAGCTCCTCTGGAGCCGTTTCACATCCCGGCTAAGAGGTTCGACCATGTTCACGTGGACCTCGTGTGACCCCTCCCTCCGTTACAGGGGTGCACACACCTTCTGACAATGGTGGACCGCACCACGCGCTGGCCGGAAGTGGTTCCACTGGCATCAACCACAGCCGAGGAGGTGGCGTACGCGTTTTTAACAGCATGAGTGGAGCGTTTTGGAGTCCCGTCGGACATTACGTCCGACAGAGGCCCTCAATTTGTTTCCGAACTTTGGTCAATAATGGCCCGCAGCCTGGGTGTCACAATTCAACGCACAACCGTGTACAATCCGCAGGCTAATGGGTTATGCGAACGTTTTCATAGGTCATTGAAAGCGGCTCTCAGGGCGTCACTGACGGATGCAAATTGGGTAGACAAGCTACCGTGGGTTTTATTGGGGTTACGTTCTGCGCCTAAAGAGGACTTAGAAGCTTCCCCGGCTGAGCTCGTTTTTGCGCAACCACTTCGGCTGCCCGGGGAGTTTCTCCCAGATAATCCTGCGCCGGACAGCTCCCCGTCTCAGCTGTTGCAGCATAACATAGAATCGAGCACGCTGCCCAGCCCTGTTCACCACAGTTTTCCGCGCGTTTTTGTGCCTAAAGCTTTGAAAAACGCGGAGTTTGTTTTTGTCAGACATGATGCTCATCGCCCCCCGCTGTGACCGCCTTATGATGGACTGTTCAGAGTGTTGGAAACAGGGGACAAGCATTTTTTGCTAGACTTGGGGGGTAGGAGGGAAAAGGTTGGCATAAACAGACTCAAACCCGCTTTTGTGGTAGCGGACGAGCAAGTGCTGTTGGCAAGGGCCCCTCGGCGCGGCAGAACCGCGGGGACTGACAAAAGGCTTTCACCCCCAGACAGCGGCTCCCCAGCATGACGGCGCCGCGGAGTTGGCGAATCCTGGTTACAGCAGATACGGGAGAAGACTGAGGCCCAAGCAGCATGTGGGCTGATGTGTAATGATTCTATCATGACAAGCAGACTGTTATTCTGTTGTTCGATCTTAGATGTTTGGGGGGGTCGTGTAGCCACACGTGTATTACTGTATGCCTCACATCTCAGATAAGAACAAAGAACGGGTCTCCTTGGAGATAACAAGAAGCTGTGAAAGTGTAGTCCTTGTTATGCAGGAGACGGCCTTGGGAGGATCCTTTGTGTGCCTAGAGACTGTGTCGAGGATCCTTTGTGGGCCAAGGACGGAGAGGGGGAGGCTGAAGGATTTAAGAGGAAAGACATTGTTACTTGTTATTATAATGCAATGTGACTTGTGAGCTGTGAGAGTCCCGGGTATATAAGGGACGAGGTTTTTCTGTATTGTCCTCTTTCTACTTTGCTCATGTTGGAGCATGTAATAAACTGCCTTGAGATGAAACTTGCCTCATTATTACACTCTCCACACTGTATGCCTCACATCTCAGATAAGAACAAAGAACGGGTCTCCTTGGAGATAACAGGAAGCTGTGAAAGTGTAGTCCTTGTGATGCAGGAGACGGCCTTGGGAGGATCCTTTGTGTGCCTAGAGACTGTGTCAAGGATCCTTTGTGGGTCAAGGACGGAGAGGGGGAGGCTGAAGGATTTAAGAGGAAAGACATTGTTACTTGTTATTATAATGCAATGTGACTTGTGAGCTGTGAGAGTCCCGGGTATATAAGAGACGAAGTTTTTCTGTATTGTCCTCTTTCTACTTTGCTCATGTTGGCGCGTGTAATAAACTGCCTTGAGATGAAACTTGCCTCATTATTACACTCTCCACAACAGGCTGAAATTGCATTTGCTTCGATCTTTATATTTCTACTATCAAGGAACTGAAGCACTTGGTTTTCCAGGGAGACTGATTCACTCAGGGGAGCATCCTCACCTCTCAATCCTGCTGTAGCATGAGCATATGATTGATAGTTAATGTCTAGTCCACTTATAATTAGATCATCCATACGAGAATATTGTTCAAGACCCTCGACGCGTCGCTCCAAGTCTGCATTTTTTTTTCGTCTTTTTCCTTAATTGTTCATTTTAATTCTCGGCTATCTTCCATTAGCTCTATTATTTTAGCCTGCTGACTAACCACTTTGGTCAGTTCTTCTGACAAGAAGTTCAGAGATTTTTTGATCTCTTCCATTTCCTCCTTCTTTGGTGGCATTTTTACTGACCTGTGGATAGTAAAACAATCTCTGCTGGTGTCGCCGGTATCCGATCCGACCGACCTCGAATCCAGCTGGGCCTCAGCTAGCCCCCTCCGCTGCTAGTCCCGCTGCTTACCGCTGCCGTAACCGAGCTCCTGTCCAGCCGGGGTACCGGAAGCTCCTCCACCGAGTCCCGCTGCCCACCGCCGCTGTAGCCGAGCTCCGATCCTGCTTCTCTCCAGCTGGGGTCCCGGTAGATCCTCCGCTGAGCCCCGCCACCTACCGCCGTCTGCCTCAGTAGTTCCTCCGCCGAGCCCCGCCGCTGCAACTGGGCTCCGACTCTGGCTGGGGCCCCGGTGGTCCTCCACTGGTCCCCGTCTCCCACCACCGCTGCAGTTGAACTTTGGGCAGCCCTTGTTGTAAATGTGCTTTATAAATAAACTTCACCTTGACCTGAAATTTTTATTCAATGTAATGCTTAATTTTTTTTATGTTTGTCTGGAGAATGACTCCATTTTATTTATGTATACAGATTTTTTAAAACATTTTATAGGGTTTGAATTCTTCCCCATTACAAAATCTTGGATCTTGCCCCCCAAACCTAGGAATGGTCTTGACTACAATAGCACTGATAGGGCCCACCTCAATATTTACTCTGGAGAAAATGTTCTGTCTATTGCAAAGTTACAGGGGAAAAAAAAAAAAATCAAATTTATTGAAAAAATTTGCAAGAAAACATATTAGAAAAATGCTGCAAATTTACAAGTTCCAAATTTGATAGTAAAAATAATAAATATTCAAGAAAAAAAATTAAAAGAAAAATGTGACCATTTTTTTTGGGGGGGGGGGGATCATGAATTAAGAAGAAAAAAAAAACTAAATTTAGGGGAACTTTGGCTTCTATGACTACTAATTCACTAAACTGAATACAAGGATTTTATCCACTTTTAAGATCTAATCGTCATGAATTAGAGCACTATTTTGGCCAGAGGAATTTATTATGTAATTATTGGCATATATTGCAAGACAGACAATTTCCTGTCAGTTTTACAATTTTTCTCCTGCATCAGTAATAACAGCCTCATTATCTTGCATGTGAGGCATGAGAATCCACCATCATTTTAATCCTCTACACAACCAACGTGAAGGAAAACAACCAGCTGAAATGATGAGTCAGCAGTGCGGTTTAATTCGTCTTATATTTACAGAGAACAGCCAACACCCAGATACCTGCTGGGATAAACCAGGAAGGTCGATGTGGTTATTTCTGGGAAGAACTGAGACACAGGCGGGAAAGGATAAATTAGTTTTATTGAAGAAAAAATAAAGTGATTTTCAAAGCCTGGTTGGATCTGTCATAACTGCTGAGTTTGTGTGTGGTGGGGCGTGTTTTTATCACTGAGACGTGGCCATGATGCTGGACACACCTGTAGAAAAACAACACACACAAAAAAAGGGAGGGTTACCATGGAAACAAATATGCAAAAATGCATCCAAAATGGCAGGATATAAAGGGGATGCACTGGAGCAGAAGTCTTGGCAGTTACAGGGCAGTTACCATAGTTACCCAGCACTTAGTGGCAAACACATGTGGCAGCTTTAGTTTTTATGCAGCAAAACATAAAAATCACAGAATATTTAGTCACAGCAGTACAATGAGTACCTTTTGTTACTTTACATGTTAATACCACACTGCAGCTAGCAGAGACGGCTACCTACCTGGGTGAAATTAGCATATCGCCATCCACCTCCACCCCTACTCCAGTCACCTCAGCTGTCCAGGACTGTAGCACTAAACACTGGCTTCAGCTCGGAGCTAAACCTAAAGCCAAGGGTGGTTCTTCTCAGCCCTGGACCATTGTTGGGTCAAACAGCAAACGTCGGGGACTGACCAGGCATGGCCGTGCCTCCTCCCTTCCCCTCTCATTGGAAAACGGACCCAACATATTTTCCTTGGAAGATTTCCCACACCTGGACGCTGATCTTACCCCCCATGGCCGCCCCTTCTCCTTCAGCAGAGGCCCAAACATGCAAGCCCTGGATTAAAATTACCCTAGGTGTGCCGAACTTTACACCAGCTCCAAAAAGAAGAGAGCGCAACCCCCCCGCATCGGCATCCCGCCGCCTCAACAGCAACGGCAAAACTATTTATCACTACAAAAGCCACCGACAAAGTCCCTCCAGATGATGCTGGTAATTGGTGATTCCATTATGAGGAACATCAGAAGCAGGTACTGTGTTATTTTTTCCTGGGGCTAAAGTGTCAGACATTGAGGCTCTTACCCCTGACCTATTAAATGAATACCCCCACGCTAAAACTGTTATTGTGCATGTCGGATGCAACAACATCCCAGATGAAGCGTCTGAGATCTTAAAGAGAGACTTCAGGAGCCTTCTGTCCACTCTTAAGAACTGTGGCAGATGTGTGTTTATCTCTGGACCACTTGCTCCTTTTAGAAGAGGCTGCAATTATTTCAGCAGAACTCTTTCCCTTAATTCCTGTTTTGCTCAACATGTCCTACTTTTAACATTGGTTTTATAGACAATTTCAACCTGTTTTGGAACCGCCCATTATTTATGAGGCCAGATGGCATCCATCCAAATAGACTCGGTGCACGTGTTTTAAGGGACAATCTGTTTTATTTGATTCAGCATTTTTTAGTACAGTGACTGAAAGCTGGTGTATCACCTCACCCCAAAGTGCCTGGGTCTGCCAACCAGCTTTCTTTTGCTTCCACTTCTCATATTACTCCTATTAATCCAAATAATTCTGTTTAGATCAGTCTTCTATTCACAACCCCATAGAGACTGTGTCTGTCCCCCGATACCCAAAACATTATAACCCAAGACAAATACAACATAACTTGATAAAGATTAAAACCATTAATCAACCACAGAAAAATAAAAATAATTAAAAGCAGACTGCTGAATATAAGATCTCTGTCTGATAAAGCGACCTTAATTAATGATATGATCATGGATTACAATATAAATATACTCTGTCTTACAGAAACATGGCTACACCCCGATGACTTTGTTAGTATCAATGAGGCCACCCCTCCCAGCTATGGTAATATTCATATTCCTACAAACACTGGCCGAGGTGGTGGTGTCGGGGTAATATATGAATCCACATTACCAATGAACCCTCAGCCTAAGCTAAACTCAAATTATAACTCTTTTGAATGCTTAATTTTTAGCTTAGCACACCCATGCTGGAGGACAGAACAGCCTATTTTATTTACCACAGTATATCGCCCTCCCAGTGCTTCTTTTGCTGAATTTATGTCTGAATTCTCTGAGTTCTTAACAACCTTAGTCCTCAGTTCAGACAAGATTATCATAGCTGGTGATTTTAATATTCATATAGACGTTGATAATGATAGTCATAGTGTAGCATTTCTCTCCCGTTTAAATTCAACTGTTTTTTCTCAGTGTGTTAGTAAATCAACTCATCACTATAATCACACCCTTGACCTGGTCTTGGCCTATGGTGTAGAAATTGATGAGCTGCTTGTCATCTCTCAAAATCCTACACTGACTGACCATTACTTGATAACTTTCAAATTTGTGTTACCTGATTTTACAGCATCAAGCAGAAATATAGTTACCAGATACTTACCTGATAGTGCTGTGGCTCGCTTTAAAGAATTAATCCCTTCAGCACTTACTCTATTACCATGTCTCAATATTGCAGAGGACAGTACTGACTGCTTGAATCCATGAGAATTAGACCTCTTAGTTGATAGTACTGCAGCCTCACTGCAGACAACACTTGACTCCATAGCTCCTCTTAAAAAAGAAAACTATTAAAAATAGGAGATGAGCTCCATGGTACAACTCCCACACTCGTGAGTTAAAACAGAAAGTTAGATTCTGTGAAAGGCTTTGGAGTGCAAATAAGACAGAAGAATCATGTTCAGCTTGGAATGCCAGCCTTACCACCTACAGTGGGGCAAAAAAGTATTTAGTCAGCCACCAATTGTGCACGTTCTCCCACTTAAAAGATGAGGCCTCCAATTTTCATCATAGGTATACCTCAACTATGAGAGACAAAATGAGGGGAAAAAAAATCCAGAAAATCACATTGAAGGATTTTTAATGAATTAATTGGTAAATTCCTCAGTAAAATAAGTATTTGGTCACTTACAAACTCACAGACCTGTAACTTCTTCTTTAAGAGGCTCCTCTGTCCTCCACTCGTTACCTGTATTAATGGCACCTGTTTGAACTCGTTATCAGTATAAAAGACACCTGTCCACAACCTCAAACAGTCAGACTCCAAACTCCACTATGGCCAAGACCAAAGAGCTGTCAAAGGACACCAGAAACAAAATTGTAGACCTGCACCAGGCTGGGAAGACTGAATCTGCAATAGGTAAGCAGCTTGGTGTGAAGAAATCAACTGTAGGAGCAATTATTAGAAAATGGAAGACATACAAGACCACTGATAATCTTCCTCGATCTGGGACTCCACGCAAGATCTCACCCCGTGGGGTCAAAATGATCACGAGAACGGTGAGCAAAAATCCCAGAACCACATGGAGGGACCTAGTGAATGACCTGCAGAGAGCTGGGACCAAAGTAACAAAGGCTACATCAGAAACACACTACGCCGCCAGGGGCTCAAATGCTGCAGTGCCAGACGTGTCCCCCTGCTTAAGCCAGTACATGTCCAGGCCCGTCTGAAGTTTGCTAGAGAGCATTTGGATGATCCAGAAGAGGATTGGGAGAATGTCATATGGTCAGATGAAACCAAAATAGAACTTTTTGGTAAAAACTCAACTTGTCATGTTTGGAGGAGAAAGAACACCATACCTACTGTGAAGCAGGGAGGCGGAAACATCATACTTTGGGGCTGTTTTTCTGCAAAGGGACCAGGACGACTGATCCGTGTAAAGGAAAGAATGAATGGGGCCATGTATCGTGAGATTTTGAGTGAAAACCTCCTTCCACCAGCAAGGGCATTGAAGATGAAACGTGGCTGGGTCTTTCAGCATGACAATGATCCCAAACACACCGCCCGGGCAACGAAGGAGTGGCTTCGAAAGAAGCATTTCAAGGTCCTGGAGTGGCCTAGCCAGTCTCCAGATCTCAACCCCATAGAAAATCTTTGGAGGGAGTTGAAAGTCCGTGTTGCCCAGCGACAGCCCCAAAACATCACTGCTCTAGAGGAGATCTGCATGGAGGAATGGGCCAAAATACCAGCAACAGTGTGTGAGAACCTTGTGAAAACTTACAGAAAACATTTGACCTCTGTCATTGCCAACAAAGGGTATATAACAAAGTATTGAGATGAACTTTTGTTATTGACCAAATACTTATTTTACCGAGGAATTTACCAATTAATTCATTAAAAATCCTTCAGTGTGATTTTCTGGATTTTTTTTCTCATTTTGTCTCTCATAATTGAGGTATACCTATGATAAAAATTGGAGACCTCTGTCATCTTTTGAGTGGGAGAACTTGCACAATTGGTGGCTGACTAAATACTTTTTTACCCCACTGTATAAGAAATCTCTCCGTAGTGCTAGGTGACAGTACTATTCAGAATCAGAATCAGAATCAGCTTTATTGGCCAAGTATGCACAACACATACAAGGAATTTGACTTTGGCTAAAAACTTGCTCTCATTGTTCAGGTGGAGGATTTAAATAAGGATTCAATGACAACAGAGTATGTACAGTAAATTACAGTCTGTCCACGTTTCTATAAAAGGATGCAAATATATACAGGAATATATGCAGTTATTTACTCAGACTAACCACACTTTGCAGAAATATATGAAAAAATATACAGTCACACAGTATTTCAATGTGAACTCAGATTCAGTGATATAATGTGAATGAAGTAAAAAGCAGTGTGAGAGTTATGTGCAATGTAATAATGGATGAAAAGTCATGAGTACAGCAACAGGTAGGACTAGGTGAATGTTAGGAGTTCATCAGAGTGATGGCTTGAGGAAAGAAACTGTTCCTGTGACGGGTGGTTTTGACCTTCAGTGATCTGTAACGACGACCAGAAGATAGAAGTTCAAACAGTTTGTGGCCGGGGTGTGATGGGTCAGCACAGATGTTTCCCGCCCGTTTCCTGGTTATGGACCGATATAAGTTCTCAATGGAGGGTAGGTCAGTACCAATGATCCTCTCCGCAGACTTAATGATCCGCTGCGGTCTGGTCTTGTCCTGTTTAGTCGCAGATCCAAACCAGACAGTGATGGAAAAGCAGAGGACAGATTGGATGATGGCGGTGTAGAAGACAACCAGCAGCTCCTGAGGCAAATCAAACTTCTTGAGCTGACGCAGAAAAAACAACCTCTGCTGGGCCTTTTTCCGGACAGTGTCTATATGGGAGGACCACTTCAGGTTCCGGGAGATTGTGGTACCCAGAAACTTGAAGGAGTCCACAGTGACACTGTGCTGTTGAGGATGGTGAGTGGGGGGAATGAAGGGGGGGTGTCGCCTGAAATCCACAGTCATCTCCACCGTTTTGGCTGGGTTAAGTTCAAGATGGTTCTGGCTGCACCAGAAGATCAGCTGCTCCACCTCCTGCCTGTATGCAGACTCATCATCATCCCGGATCAAACCGATGACTGTGGTGTCGTCCGCAAACTTCAGGAGCTTCACCGAAGGGTCCTCTGAGGTGCAGTCATTGGAGTAGAGGGAGAAGAGCAGTGGGGAAAGGACACATCCTTGGGGGCGCCAGTACTAATTTTTCGGGAGCTGGATGTAAATCTCCCTAGCTTCACCTGTTGCCACCTGTCAGTCAGAAAGCTGGAGATCCACTGGCAGGTGGAGGGGGGCACCTTGAGCTGGAGGAGTTTCTGATGAAGAATGCCTGGGATGATGGTGTTGAACGCTGAGCTGAAGTCGACAAACAGGATCCTGGCGTACGTCCCTGGGGAGTCGAGGTGTTGCAGGATGTAATGTAGTCCCATATTCACTGCATCATCCACTGACCTGTTTGACCGGTAGGCAAACTGCAGTGGGTCCATCAGGGGGCCTGTGATGACCTTCAGGTGGTTCAGCACCAATCTCTCCAAGGATTTCATGACCACAGAGGTCAGGGCAACAGGTCTGTAGTCGTTTAATCCTGTAACAGAGGGTTTCTTGGGAACTGGAATGATGATGGAGCGTTTGAAGCAGGAAGGCACTTCACGCAGCTCCAGTGATCTGTTAAAGATCCGGGTGAAGATGGGGGCCAACTCGTTGGAGCAGACTCTCAGGCAGGACGGAGACACACCATCAGGTCCTGCAGCCTTCTTGATCTTTTGTCTCTGAAAGACCCGGCGCACCTCATCTTCACAGATCGTTAGTGCTGGTGGGAGGTCAGAGTGGAGGAGGGATGGAGTTCCTGGGGCTGCAGATAATCCTTTTGTGTGGGTGGGAGGTGAGAACTGTAGGTTCTTTTCAAACCTGCAGTAAAAGCTGTTTAGGTCGTTAGCCAGCTGGAGGTTTTCCACAGGGTGGGGGGATGGTCTCCTGTAGTTGGTGATATTCTGCAGGCCTCTCCAGACAGAAGCAGAGTTGTTGGCTGAGAAGTTTTTTTGTAACTTCACACTGTAGCTCCTCTTAGCAAGCCTGATCTCCTTCGTCAGCATGTTTCTGGCCCGCTTGTACAGAGTCCAGTCACCAGTCCTGTAGGCCTCCTCCTTGGTCTGACGTAGCTGCTTCAGTTTAGAATGAACCAGGGTTTATTGTGTTGTATGTGCAGAAGGTCTTGGTCTGCACACACATGTCCTCGCAGAAACAGATGTATGACGTCACAGTGTCAGTGAGTTCATTTAAGTTAATGGCTGCAGCTTCAAAAACACTCCAATCTGTGCAGTCAAAGCAGGCTTGTAACTTCAGCTTTGATTCCTCAGTCCATTTCTTCACAGTCCTTACAACAGACTTGGAAGTTTTTAGTTTCTGTCTGTATGTTGGAATAAGATGGAGCAGACAGTGGTCAGAAAAACCCAGAGCTGCACGGGGGACGGCATGATAGGCATTTCTTAAAACTGTGTAACAGTGGTCGAGTGTATTTGTGTCCCTGGTGGGACATTTAATATGCTGTCTGTATTTAGGAAGCTCATTTGTGAGATTAGCTCTATTGAAATCACCCAGAATGATAAGCAGAGAGTCTGGATGTTTTTCCTCCACGTCTGCTATCTGGTCAGCGAGGTGCTGCAGTGCCTCTGTTGTAGAAGCAGCAGGCGGGATATAAATTCCGACCAGAATAAACGAGGAGAACTCTCGCGGTGAATAAAAGGGTTTACAGTTTATGAACAGTGACTCTAGGTGAGGGCTACAAAACTTCTTCAACACTGTGACATCAGTACACCAACCTTCGTTTATGTAGAAGCAGATTCCACCACCTTTGGTCTTTCCAGATAATTCTTGGCTGCGATCAGCGCGAAACAGCTGGAATCCGTCCAGGCGGACCGCGCTGTCCGGGATGTGTTCACTCAGCCAGGACTCCGTGAAACAAAGGGCGCCAGATCTGCTAAAATCCCGGTTTTTGTGAGTCAGGAGCAGCAGTTCATCCATTTTGTTCGCCAAACTGCAGATATTTGCCAGATGGATCGATGGGAGCGGCGTGCGAAATCCTCGTTTCTTCAGCCTGACGAGCGCACCGGCACGTTTACCACGCCGCCTTCGTTTCCGGCCAGCGCCAATAGCCGCTGCTCCCACAGCTAAGATTGACTGAAAAAACTTAAGATCAGCAGCAGCAACTGGCGGAGAAGTTGCATTGGGAGGTAGTCTGAGTGAAAGTAGTTCCTCCCTTGAATAGGTGATTCGGACAGAAGAGCAGAAGTCCAAAAAAACACACAAAATTATCAAAAACATCAGAGAGCAGAAGCCAGTGGCTGCCATCCGCGGCGCCATCTTGGATTTTTTCCATCATTTATTCATCCTTAATAGAAGAAAATAAAAACAACCAGAGATTTCTTTTTAACACTGTGGCTCAGCTAACCAACAGTCAAAATCCCATAGATCCCTACATTCCTCCAACTCTAAGTGCTGATGACTTTTTGAATTATTATTCCAAAAAATCCCCCCCTTAAAAATACCAAGCCTCTGCCCAACACTGCTATGTCCACAGGCTCAGAACTCCACTTTTCTGAATTTTCTCGTATTAGTCATTCTGATCTAGCCTTAATAGTCTCAGCCTCTAAACCAACTACCTGTCTCTTAGACCCAATCCCCGCTAGACTCCTGAAGGAATCGCTATCTCTGATTAGTCCACCGCTTTTGAACATAATTAATATGTCTCTATTGATAGGACATGCACCGCAGTCTTTTAAAGTGGCAGTAATTAAACCTCTACTTAAAAATCCTTTGCTTGATTCTGGGATTTTGGCCAATTATAGACCAATATCTAACCTCCCCTACCTTTCTAAGATCCTCGAAAAAGTAGTCGCCAATCAACTGTGCACCTTTTTAGAAAATAATTCTATATTTGAGAAATTTCAGTCAGGTTTTAGGAAACACCACAGCACAGAGACAGCCTTAGTGAAAGTTACTGATGACCTCCTTATGGCATTTGACAAAGGACCTGTCTCCATCCTTGTCTTATTGGACCTTAGTGCTGCCTTTGACACCACTGACCACCATATTCTGCTAGAGAGACTTGAACAGTGAATTGGTTTGAAAGAAACAACGCTAAGATGGTTCCAGTCTTATCTATCAGACCGTTCCCAGTTTGTTCATGTCCATAACAAGTCCTCTACCCAGCCCATGGTTAGCTATGGAGTTCTGCAGGGATTGGTACTTGGACCAGTACTGTTTACATTATACATGCTGCCTTTGGGAGACATTATGAGGAAGCATTCTATTCATTTTCACTGTTACGCTGACAACACTCAATTATAGTTATCCATCAATCCAGATGATCCCAGCCATTTGGGTTCACTCCAGCAGTGTCTTAAGGATATTAAAACCTAGATGAACTACAACTTTCTATTGCTGAATACAGATAAATCTGAAGTCATTGTTCTTGGCCCCAAACATGCTAGAAGTATTCTTTCTAGTAAGATAACAACACTAGATGGCATTGCGCTGGCTTCCAAGTTTTCTGTTAGGAATCTTGGGAGTTCTTTGACCAAGATATGTCTTTCAACTTTCATATACAGCAAACCATTAAGACTGCCTTCTTCCATCTGTGTAATATTTCTAAAATTAGGTCCATCCTGTCTCATAAAGATGCAGAGAAACTTGTACACACCTTTATCACCTCTACGTTAGACTATTGTAATCCACTTTTATCAGGCTGTCCTAATAAGTCCATAAAGTTTCTCCAACTCATTCAGAATGCAGCTGCACATATCCTAATGAGAACAGGGAGACGAGATCACATTACCCCAGTTTTAGCTTCTTTACACTGGCTCCCAATAAAATATAGAATTGAATTCAAGATATTGCTCCTAACTTATAAAGCTCTTAATGGTATGGCTCCTTCTTATCTGCAAGAACTCATAGTTCCCTATCATCCAACCAGAGCGCTGCGCTCCCAAAAATCCAAACTACTGGTGGTCCCCAAGGTCTCCGGAAGTAGATTGGGAGGTAGAGCTTTCAGTTATCAAGCTCCCCTCCTGTGGAACCATCTTCCCAGTTCAGTTCAGGGGGGCAGACATTCTCTCTTTATTCAAGAGTAAGTTGAAATCTTTTCTCTTTGGTAAGGCCTATAGTTAAAAATGTTGCCGCTGCCAGGCCTTCACTCGCATGTACAGCCCAACCAGGCTTGATTCTGGAATGTCTGGCTTTGAATATTGTATTTGTTATGTTTGTTTTGAATGTAGCTACTGCCAGGCCTCCTACTTTTCATCTCTTTTTTTCAACCCAGCTGGTCGAGGCGGATGGTCGTCTTCTATGAGCTATGGTTCAGTTCGAGGTTTCTACCTGTTAAAGGGAAGTTTTTCCTTGCCTGTGTTGCTGCAGTGTTTGCTCTTATGGGTCTTTGCTGGGTTCTATAAATTTGAGAGTGTGGCCTAAACCCACTCTTTTCTGTGAAGTGCTTTGAGATGACCTGTGTTGTGATTTGGCGTTATACAAATAAAACTGAATTGAATTGTTTACTTGACTGTAATGATGTGTGGCTAAGAGCACACATGAATGAAGAACTGGTTCTGAGCCTTTAAATATTTATTTAGCTATTTTTTTGTCAAATAATACAAGATAACGATGAGATTAGCTCTCCGCAATGCAAACAGGTACTCTGTATACTGCTGTCACTGAATACTGTGTATGTTTTGAGTTTTACTGCATACACCCTAATGCTGCCACTCAGTGTTTTGAAACTGTCACAAGTTCTATTTGGTGACATCATACGCATACCCTCGCCATGGTCTCTTTGAAAATTTTTTTTTTTAAAATATTTATCTCTTCTGATCTATAGAACCCTTAAACAGTTTAACCTCTTAAAATTCTGGTGTTGTGTTGGTGGGACGTATCAAATTTTCTACTGTGAGTGAATAAAGAATTTGATTTGCCAAATTTAGGCAATTTTAGGAAACTACTGACTGGAATAATAAGGGGTTAATTAATTTTGTGAAGTTTTTTTATGTAAATTTGGGACTTTTTTCAATTTTGTTAAGTTATTCACGTAAATTTGGGATTTTTTTCATGTTAATTTTGGAATTTTCATGTAAATGTAGGACTTTTCTATGTAAATTTAGGACTTTTTTCATGTAAATTTTGTGCACATTTTGCCCAGCGAATATCACCTATAGCCGGCATGATATTCTGAAGATCGGAATTTGCTATGAGGGGAAGGTAACAAGTGAGTTTCTCCGCTTACACAAGATCCCGGTGGAAGTAGCGAGGAGTCCCGGCTCTCCGTGGATTACCATCCCAGCGGGGAGGAGGCGCAGGCGGCGGAGGGAGAGGAAGCAGAAGCGGGGCTGTAGAGCCGGCGCGCTAGTAAGGCTACGGAAACAGCCATTCAAACCTCTCCTTCCCAGCCTTTTCCTCTCAAACGCCAGATCTCTCGTGAACAAGATGGAGGAGCTAAGGTTACAGATTAAGGTAATCAACTGTGCCAGGGATGCATGCATTCTTCTTATCACCGAGACCTGGCTTCAACCATGTATCCCGGACTCGGCTATCGAGCTAGTGGGGTATACTACACAGCGCTATGACCGAACAGCGGATTCCGGTTAGAGCAGAGGAGGAGGGCTCTGTGTGTATGTAAATAACAGCTGGTGTACTAACTCAGTGATCATGGAAAGTCACTGCTCACCGGACATAGAGTATCTGACTGTTAAGTGCAGACCTATTTATCTCCCGAGGGAGTTTACTGTAGTTTTGGCAACGGCTGTGTACATTCCACCGGATGCTAATGCTAACTTAGCTATCGGATTGCTATATGCTAGCATTAGCCATACACAGAGTATTTACCCTGACGCCGTGCAAGTTATAGCGGGGGACTTCAATCATGCAGACTTAAAGGCAGCACTCCCTAAATTCCATAAGCATGTCAAGTGTGCTACTAGGGGAGTGAACACTCTGGACAAGGTCTATTCAAACATCAAACTGGGCTATAGGGCTAGGCCATTACCACATCTGGGCCAGTCTGACCATTTGTCCATGCTATTAATTCCTGCATATGCCCCCCTCAGAAAAACTGCTCCCATCATCTCTAGGACTGTTGCCATATGGCTGGAGGATGCTTCCCAGCAGCTGCAGGATTGCTTCGATAGGACAAATTGGGAAGTCTTTGAACATCAGGACCTGGAGCTGTTCACAGATAGTGTGCTGTGCTATATTAAGAATTGCATAGACACTATCACAGTGAACAAACGGATCCGCATCTTCCCTAACCAGAAGCCCTGGATGAACCGGGAGGTCCAGCAACTGCTGAGGGAGAGAAACATTGCCTTCAGGTCTGGTAACAGCGAACTTTACAGCACAGCTCGGGCCAACCTGAAGAGGGGCATCAGAGAGGCTAAGGCAGACTATAGGAGGAGGATTGAGGACCATCTGGACAGCAATAATAGCCGGCAGGTGTGGCGGGGCATCCAGCACTTGGCCAACTATCGAACGAATCCGGGAACCGCGGTAGGTGACCTCACACTGGCGGAGGAGCTGAATATCTTCTTTGCCTGCTTTGAGGTCGCTGCACCTGTCTTGGCCAACCTACACCAGGCCCACAGCAGTACGCTCCTCACTTTGGAGGAACATGAGGTGAGGCGCACCCTGCGGTCCATCGACCCAAGAAAAGCAGCGGGTCCAGACGGTGTCCCGGGACGTGTGCTGAGGGACTGTGCAGATCAGCTGGCTGGAGTCTTTACTAAGATTTTCAACCAATCCCTGGCACAGTCCACTGTCCCATCTTGCCTGAAGTCCTCCACCATAGTCCCCTTACCCAAGAAACCTCACATTTCTAGCCTCAACGACTACAGACCAGTCGCACTCACCCCGGTGGTGATGAAGTGCTTTGAAAGGCTGGCCCGTAGTCATATCATAGCAGCCCTGCCCCGCAGTATGGACTCCCACCAGTTTGCCTACAGAGCGAATCGATCCACAGAGGATGCGGTGGCCACAGCACTCCATGCCACTCTAGCCCACCTGGAGTGGCAGGGAAGCTATGTGCGGATGCTCTTCGTGGATTACAGCTCTGCATTTCACCATTCTTCCACACAAACTGGTGGTCAAGCTGGGGGACCTGGGGATTCCTCAGGCTATTTGTATGTGGATCAGCAGCTTCCTCTCTGGTCGCAGACAGAGAGTCAGGGTGGGCCATCATACATCTACGGCCCTAAGCCTCAGTACCGGATCCCCCCAGGGCTGTGTGCTGAGTCCCCTGCTTTACTGTCTGTATACACACGACTGCACCCCCGCCTATCACAATAACACCATCGTGAAGTTTGCAGACGACACTACAGTGGTGGGTCTCATTTCGGGGGGGGGGGGGGGGACGAGTCTGCCTACAGAGATGAGGTGGTGGGGCTGTCGTCATGGTGTAAAGAGAATAACCTTCTCCTGAACACCTCTAAGACTAAAGAATTGATAATAGACTACAGGAGGAAGAAGACTGAGAGATTTCCCCTCTCATCATCAACGGGGACTGTGTAGAGAGGGTAGCTGACTTCCGTTTCCTGGGAGTCCACATAGAGGAGAACCTGTCCTGGAGTGTGAACACCTCTGAGCTGGTGAAAAAGGCCCAGCAGAGACTGTACTTCCTGAGGATTCTCAGGAAGGAGAACATCACACAGAGACTGCTGGTGTCCTTTTATCAAGCTTCTATTGAAAGCATATTAATATACTGTATATGCATCTGGTACAGTAGTTGTACAGTAGCTCAGAGGAAAGCACTCCAGAGGGTCATTGACACCGCCCAGAAGATCACTGGCTGCCCTCTCCTCACGTTGGAAGACCTACACCGTTCCCGTTGCCAGAAGAAGGCTCAAAATATTTTAAAGGATACTTCACATCCTGGACACTCACTGTTTGAACTACTGCCATCTGGGAAACGATACAGACAAATGAACACAAGGACAAATAGACTCAAACACAGCTTCTATCCAACAGCAATAACCATTCTGAATAAAATGAGGAAGTAATGTGCTAAATGGACATGATTCTATGTTGTTGAATGCTCCTTGCAATGACTGTGTGTGCATGATGTCCTGTGTTGATGTCTGTGTGAATGTGGCTTGTTATTTATTCTTTTTAATTATTATTTTATCTGAGTTTTATGTTTTTATAATGGGGCAATGTTTTTATAAATGGGGCACTGACTGGAGAGCATTTTGAATTTCGTTGGACCTGTGACAATGACAATTAAAGATCTATCAATCTATAAATTTGGGACTTTTGTCAATTAATTTGGTGAAGTTCATGTAAACTTGCTTTTTTCATGTAAATTTGAGACTTTTTTCAGTTTTGTGAAGTTTTTTACATGAATTTGGGACTTTTTTCCATCAAAATGTGGGATTTTGTATATGCTAAATTTTGGCATTTTTAGGAAAACTGGAATAATAAGAGGTTAATTCATTTTGTGAAGTTTATCATGTGAATTTGGGACTTATTCAATTAATTTGGGACTTTTTTCAATTAATTTTGTGACATTTTCCATGTAAATTTGCAATCTTTTTCCATTAATTTTGTAAATGTTTTTCATGGAAATATAGGACTTTTTTTAAATTTCATTTTGTGAAGTTCTTCATGTAAACTTGGGATTTTTTTCATGTAAATTTGGGACTTTTTTTCATTTTTGTGAAAAGTTTCATAGCAATTTAGGACTTTTTCATGAAATTTTGCGACTTCTTTTAATTTTTTTGACATTCTTCATGTAAATTTGGGACTTTTCCAAGCAAACTGAACAACTGTATGTGACGCAACTCCGCCTTGTCATGATGTCTGCATCGCTAGCACAAACCGGTAGTTGGCTAACAAGCTACTCACCCTTCAAGGGGTTTTCTGCAGCTCTGGGCATGTTGCTGACCGCACTTTAAGTCAAAACTGGTTCAGACTCCAACATATTAGCAGGTCAACTAGTTTAGTGAGGCTACAATATTATCCAGGTCTTCATTAAAAAACACATTTGTCCTTCTCATCAGCTGTGATCATTTTCAGGTGGCACTGCTCTATTTTTTAATAAATTCTGTCACATCCTCTCTGAAAATATCTCGTAAGTTTCTGCATTTTTTTTTTCCAAGTAATGTCTTATGCCACTAACTGCCATATTTCAGTTTTCTCACAAAGTGCTACTGCCACTTGTTGCCCTCTTATCGGCTCCCTTAAATTCCTGTGTTTGCTTCAGAAGTTCAAACTTTTCTGAAAATACACACTTTACAGGAAGGGGCAGAGTAGGCTGTTCCTTCTCAGGAGACTCAGGTCTTTTGGAGTACAGGGGGCATACCTGAAGACCCTCTATGACTCTGAGGTGGCATCAGCCATCCTATATGGAGTGGCCTGCTGGGGCAGTAGCATCACAGCTGCCAACAGGACGAGACTGAACCAGCTGATTAAAGTCTGTTCTGTTCTGGGGCGCCACCTCGACCCAGTGGAGGTGACAGGAGAAAGGAAGATGCCTAAGCTGTCATCTCTGCTGGAGTCCGAGTCCCACCCCATGCGGGACATGCTGAGTGCACTGAGGAGCTCGTTTTAGTGGCAAACTGCTCCATCCAAAGCACACGAGGGAGAGGTTTAGCAGGTCCTTCCTTATTTTTTATTCCTTATTCTTCCTTTTTATCCCTTATTTCTTCCTTTCCTTATTATTGAAGGTTGCAATAGCACAGCACTCATTCAACTGTGAAATTACTGCCAATATACAGCGGGGAAAATAAGTATTGAACACGTCAACATTTTTTCTCATTAAACATATTTCTGATGGAGCCATTGACCTGAGATTTTCACCAGATATCACTAACAACTTAACCTGTTGCACTTCTGTGTACCGCGGGCGGGTATGTCTCTGCGCACAAGTGCACACGAGGGCACTGCGTCCTAGGAGGCACTGAAAAAAAAAGCTGCATTTCCGTTCTTCCACTACAGACACAGCCGCGAACAGATTAGATATGATTGACCTCTCATTCGACTAATAAGAGCCTTGAATTGGGTTTCTGAAACCTTGAAGAACCAATGACTGAAAACCTAGCAAGAAGGACCCGCCTACCAACGGCTGCGAACGCAGCGAGCCAATTGAAGCACAGAAGTTCGAAAGCTGTTTTGTGTAAGGCTGGGTGAAGAGAGACTGACTGCTGCAGCAGATGAAAAAAGGACCCGCAGGAAGAACCGCCACAGACCCAGCAGCACGGAGACCACCCACAAGTGCGACCTGTGTGACAGGGACTGCCATTCGCACATCGGCCTGTTCAGCCACAGGCGGTGCTGTCCCAGCAGAGTAGACGTTTAGGATTCTTTTCCATGGTCATCATAGACCGACGGAGACCGACGACGAAGGCTGGGTGACACACACGCGTTCGCCAGTCTATTTTTCTTACTACTGTTATTTGTTTTGAAAAATCGTTCGCCAAAACCGCAATCATGGAAGCACAAAACCGCAATAATGGAATTATGTTTTGACTGGGTCGCAAGACCAGAACCACGAGTCCGTAATAAGCGGACCAGCTTCATGTTCGTCTGACAATGAGGAAGAGAAGTTCGCCAGCTGTGCTGCTGTTGTGAACAGGTAAGTGTTATAAGCCAAATTATTCTTTATCCCTGAAAATTGTAATCAAAAATGACTTTTGACCAATCGGTAAATTACAACTGTGCGGCGCATGAAGTCCGAAGTCCGTGCGCCGCGGTACACGGTTCGTGCGCCACGTCCGAACCGTGAACCCCCCCCCCCCCCCCCCAGCTACTCTTCTGTAGCGGGGGGGCGGTCGCCACATGACTGTTCAGTCATGTAGCGATGGCCAATGTCCGTCCTCTGAAGCGGGGGGGGGTGGGAGTTGTTATCTTCTACATTACAGATATTTTAGAATAATTTTTATTGCACTGTAGGTTATTTTTTCTTGTAAAAAAAAAAAAAGCCACACATTTTTTACGTGGCATGCTTCTTTGTGTGTGGGGGCTTGTTTGTTCATTCATTCATGAATGAATGAATAAACATCCCCCCCCACACACACACACACACAGCCCTGAGTGTCACCTTTCATTAGAGCCCAAGATCAAGCTTCTATATTGAATCATTCAAAAGTTACAGACGTTTTTCCAAACTGTGCCATTTGGCACAATTTGGCACAGTTCAAAAACGCCTGGGAACTACCTGAGAACAAAGCTGTGTAATATATTCATTTTTTGTGGTATGGTTACAAAATTTTGACTTCAGCTGGATAACACTTGGTTCTACATTTCCGTTGCATTTTCCAGCCCGGATCTGAAGCTGTGTTATTTGCAAGCATTTGTATCCAAAAAACACCGAGGCGAAATTTATTTTCTTCAAGTTCACTATGTTTAGATGACTGTTACTCAGTGGCCGGAGCACTTAGAGAGATTATGACTGTTTTGTCAAAAAATTCAAAGTGTTTTCTTTTAAATGAGACCAACCCCATGAAGATGCTGCAAAGGGTTGAAGAACAGCTTTTGATTTACTTTGGGCACGTTATTTTTTGGCGTTTTTAGGGAAATTGACCAGAGTGCAAGGGGTTAAGTAATCCATACATGCAAAGAAATCAAGGCAACTGTGTTCACAAAACAAGTTACAGTCAATAATAGGGATGAGAATGGGGTTTGGGAAAAAAAGAGGAAACTAAGCCGGGGGTCTTAGGCCTGCGTCCTCCAAGTCGGATCCAAGGCGGAGCCTTGGTGAGGGGTCTGGGGAGCAACGCCCCCTTGAAGCTAACGAAATCTGGTGTTTTAGAATGCTCAAATGTGGTCTTATATTTAAAGTTAGAAGTAAGTACAAATGCATTTATAGTTTACCTTCTTAATCTGCTGCTGCATCACATGTGTAATGATATCTGAATGATATGTTGATGTAATAATACTAAATTATATTTTACTACTATTTAATATATTTAGAATGGTAAATGGCGTTCACTTATATAGCACTTTTTCTCATCTCTGGATGACCAAAGCGCTTTACAGATCCTGCTATCCACCCATTCACGCACACATTCACCAACTGATGGCGGCAGAGCTGCCATACACACACAGGCGCTAGCCTGGCCACCAGGAGCAACTGGGGGTTCAGTGTCTTGCTCAAGGACACTTTGACATGCAGACTTCAGACAGAGTGGGAATCGAACCCATGACCCTCCGATCAGTAGTCGGTCACACTACACCTGCGCCACAGCTGCCCCCTAAATTGCCGCCCCTAGAACTGACACAGAATTACATTTACATAGTTCTAGAACAGACAAAATAATTTAACCACGTAAAATAAATTATAAATATTAACAAAATTCCATCACCAAGTCCATCACCCATTTATTAAAATATACAGTGATCCCTCACTTATCGCGGTTAATGGGTTCCAGAACCGACCGCGAAAAGTGAAAAACCGCGAAGTAGCGTCACCCCTAATGACGTCACCCATAAATAATACATACGTTCATTCTCTCACTCTCTCTCATATGATATGTGTGTGTGTGTGTGTGTGTGTGTGTGTGTGTGTAAGTGTACATACATACGTAGATGTAAATAAAGTGTACATAAATATGTTTTTAGAACTCTTTTATTTTTATAACAAGATACGTAACTCAAGATTAAGATGATTTACTGCACAGGTTAATGAGAGCTTTACTGCTCCTCAGGTGACGCCTCATCGTCAGGTGCTAGAGGCGCAGGATTGTCGAGGGCAGCTGCAGGAGGCGGCGTAGTGGCTCGACGGGAAGACTATTTCACACAAAAAGGGACAAGAGAACAGCAAAAAGTTCCACGCGGCGAGACTAGCGATAAAGAACAATGAATGCGGTCTTCCTTCGGTGGGTTTGGGCGCTCTGCAGGGAGAGAAGCTGGGTAAAACGTCTCGGCCAATCAGCTTGCGAGGTAAAACGTCTCGGCCAATCAGCTTGCGAGATTCCCGAGCAGTGAAGAGGTGGGCGGAGAGGAGTGGAGCGGTGGTCAGAGAGGTGGATTTTTGAGTTGTGCAGCTCTCCGTGTTGATACCTGATGTTCTAATGAAGTCTCCCTGCCTTCTGCTAGCGCCCGCCCATTTTTTCTCAATTTTGAATTTTTGATGAATATTTCTGAAAAATCCGCGATGCACTGAGGGCGCGAAAGGTGAAGCGCGAAGTAGCGAGGGATCACTGTACTGACATTCTGCAAGCATTTTGATTTATTAATGTGTGCATTTGTTAGTGTTACTAGGAATATAAAAAAGTTGCATATTAGTATATTTTAATATTTGAAAGATAATCTAAGAAAGTAAGTAAAACCTAAAAGATGTTTAGTGTTTCAAATTATCAATTAGTGTTTCAAAACAGGCATGACGTCACAACTTACACATGCTATTTCATAACAAATTCATTACGCGAAAATTCTCAAGTACTTATAACGAGAAAAAAATCTTACCTCGGAATGTGTCTTCCGATCACTAATTGCTGTAATCGGGGCCGATTGTGATGAACTTTGACTGGCATCTGAATTTAACCGTGTCCATCGATCGATTTGAACGCAGCACGAGCGAGTAATTCGATCTCCTTGTAGCCACAATTTTGAGATGTTTCTGGGTTTTTTTTCGAGCCATTCCCAACAAAACTTGTTCCTTATCCTTTGTCTTCTTGCTTTGTTGTCTTTCGTGAGTTTTAGGTTCACCATTTTCATGAAATCAGGAAAACTCGGTTGATTGAATTGTCCGCCATTTGCATTTCGCTCCGTGTGTGGGATATGACAAAGGAATAACAAAATCGTTGATTGGTTGCTTCAATAAGTATCAGCCAATCAGTGGCCTTGTTACATTACATTACTGATCTCGCTGGGTAGCGCATTCTGCGCAGTGGATTTGAGCAGCCGATCAAAAATACGACTCGCCGCTCATAACAGAGCCCCCCCCCCCCCCAAAAAAAAATTTTCTCCTCGAATTTAGACGATTCACGAGAATGACCCTAGACATGATCAAATCCGAGGAATTCCTCGGATCCGCGGAGGATTCTCATCCCTGCAATAAAGTGGAATGACACAGGGAATAAGTATTGAATACATGAAGAAAAAGAGGTGCAAAAAGGCATAGAAAGCCAAGAAACCAGCTGAAATCCATCAGAATTTAGGAAGCCATCCAATCCTCCATCAGTGAAAACTACTGTATTTTAAGTTGGCTAAGTCCTGAATGATAGCCTTTAAAAAAGTCTGTGAATATCAGATTGTCACACCAGAAAGAACTCATGATGGCTAGAAGCAAAGAGCTCTCTCTAGACCAGGGGTGTCAAACATACGGCCCGCGGGCCTGAACCGGCCCGCCAAGGGGTTCAATCCAGCCCGCAGGATAAATCTGAAAGTGAAAAAATGCAATGAGACATGAACTAGAATTTTTTTAAATAAACTGCTATTCCTAAATTGTCCGCTAGGGGCGCACTGTTTTAGACATGGAGCAGCTGAAAGAAGAAGAAGAAAACACTGGCAAGCAGGTAAAATGCTCTCGTGTCATTGACCAGTTTTCAGCTGTGAAATTTTCTGCTGCCTTTGACAGCAGTGTGGTTTTATCCTCTGATGACAACACTGAGAGCTTGGTCTGCTCTTTTAACTCACACTGTTCAAGCATCTTAGACGTAGTTGCTCCCTTTAAAACCAGGACTGTCCGTGCTGTTAATTCATCCCCCTGGTTCAATGATGATCTCTGTTGTTTTAGATGTAAATGTCGGAGGGTGGAAAGACTGTGGAAGTCCACTAAACTTGAGGTGCATCGATTGTACCTTAAGGAGCTGTTAATTGAATTTAATAATATGATAAAAATGGCAAGAACTTCTTATTTTTCCTACATCATCTCCTCCAATAGTAACAATCCAAAGATCCTCTTCAGCACAATAGACAGTTTAGTTAATCCTGTCATTTCTGCTCCCCCTGTTTATTCAATTAATGACTGTAACAAGTTTCTTTCCTTTTTTGTTGACAAGGTCACTGCTGTTAGGGCTGGTTTTACTCATTCCTTTCCCCTAATCCTTGATTGTCCTAACAGACAGGCCTTTTTAAATGATTTTACCCCAATTTCTTTTGAGGATTTGTTAGTGTTGGTGAGTTCCATGAAATCCTCCTCCTGCGTTTTAGATATTTTGCCTTCCTCAATGTTGAAAGAGGTAATTGGCTCAGTGGGTACGTCTTTGGTTAACATCATTAATAGTTCACTTGAATCTGGTTGTGTACCCTCGTATTTTAAACATGCAGTTGTGCAGCCACTTTTAAAAAAACCTAACCTTGATCCATCTGTTTTTAAAAACTTCAGGCCAATTTCTAAGCTTCCTTTTATTTCTAAGCTTTTAGAAAAAGTTGTTGCCAAGCAGCTCACTGACTTTCTGATTGAACACAATATTTTTGACAAATTTCAGTCAGGTTTTCGTCAGAAACACTCGACAGAGACCACTCTTCTCAGGGTGTCAAATGATATTTTAATGTCATCAGACTCTGGCAAATGCTCTGTTTTAGTGTTATTAGATCTTACTGCAGCATTTGATACTATTGATCATTTTATTTTGTTACAAAGGCTTAGAGATTGGGAAGGTATTTCTGGAAAAGCTCTGGATTGGTTTTTCTCCTACCTTTCTGGTAGGAGTTTTTCCGTGGCTGTTGGCTCTTATTCATCTGACTCGGCTCCTTTAACCTGTGGGGTGCCTCAGGGTTCTATTCTGGGTCCACTTTTATTTGCCCTGTATATGCTGCCACTTGGTTCTATTATCAGCAAATTTAAAGGTGTGTCTTATCACTGCTACGTTGATGATTTACAGCTACTTTTCTCTTTTAAGCCTGACCATGTTGACAATTTAAAAATTATTCATGATTGTCTGTCTGCAATTAAGGACTGGATGTCTAGTAACTTTTTGCAACTTAATGCTGATAAAACTGAAGTCCTTATTGTAGCACCTGATAATCTAATTCCTAAGTTGGTTAATAGCATTGGTTCATTAAGCTCTAACGTATGGTCTAAACTAAAAAATCTTGGTGTCATTTTCGATCAGTCGATGAGTTTTGATCAGCATGTCAAATCTCTGACCGGGAGTTGTTTTTCCTACCTTAGGAATATATCTAAAATTAGGTCATTGCTTTCCTACACTCAGTTAGAAATCATTATTCATGCCTTTGTTTCTTCACGTTTGGACTATTGTAATGCTCTTTTTACATGTCTTAGCAAATCCTCTTTACACCGCCTACAGTTAGTCCAGAACGCTGCTGCAAGATTACTAACTAGGTCCAGTAGATTCTGTCATATCACTCCTGTTTTGGCCTCCTTGCATTGGCTTCCTGTAAATTATAGAATTGATTTTAAAGTTCTTGTTCTTACTTACAAAGCCATTCATGAAGAGGCGCCTTTTTATATTAGTGACCTGCTGTCTCTATACCAGCCCTGCGGGTCTCTCAGGTCTTCTCATTAGAATCTATTGGTAGTTCCTAGTACTAGGCTCAGAACCAAAGGCGATAGAGCCTTTGCTGCTGTTGCTCCCAGACTGTGGAACTCCTTGCCTTTTGAACTTAGATCTGCACCTTCCATTGGTGTATTTAAGAAGCAACTAAAGACCCACCTTTTTAGCCTGGCTTTTTAACTATGTGCCGATTGTATTTTTATGTGCTTTTACTGTCTACTTTTTTTTTTTTTTTTTACCGTTTTATGTGCCTGTGTTTTTATTTTGTTTTGTACCATGTTAAGCACTTTGTGATTCTGTCTGTGAAAGGTGCTCTATAAATAAAATTATTATTATTATTAAAAAGACAAAACAATGCTGAGATAGACACAGCTAATGTTCAGTGATTACTACGATACATCTACTTACTTCTGTACTCGCCTTTACACCCTCATTAGCCAAAATGTCTTTCTCAAAAAGGAGAAAAGTGGATACTGAGTGTAGAGTTTTCCAAGAAAAATGGACAGCTTCCTATTTATTCACAAAGGTGAATGGGAAACCTGTGTGCTTGGTGTGTATGCAACACGTGTCGGTGTTTAAGGAATATAATATTCGGCGCCACTATGAGACTCAGCATGGTGAAAAATACGACAGCCTGCAAGGACAACTGAGACGAGAGAAGATAAATGAGTTGCTGGTGGGTCTAAAGAAACAGCAGCCTGTTTTCACTCGTAGCCGAGAGGTCAGTGATGCAGCAGTAAAAGCCAGCTACATAATTGCTAATGAAATAGAGCACCTCAATAATTTGAACAAAATGTTGCAAGGCCGTAAAAAAGTTGTCACACAGTATTATGACAGCATACGTGCGTTCAAGTTGAAGCTGACTTTGTGGGAGACACAGCTGGCATGTGATGACCCTGCTCATTTCCCCTGTCTAAGAGATGTAAGTGCGACTGTCGTTAATGCTGGCATGAAACGGTACAAAGACAAGATTTCAGGATTGCTGTGGGAGTTTGAGAAACGGTTTCAGGTCTTTGGTGAACTCGAGACAGAATTTGCAGTTTTTCGCTCACCCTTCACAGTCAAAGCTTCTGATGTGCCCGTCAACATCCAATTAGAAATAATTGATTTGCAATGTGATACAAATTTGAAGAACACATTTGCCTCAGTGGACTTGGACACATTTTATCAGTATCTCCTGCCAGGGTACCCCAAATAACAGCCCTAGCTGCAAAAATTTTGTGCATGTTTGGGACTACCTACCTTTGTGACCAGGTTTTCTCTGCAATGAACATCAATAAAACAAAACTGCGCTCAAGGCTCACACACCAATACTTAAATGACATTCTGAAACTGGCTGCTACTCAGGACCTGACGCCTGACACTGATGCACTTGTGCAGGCTAAAAGATGCCAAGTTTCAGGAGCAAAAACAAAGTAGTCTAAACTAGACTAATTCTTGTAAAATGCTGCATCAGAAACATTTTGCACTCAAAAAATATAGTTCTGTGAAAATGAATCCTTGCTGTAATAATAGCTAAAAATTGTGCAATCTGTTAGTCACCAGCCTCACTACAAAAGAGTTTGGTCATAAATTTTATGTATGCATTTTTTATGTATGTTTCATGTATAAATCTTATATTTACAGGCCGGGTGATTACTTTCTTTCTTATACATTTAAAATGGCCACCACTTTGGTTTGTAAGATGTGGGGAGACAATTAAAGTTTTGAGAATTATTACACATGTGGAAAATGGAGTAAAAGTAATTCCTATATCTTGATAAGTTGATTTAATCTTAAAGTGCAATAGGCTACCATATTTTTCAGTTCTAAATACCTGTGACTTAAAAGTTTTGTGCCTTTGTACAAACACTGTGATCAGTTGTAATGCACACATGTAAATGATAAACTGAAGCAAATTGCACGTTTTTCTTGAGAAATCTGAAGTTGTTGATAACATGTTTTGTAAAAGGATAGTTCATTAAATTAAAAAATATCCTAATGTAATTGTATTTCTTTCCACTAAAACAAAGGGGAAAACATGAATTTATTGTTATTTATAGCTATGATGAGCTGTGCTATGATTTTAATGGTCCGGCCCACTTGGCATCAAATAAGGCTGTATGTGGCCCCTGAACTAAAATGAGTTTGACACCCCTGCTCTAGACCTTCCCAATCTTATTGTTGCAAAACATAATGATAGCATTGGTTACAGGTGCATTTCTAAACTGCTGAATGTTCCAGTGAAATCTGTTGGAGCCATCATTCCGAAGTGGAAAGAACATCATTTTATCATAAACTGGCCACAACCAGGAGCTCCTCGCATGATTTCTGACAGAGGAGTCAAAAGAATTATCAGAAGAGTTATCCAAGAGTCAAAGACGACTCGTGGAGAGTTCCAGAAAGACCTTAAGTTCGCAGGTACTGCTGTTTCAAAGAAAACAATAAGTAATGCACTCAACTGACATGGGCTCTATGCATGCTCACCTCGTAAGACTCCATTGCTGAAAAAAAGCATGTTTAAGATCATTTAAAGTTTGCTGCACAACATTTGGGCAAGCCAGTAAAATACTGGGAGAATACAGTCTGGTCAGATGAGACCAAACTTGATGGATGCCACAACACACAGCATGTTCAGGCGGTGCGGTGGTGCAGTGGTTAGCACTGCGGCAGCACAGCAACTCACCCTTGGCCATGGGATCCCTGGTTCAACCCCAGCCCCTGACCAACAGTGATCTGTGTGGAGTTTGCATGTTCTCCCCGTATCTGCGTGGGTTTACTCCGGGATTTCTCCGGTTTCCTCCCACACGCCAAAAACATGCAGGTTAGGTTAATTGTAGACTCTAAAGTGGCCCTAGGTGTGAATGTGTGTGTGAATGGTTAAGGGATAGTGCCATACTGTGGCTGCTTTATCCATCCAGGTGGATGCCCTCAATTTCCCCTCTGGGGATCAATAAAGTATACAAAATCAAAAAAAAAAAAAAAGTTTGGAGGAGAAATGACACTGCACATCAGCCCAAAACACCACACCAACAGTGAAGTTTGGAGGTGGGAGCATAATGGTGTGGGGGTGTTTTCCAGCACATGGTACAGGCAGACTTCATATAATTGAAGGAAAGATTAATGGACAAATGTACAGAGACATCCTTGATAAGAACCTGTTGCCATCTGCCAAGATAATGGAGATGAAACAAGGGTGGACATTTCAGCAAGACAATGATCCAAAACACACAGCCAAGGAAACTCTCAACTGGTTCCAGAAAAGGAAAATAAAGCTGCTAGAATGGCCCAGTCAGTCACCTGACCTAAATCCAATTGAAAATCGATGGAACAAACTTAAGATCAGCATTCACAGAAGACACCCATGTAAATGTCAAGATTTGAAGACCGTTTGTGTGGAAGAATGGGCTAAAATCACTCCTGAGCTATGCCTGTGCCTAGTTTGTCCATACAGGAGGCGTCTGGAAGCTGTTCTTACCAACAAAGGCTTTTCTACTAAATACTGAATGAATTGCACCAAGCGTGTTCAATACTTACTTCCTGTGTCATTCCACTTTATAAAATATAACTTGTTTTGTGAACACAGTTGCCTTGATTTCTTTGTATGTATGGATTACTTGGGTTGTTACTTATATTTGGTAAAAATCTCAGGTCAATGGTTCCATCAGAAATATGTTTGATGAGAAAAATGTTGAAGTGCTCAATACTTATTTTCCCCGCTGTAGATGTTGCTGAACAATTTAACTACTTACTGGCTGAGAAAATACTATTGCACTTATTTTTTTAACTACAAAAAAACATTTTATTTTTTTAAAACTTCTTGCACTGTATACAGACGCGGACAAAATTGTTGGTACCCCTCTGTTAATGAAAGAAAAACCCACAATGGTCACAGAAATAAATTGAATCTGACAAAAGTGGTAATAAATAAAAATTATACGAAAATTAACCAATGAAAATCAGACAGTGCTTTTGAATTGTGGTTCAACAGAATTATTTTAAAAAATAAACTCATGAAACAGGCCTGGACAAAAATGATGGTACCCCTAGAAAAGATTGAAAATAATGTGACCACAGGGACATGTTCAACCAAGATGTGTCCTCTAATTAACATCACAGGTGTCTACAAACTTGTAATCAGTCAGTCGGCCTATTTAAAGGGTGACAAGTAGTCACTGTGCTGTTTGGTGACATGGTGTGTATCAAGGCTATAAAACCATCTCCAAGCAGCTTGATGTTCATGTGACTACAGTTGCACATATTATTCAGAAATTTAAGATCCACGGGACTATAGCCAACCTCCCTGGATGTGGCCGCAGGAGGAGACGGATAATACAAATGGTAACAAAAAAGCCCAGAACAACCTCTAAACATATTCATGGTGAACTCCAAGGTCAAGGTACATCAGTGTCAGGTCGCACCATCCGTCATTGTTTGAGCCAAAGTGGACTTCATGGGAGATGACCAAGGAGGACACCACTGTTGAAAACAAATCATAAAAAAGCCACACTGGAATTTGCCAAACTGCATGTTGACAAGCCACAAAGCTTCTGGGAGAATGTCCTATGGACAGACGAGACAAAACTGGAACTTTTTGGCAAGGCACATCAGCGCTATGTTCACAGACGCAAAAATGAAGCATACCAAGAAAAGAACACTGTCCCTACTGTGAAACATGGAGGAGGTTCTGTTATGTTCTGGGGCTGCTTTGCTGCATCTGGCACAGGGTGTCTTGAATCTGTGCAAGGTACAATGAAATCTCAAAATTATCAAGGTATTCTAGAGAGAAATGTGCTGCCCAGTGTCAGACAGCTTGGTCTCAGTCGCAGGTCATGGGTCTTGCAACAGGATAATAAGATAAGATAAGATAAGCCTTTATTAGTCCCACAACGGGGAAATTCCAGGATTGCAACAGCACAGGGATAGCAACACTCAGAGCAACAATCAGAAGGCAAGAAAAAAAACAAAAAAAAAAAAAACAAGCAAGCAAGAGCAGCTAATATACATATGTACATATTACTATAAAATATATATATACACACACACACACACACAGACACACAGTGCAGAGCATTGTAGCTGGATGGAATAAATATATGAATATATGAACACACAGTGCGGAGCATTGTAGCTAGATGGAATAAATATGTAAATATATAAACACCCACAGTACGGAGCATTGCAGCTAGGTGGAATAAATATGCAAGTATATAAACACACACAGTGCGGAGCAATGTAGCTAGATGGAATAATATGTAGATATATAAAAACACAGTGCGGAGCATTGTAGCTAGATGGAATAAATATATAGATATATAAATATAAACACACCCAGTGCAGAGCATTGTAGCTAGATGGAATAAATATGTAAATATATAAACACACACAGTGCAGAGCATTGTTGCTAGGTGGGATGAAACAGCATAACCGTCTATTTAGTTATCCTACATGGTATGATTATGTGCCCATACATATTCTCACCCTCCATAGCGACCGGTATGTTCCTAGTTGTATGCCGGAGAGGACCATTGTGTAAGTCTATTGCATCTTTTGCATTCAAAAAAAACCTATTAGTTTGTTACGTCTTTTTGCTATCTCTGCGAGCAGCCCTGCTTAGGTTGTACAGTCTGACAGCCGTTGGTAGGAAGGACCTACGAAACCTCTTGGTTGTGCACCTGGGATGATGTAGTCTGCTGCTAAATGAGCTCCTCAGTGCATCCAGTATGTCCTGCATAGGGTGGAACTCGGACTCCAGCAGAGATGACAGTTTAGCCACCGTCCTTCTCTCTCCTATCTCCTCCATCGGATCAAGGCGCTGCCCCAGGACAGAGCTAGCTTTCTTAATCAGTTTGTTCAGTCTCTTCCTATCGGCTGCAGTAATGCCACTGCCCCAGCAGACCACTCCAAAAGTGATGGCTGATGCCACCACCGTGTCATAGAATGACTTCAGCAGCGCCCCTTGTACACCAAAAGACCTGAGTCTCCTCAGCAGGAACAGCCTGCGCTGTCCCTTCTTGTAGAGTGCGTCAGTATTGTGTGACCAGTCTAGTTTATTGTTCAGATGAATACCCAGGTACTTGTAGGATGTCACCATCTCGATGTCTGTTCCCTGTATATTTACTGGTGCTGTGAGGGGCTGCCCATGCCTGCGGCAGTCCACCACCAGCTCCTTAGTTTTCCTCGCGTTGATCTGGAGGCAGTTCCGATGGCACCAGTCCACAAAGTCCTGGATAAGCCCTCTGTACTCAGCTTCATCTCCGCTGGAGATGAGACCAACGATCGCAGAGTCATCAGAGAACTTCTGTAGATGGCAATGTGTTGTGTTGTGTGAGAAGTCCGCAGTATAAAGAGTGAACAGGAAGGGAGCCAGCACCGTTCCCTGGGGGGCCCCCGTGCTACTGATGATCGTGTCGGAAACACAGTCCCGGGTTCTCACAAACTGAGGCCGGTTCGTGAGGTAGTCCAGGATCCATGATGACAGGTGCTGGTCCACCCCTGCGCGCAGCAGCTTGTCCTTCAGGATCATCGGTTGGATGGTGTTGAAAGCACTGGAGAAGTCAAAGAACATGATCCTCACCATATTCCCGGGCTTCTCCAGGTGGGACAGAGAACGGTGAAGGAGGAAGATCACCGCATCCTCCACCCCAATGCCATGCTGGTAGGCGAACTGGAGTGGATCCATCGCTGGTTCCACCAGGGGGCGGAGATGAGCAAGGAGCAGTCTCTCCAGGGTCTTCATCAAGTGGGACGTCAAGGCCACCGGTCTGAAGCTGTTCAGGTCTTTGGGGTGGGAAGTTTTTGGTACAGGTACCACACAAGATGTTTTCCACAGCTGTGGTACCCTCCCCAGTTTCAGGCTCATGTTGAAGATATACGTCACAATCCCACACAGCCGTGTGATGCCGTCCGGTCCCGACGCCTTCCTCGCCTTGATCTTCCTCAGCTCCGTCCTCACCTGGGTCTTGGTCAGGGTCAGGATGGGGGGCTGTGTGTTGGGAGTGGGGGGGGGTGTCGGTGGAGTGGGGAGTGGGTAGCAGGACTTGATTTCTTAGAGGCAGCAGTGGTTGTTGTGCAGACAGGGGGGAGGGCGGTTGGTCAAATCTACTGAAAAACAGATTCAGGTTGTTCGCCCACTCCCTGCCCCCCGTGGCCTGGGGGGAGGTATTCTGGAGCCCCGAGATGGTTTTGAGGTTTCTCCAGACCCCGCTGATGTCGCTCTGTTGCAGCTTGTCCTCCATCTTCTTCCTGAAGCTGTCCTTGCCTTCTCTGATCTTTCTCCTCAGCTCCCTCTGTACGGACTTCAGCATCTCCCTGGTCCCCGACCTGAAGATCCTCTTCTTCTCTCTCAGAAGTGTTTTTATCTCAGGGTTGATCCAGGGTTTGTTGTTTGAGTGACGCCGTATGGTCTTGGTGGGAACGGATTTGTCCACACAGAAGCTGAGGTAGCCCGTGAAGGTGTGAATGAGGCCATCGATGTCCTCACCATGTGGATCGCAGAGCTGCTTCCAGGCAGTGGCTTCAAAACAGTCCTTTAGAGTGTCCATTGTCTCCTCAGACCATAACTCCACAGTGTGCATGGCCGGAGGTTGTCTGTGCACTAGGGGTTTGTACACCGGTCGGAGATGAACCAAGTTGTGATCCGATCTCCCAAGTGGGGGGAGTTGTGATGAGGTGTACGCCTCCTTAGTGTTTGCGTAGAACAAATCCAGTGTTTTATTGTCTCTAGTGTGGCATGTGACATACTGGGTGAAAGTGGGCAGAATGGGAGACAGTGAAACGTGGTTGAAATCGCCTGAGATGAGGAGAAGAGCATCTGGGTGTTCTGTCTGCAGCCTGCTGGTAACTGAATGGATGACGTCACGCGCTGTCCCAGCGTTCGCCGTCGGATTTGCATAAACAACAATGCAGATCACGTGTGAGTGTTCTCTCGGGAGATATGTAGGCCTCATGCTAACAGCTAGCAACTCAATGTCTTTGCTGCAGTGTCGTTGTTTAACAGTGATATGTCCCGGTCTGCACCAGTTGTTGTTAACATACATTATCACTCCACCGCCCCTAGTTTTGCCACTCTCTGGTGTTCGGTCAGCTCGTATCATGTGAAAACCCTCCAGCTCAATGTTAGCATCTGCTGCTAGTTCAGTTAGCCACGTCTCAGTAAACAAAAGGAGAGAGCACTCCTGGTAAGTGCTATCATAACGGGAGATAGCCGCTAGCTCATCTAACTTTCCCAGTATCGACCGTACATTTCCCATGACAACAGATGGAAGGGAGGGTCTGTACCTTATATTTTTTGTCCTCCGCCTTACTCCAGCCCGGCAGCCGCGGCGTTTTCGCCTCAGTTCTCTCGGTATGTCGAGTTTTTCCAGTGGGACCGGGTGGCGGTTAAATGCTAGCAGCTCTTCCCTGTTATATCGTATCCTGCTATAAACAGTGGCTCCGTCCACCGGCTCAGGAGACATTTGGGACGATCTGTGTGTCCGTGATATAAGTGGGGTGAAAAAAAAAAAAAAGTGATCAAAAGAGAGAGGAAGGGAAAAAAAACTCGGAATCGAGCCGCTGTTGCAAAAGGCAGCCGACTGGTGTGGCGCCGAGAGGAGAGGATAATGACCCAAAACACAGCTAAAAACACCCAAGAATGGCTAAGAGCGAAACATTGGACTATTCTAAAATGGCCTTCTATGAGCCCTGATCTAAATCCTATTGAACATCTGTGGAAGGAGCTGAAACATGCCGTCTGGAGAAGGCACCCTTCAAACCTGAGACAACTGGAGCAGTTTGCTCATGAGGAGTGGGCCAAAATACCTGCTGAGAGGTGCAGAAGTCTCATTGACAGTTACAGAAATTGTTTGATTGCAGTGATTGCCTCAAAAGGTTGTGCAACAAAACATTAAGTTAAGGGTACCATCATTTTTGTCCAGGCCTGTTTCATGAGTTTGTTTTTTTAAAATAATTCTGTTGAACCACAATTCACAAGCATTGTCTGATTTTCATTGGTTAATTTTCAAAGAATTTTTATTTATTACCACTTGTGTCAGATTCAAGTTATTTCTGTGACCATTGTGGGTTTTTCTTTCATTAACAGAGGGGTACCAACAATTCTGTCCACGTCTGTATATACTGTTTTTGCCATATTTACCATTTACAGTATCTCACAAAAGTGAGTACACACCTCACATTTTTGTAAATATTTTATCTTTTCATGGGACAACACTGAAGATATGACACTTTGATACAATGTAAAGTAGTCAGGGTACAGCTTGTATAACAGTGTTATAACAGTGTAAATTTGTTGTCCCCTCAAAATAACTCAACACACAGCCATTAATGTCTAAACCGCTGGCAACAAAAGTGAGTACACCCCTAAATGAAAATGTCCAAATTGTGCCCAATTAGCCATTTTCCCTCCCTGGTGTCATGTGACTCATTAGTGTTACAAGGTCTCAGGTGTGAATGGGGAGCAGGTGTGTTAAATTTGGTGTTATCGCTCTCACACTCTCTCACACTGGTCACTCAAAGTTCAACATGGCACCTCATGGCAAAGAATTCTCTGAGGATCTGAAAAAAAGAACTGTTGCTCTACATAAAGATGACCTAGGCTATAAGAAGATTGCCAACACCCTGAAACGGAGCTGCAGCACAGTGGCCAAGACCATACAGCGGTTTAACAGGACAGGTTCTACTCAGAACAGGCCTCGCCATGGTCAACCAAAGAAGTTGAGTGCACATGCTCAGCGTCATATGCAGAGGGTGTCTTTTGAAAACAGACGTACAGTGGTGTGAAAAAGTGTCTGCCCCCTTCCTGATTTCTCATTTTGTTGTAACATCTTTAAAAAGTCTTCAGCTGATCCAAAATGCTGCAGCAAGAGTTTTAACAGGTACTAGAAAGAGAGATCATATCTCTCCGGTTCTGGCCTCCCTTCATTGGCTTCCCATAGAGTTTAGAATTAAGTTTAAAAATCCTTCTTCTCACTTACAAAGCTCTAAACAATCAGGCCCCTTTTTATTTAAAAGATCTGATACTTCCCTATTATCCTAACAGAGGACCACGCTCCCAAAATGCAGGATTACTTGTAATACCTAGAATCTCCAAAGGTACAATGGGAGGCAGAGCCTTCAGTTATCAAGATCTTTTCCTGTGGAACCAGCTGCCAATCTGAATTCGGGAGTCAGACTCAATCTCTGTTTTTAAGAATAGGGTTAAAACCTTCCTTTTTGATATAGCCTACAATTAGGGAGGGATCATGTGCCTCTGAACCCTCCCTTAGTTATGCTGCTAATAGGTTTAGACAGCCGAGGGACCTCTAATAATGCCCTGAGCTTCACTCTTAGTTTAGTTTATTTGAAAAGGGACAATGCAATTTCATAAAACACATGATTACACATGGTTAAAAAAGCCAGAATTAGCCAAAAGGCTAGTTTTCATCTGTAGTCCCCTGGCCAAGATGTAAAAAAGCAGTAAAATGCATCTACAAGAAAAAAACATGGTTAGACATTTAAGAGGGCACTAATGTAACAAATAACATATACATAACAAACTGTACATTTAAACACAACATCAAACATCACAGCAGACTTATCTTTTAGTGTTGGCAGCTGTAGGTGTTTATAAGCCACATTTTCAATTTTTTTGAAAATTTTGAAATTTTTTCAAATTTGAAAATTTGAAAAAAACTCCTTTCTTCACTCTCAATGAAATATTTTTGCTGGTCATTAACATCTCTTTGTTCTCTCCCATAGATTGAGTCCCCATTGTGCTGCTTGCTCCCTACGTGTCTGTTTTTTTTCTTCTCCTTGTCTATCTCCTCACCCCCCAGCCAGTCGCAGCAGATGACTGCCCCTCCCTGAGCCTGGTTCTGCTGGAGGTTTCTTCCTGTTAAAAGGGAGTTTTTCGGACTTCTGGTCTGGACGCCATGGCGACTGCAGCTTAACACTGAAGCTCTCAGACCCAATCCAGGATAACACCTTGAAAATCAAACTTAACGGATTTTTGGAGGAGTGAAAATCAAAAGACAAAATCATCATGTCTAAAGGAAAACAGAAGAAACTGAAATTCTCCAGGCCAGGACACGTATCGGCCGGAGAATCTGAACTGGAAGATCTCCGTTCAGAAGACGAGGAACTGGTGATAGCTAACAAAAGGGTTAGCCTGAAATCACTATTTGAGGAGCTACGACGATTTCGCCGAGAAGTTACGGCCGAATTTCGGGAATTCAGAGAAGAATTGAAAAGGACAAACAGCAGAGTGGACCAGGCCGAGAACCGAATCTTGGAAACAGAGGATCGAATAAAAGTGCTCGAAGATTCTGTGCTAGACCTACGCAAAAGACAAGCAGCTATAGAGGCTAAGCTAACCGACCAAGAAGGAAAACAAAGAAGAGACAACATAAGAATTCATGGTCTGATAGAAGGAACCGAAAATGTTTTACCTCAATGGCAGAATGCGTGGAATCCTTACTAAGAGAGAAATTGGATATTCCACAAACCACCGACTTGAAGATAGAAAAGGCACATCGTTCATTAGCCGCTAGGCGGCGGCGGAAGCGCCCCCAACGTTCGGTGTTGGTAAGATTTTCCAATTTCAAAATAAAACAAGAGGTTGTAAGACTGGCCTGGCAGAAAAAAGGATTTATGCACCAGGAGAGAAAAGTCTACGGGGAACACGATTACGCCCCGGAGGTCCTTAAAAAGCGCAGGGAATACAATGACGCGAAAAGGTGTTAAGAGAGAAGAAATTGCGCTTTCAGACTCCATTTCCTGCAAAGTTAAGGGTCTTCTACGGCGATGAAACGTGTCTCTATAATTCGGCGGAAGAAGCAACAGCTGACATGGCGAAAAGAGGGCTCCCGGTAACGGTATTTAAACCCGCAGCAGACCCGAGTGAGAAGATCAAAGCGCAAACATGGACAACACAAAGACCCTCAAAATCCACGGACCAGCAGCGGGAAACCCAGCGCCAGAGCGTCGCGGATAAACTATCCGTTTTCAGGTTGGAATAGCGACCTTTTTTTTTTTTTTTTTTTTTCCCCCTTTCTCTTGAATCAATCCGCACATCCAACCCCCCTCATACAAGGTAACAAACATTAAAGGAGATGCATATTCAGCATGTGGTAAAACATTTCATGGAACAATCATATTATTTGAAACAAATAAGTATTTGTAATTAAAAAAAAAAAAAATAAAAAAAACTTGTTAAGATAGAAATGTGACAATAATCCACTGTTCTCCTCATACTAACAAATACTGTTTTTGCGTGAATGTTTGATGTGATGGGGGTGGGAGGGTGCACACAATTTCACAGGGTTTAGGCATAAAAGGAAAAAAAAAAAATCATTACAAGTTTGGATTGGGTTCTGAAACTCACGTTAAAAGCATGGGACTACTTTCAGGTGGTAAGAGAGGGCCCTCAACACGTAACAGAGATTTGAGGAATTTCCCTCAGGCCTTCACTCCATCAAGGCTCTTCCAGGGTCTTTAAAAAGACCTCAGCTCAGGAAGTTCTTATGACAGCTTTTTGTTTTAAAGTTTTTTTACACTATGTTCTTAATGTTTTTCTTGTTTTTAATGTTCTTTCAGTTTCTGAGTAGCACAAATGAGGGCCACCACACAGTTATACTAAACAAAACAACACAATGGAGAAACAGGGTGTAACCAAAATAATTTCATATAATGTAAAAGGAATCCTGAATCCAGTTAAAAGATCCAAGATTCTAGGCAAAATGAAAAAAGACAAAGCAGGAATAAAATTTTTACAAGAAACCCACCTAACAGACGTGGAACACAATAAACTCAGTAGACAAGGGTTTAAAAATGATCTCTTCATCTTCATATAAATCAGGGAGGAGGAGGGGAGTAGCGACATTGATATCAACCAATTTACATTTGAAAAAAAATCAGAACACAAAGATAAAGAAGGGAGATACAGTTTGGTAACTGGGCGGCTAGAGGGAGAAGATATCACCCTGCTGAATGTGTATGCTCCCCAGGGGCTAACTGGAAATTTTATAAAAATGTATTCGACCTAATGATAACTAAAGCTCAAGGTTTAGTAATATGTGGTGGGGACATCAAACTTAGACTGAATCCATACTGGGATGCTTCTGGTAATTCCCCACATCAAAATAACACCCAAAACAGGAAGACCTCGGATGCTACTAAAAGAAATGGGAATCTGTGACGTGTGGAGGGAACTCAACCCCAGTGTAAAAGACTATACATTTTACTCAACTCACATTCATCTTACTCAAGGATTGACTATTTTTTTTATGTTTAATAGAGACATTGGAACAGTAAAAACATGTAAAATAGGACTGATGGATCTCTCCGCCACAGTCCGATCTACATGGACTTAAATAATCCAAAATACACAAATAATACATTTTCTGGAGGTTAAATTCAAATGTCCTGAAAGGACCATTGAAAGATGAATTGGAATCAGATATTCTCAGATTTTTGGAAGATAGACGATAATGGGAGAAGTATCCCCTTTAATACTGTGGGATGCATGGCAAAGCTGTAATAAAGAGGAAAGATTATTGCAAAACTGGCAACCCAAAAGAACTAAGGACAAGGGAAAATACTATCCACATTAGAGTCAGAACTTAGGGAACCATAGAAAAAGAACACAAAGGTCATACTATCATTCTACATGAATCGCCTCAAGTATTAAGAAATTAAAAAACCAAATATATGAGATCCTACACAATAGAAATCCGAAGAAACTTACATTTCTGAAACAAAATACTATGAAGCAGGCTAGTAAATCGGCAATATTGCTAGCCTAATAATTTGAGGAAACATCAAACAGAAAGAGCAATCTACAAAATTAGAGACCCCCAGTATCAAAGGTAATAAAATTCAGAATTCAGGATATTCTAAAAACTACGGATATTACAATAGAACTTATACTCCCACAAAAACATAAAAACGCATCCGAGGCAATCTAACGGCAATAAAACCTTCCCCAACTTACGGAGTCACAAAATAAAACACTACTGTCAGAAATACATCCTAAAGAATTGGAAAAAAGCAATTATGAAACTTAAAGCTAACAAATCCCCAGGAGCTGATGGCTATACAGCAGAGTGGTACAAAACCTTTAAACAGCAACTATCTCCTCTCCTCCTGAAAACATTTAATTATGTCCTCCACACAGGGGAAATCCCCTCCTGGAGAGAAGGGGTCATTGCAGTTATACCTAAACCTGAAAAGGATAAACTAGAGTGCTCCAACTACAGACCGATCAGTGTACTAAATCAGGACTATAAGCTTTTTACCATTATCCTTGCCAAAAGGTTAGAAAATATACTGACAGACTTAATTCACTTAGACCAAACAGGTTTTATAAGACAAAGACAGACACAAGACAACATTCGACGCACTTTACACATAATTCATCATATAAAAAAATATAACTTAAATGCAGTCATATTGGGATTAGATGCTGAAAAAGCATTCGATTCGGTTGACTGGTCTTTTCTATATAGAATCTTATCCAGTTTCAATTTTCATAACAACTTCATTAGAACTATACAGGCATTATATAAAAAACCAACAGCTAAAATAAGGATTAACGGTAACTTATCATCATCTTTTGAACTGGAAAGAGGATGTCGTCAGGGCTGCCCCCTGTCTCCACTGCTCTTTGCAATCTTCATAGAACCTCTGAGCCATTGGATAAGACAAAACCAAAAAATTCAAGGTATTACACTTGGTCAGAAGGAACATAAAATAGCACTCTTTGCTGATGACATTTTAATATACCTAGGGCAGCCGAACACTTCTTACCAGAACTAACCTCAGTTTTTTCAGAGTATGGAGATTTATCGGGGTACAAATTAAACATGCATAAAACCCAAGTTTTAACATTCAACTATGACCCAAATCATTATTCACTAAGCAAACTCAAAACTAACTGGGAGTCGGAATCTATGAAATATCTGGGGGGTCAATATCCCGAAACAACTCAACAAAATTATATCACTAAACTATGATCCACTGGTGACAAAAATAAAATCTGACCTAGCAAGATGGAATATGATACCATTCTTGGGTACTGCACAAAGAATTGAAGCAGTCAAAATGAATATACTTCCACGTCTTCTATACCTTTTCCAAACAATACCGGTAGAACCTCCCAAAAAAACATGGCAGGAGCTGGACAGAAGGATCTCAAGATTCATATGGCAGGGCAAGAGACCTAGAATCAGATATAGAACCCTACAGCTAAACAAAGACAAAGGCGGGGCTCGCGCTGCCAAATATCAGGGACTACTTTAAAGCCGCACAAATTAAAACTTTAGTAGAGATATGTAACCCAGTCTACACTGCACAATGGAAGGAGATCGAATGCCAAATAACAAGTGACATCCCCCTACAGGCGATAATAGGGAACAATGCCTTACCTAAGCTTTTGAATAACACTAACCCGTGGATAGAGACCCCGCTAAAAATTTGGTTTAAGATAGTCAGAGAGAATCAAACTAAAGAGCCCTATCGACTTCTGCAATGGATTGCCTATGATCAAGACTTTACTCCTAATAAAACAGACACCAGATTTAAAAAGTGGAAGGAGAAAGGGCTGATAAAATATTACGATTTTTTTAAAGGGCAAAATCTTAAGAAGTTTGAAGATTTGAAAAAACAAGGCCTAATAAATCAAGACCTTTACAGGTTCTTCCAGCTTAGACACCACATAAACAATATACTTAAAAAAGGAGGTTTTGGAAAGGGCCCAGTCAGGTGTTCTGAAGGTCTTCTTAATGGCATATAAAGGGATCCCATGGATCAGATACATTTCTAAAATATACCAAGGTCTTCAAGACTTAAAAGGAGACAACACATCTTATATAAAAGAGAGAGAGGGGAAAAAGAGGGGAATTTCACTTTACAACTGGAAATATGGGAAAAGCTAAATAAACAGCAATGGAAAAGTACCTCATCCCTGCAGTGGAGAGAATTTGGATGGAAAAACTTGGCAAGATTTTTCAGAACACCTGCACAAAACAATTTACCCATAAGGGATTGAACTGTTGGCGCTCGTGTGGGTGAAAAGACTGCAAATCATTTTCATGTGTTTTTGGTCATGCCCAGTTATCCACCAATATTGGACCAAGGTACAGACAATATTGGGGAAAATATTCAAAATTACAGTTCCCTTTTCTTTTGTAACTTTGTATTTGGGTTTACTACCGGACTCACTGGAAAGACGAGGAGAAAAATACTTATTCAATGTTTTAATATTGGCAAGCAAAAAGGCTCTAACTAAAAAATGGATGTTGAAGGACTGTCCTACACCTGAAGATTGGATTAACGTGATCCAAGACATTTACTCGATGGAAAAGTTGACATTCGCACTGAGACAGGACATGGATGGGTTCATGAACTTTTGGCAACCCTGGACCGCATATGTGTCTCCCATTAGATCTAATCTTTGACAAATACCATTTCAATAATGGTTCCGCTCTTTGTTCCATCTCTACTCAGATGCTCTTTTATCTTTATTTACTTACTTTTTCTTTTTGTTTGTTTTTTACTGGTTTGTTTGTTTTTTTTGTTATTTGTTTTTTGTTTTTTTTCTCTTTAATTTCACTTTTTCTTTCACTTTAAAAAAAAAAAGGGGGTGTTGTAAGAATTAATCTTCCAATGTTGTCAGATATCAGAAAATAAGGGAACATGTGATGAAAATGTAAACAATGCATTGCTGTAACGACCTGTATACCCTTTACAAAAACTTAAATAAAAAAAAAAAAAAAAAAAAAGGGAGTTTTTCCTCTCCACCGTCGCCAAGCGCTTGCTCACAGGGGATCACCTGATTGCTGGGGTCTTTCTGCAATTGTGGTGGTTTCCCCTACAGTTGAAAGTGCTATGAGATGACTGTTGTGAAATGGCACTATATAAATAAAGTTGAATTGAATTGAATTGAAATTATGTTTGTCACACTTAAATGTTTCAGATCGTCAAACAAATTTAAATATTAAGACAAGGATAACACAAGTGAACACAAAATGCAGTTTTAAAATTAAGGTGTTTATTATTAAGGTTAAAAAAATAAATCCAAACCTACATGGCCCTGTGTGGAAAAAGTGACCCCCCCCCCCAATTAAAACATAAATTAACTGTAACTGTAACTTTATCACATCTTTGGAAAGCTGAGTTCAATTTCTCTAGTCACAACCAGACCTGATTACTGCCACACCTGTTCTCAATCAAGAAATCACTTAAATAAATGGTCTGTTCTGACCAACAGACCCCAGCATGTTAGGTCAGGCCCCAACCGTTCTTCCATCATCACACTCAACACTGGTGTACCACAGGGTTGTGTGCTCAGCCCATTCTTCTACTCCCTCTTCACCCATGACTGCAGGCCTATGTATGGATCCAATTCCATCATAAAGTTCGCAGATGACACCACGGTGATCGGACTCATCAGGGACAATGATGAGTCAGATTACAGGGCAGAGGTTGAGCACTTGGCTACTGGTGCGCTGACAATAACCTGCTCCTTAACACCAGCAAAACCAAGGAGCTCATAGTGGACTACAGGAAGGAGAGGGGAGAGACACATGACCCCATCCATATCAATGGCATAGCTGTTGAACATGTCCCCAGCTTCAAATTCCTGGGGACCCACATCTTGGAGGACCTGTCCTGGTCAGTTAACACCACCAGCCTGATCAAGAAGGCCCATCAGCGCCTCTTCTTCTTGAGGACACTGAAGAAGAACCATCTGTCAACTGACATCCTGGGCAACTTCTACCGCTGCGTGATAGAGAGCACCCTGACCAATTGTGTCACAGTCTGGTATGGGAGCTGCTCTGTCGCTGACCGTAAGGCGCTGCAGCGGGTGGTGAAAACCGCCCAACGCATCACAGGGACTCCACTTCCAGTTATAGAGGACGTCTACAGGAAAAGATGCCTGCGCCGGGCACGCAGCATTCTTAGGGACTCCAACCATCCTGCTCATGGACTGTTCCAGCTTCTCCCCTCCGGAAGGCGTTTCAGAAGCTTTCGGACTAGAACCAGCAGGTTTAGGAACAGTTTCTTTCCAACAGCTGTCATGTTATTGAACTTAGTTCCCCGCTGACTCTCTTACCATCATCTCTTACCATCCTCACCTGTACATAACTGCCCACCTAACTTATTGTACATTATTTGCACATAACAGTACTTTCTGCACTGCTGCATATATTTGCTTAAATTGCACATACTGTCAATTACTGTATATACTGCACTGCTGTCCTTTGCACTTCTGATTGGATGCTAAACTGTGTTTCGTTACCTTGTATTCATACATGTGTAATGACAATAAAGTTGAATCTAATCTAATTTAAAAATAGGATCTGCCTGACAAAGTGAAGTAGACCAAAAGATCCTCAAAAAGCTAGACATCATGCTGCAATCCAAAGAAATCCAGGAACAAATGAGAAATGAAGTCATTGAGATCTAGCAGTCTGGAACTGGTTATAAAGCCATTTCTAAAGCTTTGGGACTCCAGTGAACCACAGTGAGAGCAATCATCCACAAATGGCAAAAACATGGAACAGTGGTGAAACTTCCCAGGAGGGGCCGGCCAACCAAAATTACCCCAAGAGCACAGCAACGACTCATCGAAGAGGTCACAAAAGACCCCACAACAACATTCAAAGAACTGCAGGCCTCACTTGCCTCAGTTAAGGTCAGTGTTCATGACTCCACCATAAGAAAGAGACTGGGCAAAAATGGCCTGCATGGCAGAGTTCCAAGATGAAAACACTGCTGAGCAAAAAGAATATAAAGGCTTGTCTCAGTTTTGCCAGAAAACATCTTGATGATCCCCAAGACTTTTGGGAAAATACTCTGTGGACTGACGAGACAAAAGTTGAACTTTTTGGAAGGTGTGTGTCCCATTACATCCGGCATAAAAAAAAAAAAAAATAAAAAAAAAACAACCCACAGCATTTCAGAAAAGGAACATCATACCAACAGTAAAATATGGTGGTGGTAGTGTGATGGTCTGGGGCTGTTTTGCTGCTTCAAGACCTGGAAGACCTGCTGTGGTAAATGGAACAATGAATTCTACTGTCTACCAAAAAATCCAATTCTGCAAAGATAAGTGGGCCAAAATTCCTCCACAGTGCTGTAAAAGACTCATTGCTAGTTATTGCCAATGCTTGATTGCAGTTGTTGCTGCTAAGGGTGGCCCAACCAGTTATTAGGTTTAGGGGGCAATCACTTTTTCCACACAGGGCCATGTAGGTTTGAATTTTTTTTTACCCTTAACAATAAACACAATTTAAAAACTGCATTTTGTGTTTACTTGTGTTATCTTTGTCTAATATTTAAATTTATTTGATGATCTGAAACATTTAAGTGTGACAAACATACAAAAAAAATGAGAAATCAGGAAGGGGGCAAACACTTTTTCACACCACTGTATATCGTTATCATGATGTAAGCTGACTTATATCGGGATATGAAATTTTTGTCATATTGCACAGCCCTCGACTTGAGGAAAGGAATTGTTTTGCACCCTAATGGGGAAAAAACTATGATATACTGTACATTGTTCTTCATGTGTTTTTAATGTCTTTTTTTTCCCTCTCTCATTTTGGATTGGTATGTATAGTTGGTAGCTTGTTTTCACTTCAGTATTAAGTCCAAGATTGAAGGGTAGGACTGGAAAAGCTGTTGCTTCATCCTATGCTTGTTCAGACACACAAAAAAGGTATTTATCCAGGGATGAGAATGGGGTTTGGGAAAAAAAGAGGAAACTAAGCCGGGGGTCTTGGGGGACGCAGGCTAACGAAATCTGGTGTTTTAGAATGCACAAATGTGGTCTTATATTTAAAGTTAGAAGTAAGTACAAATGCATTTATAGTTTACCTTTTTAATCTGCTGCTGCATCACATGTGTAAATTTATGATATCTGAATGGTATGTTGATGTAATAATACTAAATTATATTTTACTACTATTTAATATGTTTAGAACTGACACAGAATTACATTTACATAGTTCTAGAACAGACAAAATAATTTAACCAAGTAAAATAATTATAAATATTAACAAAATGCTGCACGGTGCTGCACGGCTGCACGGTGGCGCAGTGGTTAGCACTGCGGCAGCACAGTTTACCCTCGGCCGGGGGATCGCGGGGATCATGAGATCGTGGGTTCGATCCCTGCCCCTGGCCAACAGTGATCTGTGTGGAGTTTGCATGTTCTCCCCGTGTTTGCGTGGGTTTACACCGGGATTTCTCCGGTTTCCTCCCACATGCGGAAAACATGCAGGTTAGGGAGTTAAGGGGCGCTTGCGCACGCAGCAACCGGCAGCTGGTGGCTTGTCACCGGACTGCAGAACAAATCTACCTACGGGTACAAAATAAGTCAAAAAAAAAAAATAAATAAATTCCATCACCAAGTCCATCACCCATTTATTAAAATATACTGACATTCTGCAAACATTTTGATTTATTAATGTGTGCATTTGTTAGTGTTACTAGGAATATAAAAAAAGTTGGATATTAGTATATTTTAATATTTGAAAGATAATCTAAGAAAGTAAGTAAAACCTAAAAGATGTTTAATATTCAGGGATGAGAATGGGGTTTGGGAAAAAAAGAGGAAACTAAGCCGGGGGTCTTGGGGGACGCAGGAAAGTAAGTAAAACCTAAAAGATGTTTAATATTTTTATGCAATGACCATAAAGAAATTATGTTTACTAATAAAAGCAAAGATATCTTAGGAAAGGCAACCTATCACCACCCATGACAAAAAAACTTACACATGCATTATGTAACTCCTCCTAGTGAAACAAAAAATGATAAATTATATTTAAAATTCTTAGATTGCATTTCAAATTGTGAGAAACTACGTAATAACATTTATCTATTAACAATCGATCATCAGCATTCAAATGCAATTAGTGTTTCAAAACAGGCATGATGTCACAACTTACACATGCTATTTCATAACAAATTCATTATGCGAAAATTCTGAAGTACATTACTTATAACGAGAAAAAAATCTTACCTCGGAATGTGTCTTCTGATCACTAATTGCTGTAATCGGGGCCGATTGTGATGAACTTTGATTGATTGGCATCTGAATTTGACCGTGTCAATCGATCGTTTTGAATGCAGCACGAGCGAGTAGTTCGATCTCCTTGTAGCCACAATTTTGAGATGTTTCTGTTTTGAACAGTGTTCAACTAAGGCAACACAACCACGAGATCCATAACTCAAGAAATCGTTGCAATAAACACACTGGGCTTTCCCCTGGTACTTCGCATTTCGCTATGAAGTCGGCCATTTTTTCAACCACAACTTCGGTATTTTTACCGATCTTTACAGTCATTGACAGTTTTTTGAGCCATTCCCAAAGAAAATTGTTCCTTATCCCTTTGTCGATTTCTAAAATTCTTGCTTTGTTGTCTTTCGTGAGTTTTAGGTTCACCATTTTCACGAAATCGGGAAAACTCGGTTGATTGAACTGTCCGCCATTTGCATTTTGCTCCGCCTGTTGGATATGACAAAGGAATAACAAAATCGTCGATTGGTTGCTTCAATAAGTATCAGCCAATCAGTGGCCTTGTTACATTACATTACTGATCTCGCTGAGTAGCGCGTTCTGCGTGGTGGATTTTAGCAGCCGATCAAAAATACGACTTGCCGCTCTTAACATACCTCCCCCCCCCTAAAATTTTCTCCTCAAATTTAGACGATTCACGAGAATGACCCTAGACATGATCAAATCCGAGGAATTCCGCGGATCCGTGGAGGATTCTCATCCCTGAATATTTTTATGCAATGACCATAAAGAAATTATGTTTACTAATAAAAGCAAAGATATCTTAGGAAAGGCAACCAATCACCACCCATGACAAAAAAAACTTACACATGCATTATGTAACTCCTCCTAGTGAAACAAAAAATGATAAATTATATTTAAAATTCTTAGATTGCATTTCAAATTGTGAGAAAATATGTAATAACATTTATCTATTAACAATCGATCATCAGCATTCAAATGCAATTAGTGTTTCAAAACAGGCATGACGTCACAACTTACACATGCTATTTCATAACAAATTCATTACGCGAAAATTCTCAAGTACATTACTTATAACGAGAAAAAAATCTTACCTCGGAATGTGTCTTCCGATCACTAATTGCTGTAGTCGGGGCCGATTGTGATGAACTTTGATCGACTGGCATCTGAATTTGATCGTGTCCATCAATCGTTTTGAATGCAGCACGAGCGAGTAGTTCGATCTCCTTGTAGCCACAATTTTGAGATGTTTCTGTTTTGAACAGTGCTCAACTAAGGCAACACAACCACGAGATCCATAACTCAAGAAATCGTTGCAATAAACACACTGGGCTTTCCCTGGTACTTCGCATTTCACTATGAAGTCGGACATTTTTTCAACCACAACTTCGGTATTTTTACCGATCTTTACAGTCACTGACACAGTTTTTTCGAGCCATTCCCAACGAAACTTGTTCCTTATCCCTTTGTCAATTTCTAAAATTCTTGCTTTGTTGTCTTTCGTGAGTTTTAGGTTCGCCATTTTCACGAAATCCGGAAAACTCAGTTTATTGAACTGTCCGCCATTTGTATTTCGCTCCGCGTGTTGGATATGACAAAGGAATAACAAAATCGCCGATTGGTTGCTTCAATAAGTATCAGCCAATCAGTGGCCTTGTTACATTACATTACTGATCTCACTGGGTAGCGCATTCTGCGCAGTGGATTTTAGCAACCGATCGAAAATACGACTCGCCACTCATAACATACCTCCCCCACCCCCTAAAATTTTCTCCTCAAATTTAGACGATTCACGAGAATGACCCTAGACATGATCAAATCCGAGGAATTCCGCGGATCCGCGGAGGATTCTCATCCCTGTTTATCAACTTACATTGCCATTTTATACTTTTTTGAAATATTTGTTAAATATTCTTTTTTGATTTCTTTTTTAATAACTTCGACTTTTTTTCTGACACATAAATAAATAAATACTTTCCATCCATTATGTAAAGGTCATATGACATCAGCAGGAACTAAAGTGCGACTACTCTACAGGCTCAAGGAATTTTTTCAACAGTTTTTCTAATATTTCCTGTGAATAAAGCAGAATTTTGTGATAATATTGGCACCAATTTATCAAGGTATGTATATGCCCCCCCCCCCCCCCAAAAAAAAAAACTTGAACAATGTAAAAATAAATAAAATTAGCATTTTTGGGCATCATACTATCCTAAATTATAAGATTATTTTTTCTTGTTTTTCCTAACAAAAAATATACTGATAGTGAAAAGGTTAAAACTTTTTGAGGTCACTTGATCAAATTTAAGAACTTATCACAGAACAGTAAAAAAAAAAAAAAAATCTACTTGAACTGTGACAGAAAATTATTGTAAAACAGATTTTTTTGTATACTTTTCTTTCACGAATTACACATCACTTAGATCTGAGTTCAGATGTGTTGACCTGATGTAAGATAAGGAAAATCCGGCTTCACGCAGTTCCAGCTATACCTCAACTGTCTCTCTCTCACCCAAAATATGATATCATAGTTTGTATAAAAGATCTGTGACGTGTTGTCAGAGTCAGAGCTCTCTCTGAATAAAGAACGGATCAATCACCTTCACTTTTCTGAGACTCTGTATTTAATTCTGACAAACTGGAATTTCTGCAAATTCTCAATTATCTCCCAGACAAGACTGTGTCAAATTCTCATTTCCACAATTGATGTCATGACTGGAAAAGGAGTTCCTTCTAACACTTCCTCAGCCATCTCTGCATCTGAAAAGCAAACTCACTCTCAAAGTCGATCTTCTCCACAATGTTCTTGGGCTTGATGCTCTCCTCCTGGTTGTAGATGAAGATCTGTCCATCCTCGTTCTCCGTCCAGCCGTATTTATTCATCCACACCTTCACCTGAGTGTCTGGACCAGCGGAGACAGACGGTTGGTCAGGTTTTATTTGACGACGAAAGCAAATCCAGCCATTAACAAGAAAAACAGATTAATGTGAAAAGCTTTTACGTTTAACAGTTTAGCTTCAGTCATTTTCCTAAAAGGTTCCCAAGGTTTTATTAAAACATCACTGACATCTTTGGTCAAAACACCACGGGGATTAAATACGACAGCACCATTTTCCTACCAGATTAAACACCCTTCTTCACCCACTGCAGTGCATGTTTTTTTAAATTCACGCCACCCTCCCTCTTTAATCCCTTCTGAGATCTGTGAGGCTAATGTTAGCTGGCTACCTGTGGTTGTCAGACACAGCCTGAGCTAACGAATGTAAAAAATTGCTCAAATTCTGGAAGGTTAAAGCACCATCGAGGACAGGTGTTTGTGGTTTGAATGCTCATTAGGCCAGGAATGGTCACTGGGGTGTAACCAAGTACCAAAACAACCCTGAACGAGTGAATTGCTAACTCTACTAGCATTGGTTTACTACCGGTGGTTGAGGAACCGTCCTGGCCAGAGTATAATAATGGTGCGTTCCTATGCTTTCCATGGTCCGTCACCAGCAGACATCACAAACCTTCTGTCAGTTTTTAACATTACAAAAAAAGCAACCCTGAAACCAAAATGGACGTCTGTGGAAAAGCTAGCTCCGGTGCTAGTGGTTTCAGAACGCTAGCATATACAAAGCCAATCTGAGGGACGTCTCTTCAAAAATGAGAGAAATGAAAGCACCAAGGTGCTGATGCCTTGGTGCCTGTGGCATGGTAGTGGGGGGGGGGGTCAAAAAAGTCACACTGCCACTTGTGGGGGGGGCATAGTTATTACAATAGCTTTTTTCACAGTTGCATTGATGGTAAAGGTGAGTTAAATTTGTGCTTATTTTGAAAACAAGGCCTTATCTGGAAATAGTGGCAAATTCATTAAAAAATAAATCAAATTAATTCACAACAATATGTAATTGAGCAGTGTCTTTTTTTCCTTTGTTTAACAGAACTCGCATTATCAAGTAATCAAGTTTATCAACATGGGCAGAAGTGTTTCAGTTTAAAACACAGTTAATACTTGGCGGTCTAATAAGTGACAAGTATCATTTATCACTTTTTTTAATGTGTCTACATTCCATCAGTTGTTTATTTGGTGAGCCACTCACTCTTATTTTGAAGGGCTGCAAGACTGGATAGAAGCTCTTATTTTGAAAGTTCATTTGCCAAGTTCTTCACTTAGCGAATGAACGTGCAGAGTTCAGACTTAAAAGTGTTTATCCCCCCCACCCAGTTTGCTGTGCTTAAGGTGAGTCTATGTTTATTCTGTAATCTTATTTTTCATCTCTGCTCGCTGCAGTTTAGATTTCTCTATGAGCATGCAGGGGAACAAGGCAGCCGCGGTGAGCTAGAGAGCTTCCGCTTTCAGACTTCAGCAACCAAGCTGCAGACAAATCTGTCTCTCAGCAGCAGCAGCTCATTTTAGCGTGATAAATATTCACGTATCCCCGAGATTATGATTTATGTATCGCGGGCAGTCAAATGTACCGATACAACAAATATATTTGGTATATTGCCCAGCCCTAGGTGACAGGAAGTCATCCATCTGTGTGCAGTAAAAAAAAAGTCACACTGCTGCCTCTAGTGGCCCGGCATAGTTATTACAATACCTTTTTCCCGGCTCCATTGACGGTATAGGTGAGTTAAATTTGTGTTTATTTTGAAAACAAAGCCTTATCTGGAAATTCTGGCAAATTAAAAGTCGAGAAAATATGGTGATACAATGATACAAGCCTTTATTTCTGCTTAATTTTGACCGGGCGGACAGACAGACACAAAAGCAGCCACACACAGACGCAATGAGTGATTACCGTATGCCTCCATTTTCACCAAGGCATAATGAAGCACTCGAGGTACATTTGTTCATGTGTATTTACAGTGGATATAAAAAGTCTACACACCCCTGTTAAAATGCCGGTTTTTGTCATGTAAAAAAATGAGACCAAGATAAATCATTTCCAAACTTTTTCCACCATTAATGTGACCTATAACCTGTACAACCCAATTGAAAAACAAAACTGAAATCTTTTAAGGTGAAAAATAAAAAACTTACAATAACCTGGTTGCATAAATATGCACACCCTGTTATAATTGGGGATGTGGCTGTGTTCACAATTAACCAGTCACATTCAAACTTATGTTAATGGGAGTCAGCACACACCTGCCACCATTTAAAGTGCCTCTGATTAACCCCAAATACAGTTCAGCTGTTCTAGTAGGCTTTTCCTGACATTTTTGTAGTCACATCTTACAACACAAGCCATGGTCTGCAGAGAGCTTCAAAAACATCAGAGGGAGCTCACTGTTCAAAGGTATCAGTCAGGAGATGGGTACAAAATAATTTCCAAGGCATTAAATATACCATGGAACACAGTGAAGACAGTCATCATCAGGTGAAGAAAATATGGCACAACAGTGACATTACCGAGAACTGGACGTCCCTCCAAAATTGGTGAAAAGACGAGAAGAAAACTGGTCAGGGAGGCTGCCAAGAGGCTGACAGCAACATTGAAGGAGCTACAGGAATTTCTGGCAAGTACTGACTGTTTAGTACATGTGACAACAATCTCCCACCTTCTTCATATGTGTGGGCTATGGGGTAGGGTGGCAAGACAGAAGCCTTATCTTACGAAGAAAAACATCCAAGCCCGGCTACATTTTGCAGAAACACATTTGAAATCTCCCAAACACGTGGGAAAATGTGTTATGGTCTGATGAAACCAAGGTTAAACTTTTTAGTCATAATTCCAAAAGGTATATTTGGCACAAACACAACACTGCTCATCATCAAAAGAACACCATACCTACAGTGAAGCATGGTGGTGGCAGCATCATGCTTTGGGGCCATTTTTCTTCAGCTGGAACTGGGGCCTTAGTCAAGGTGGAGGGAATCATTAACAGTTTCAAATACCAGTAAGTGTTGGCACAAAAGATGAAAGATGAAGAGGAACTTCATCTTTCAACACGACAATGACCCAAAGCACACATCCAAATCAACAAAAGAATGGCTTCACCAGAAGAAGATTAAGGTTTTCGAATGGCCCAGCCAGAGTCCAGACCTGAATCTGATCGAACATCTGTGGGGTGAGCTGAAGAGGGCTGTGCACAGGAGATGCCCTCGCAATCTGACAGATTTGAAGCATTTTTGCAAAGAAGAGTGGGCAAATATTGCCACATCAAGATGTGCCACACTGATAGACACCTACCCAAAAAGACTGAGTGCTGTAATAAAAGCCAAAGGTGCTGCTACAAAGTATTAGTTGAAGGGTGTGCATATTCATGCAAACATGTTATTGTAAGTTTTTTATTTTTTCCCTTAAAAGATTTCAGTTTGTTTTTCAATTGGGTTGTACAGGTTTTAGGTCACATTAATGATGGAAAAAGTTTTGAAATTATTTATCGTGGTCTCATTTTTTACATCACCAAAACCTGGCATTTGAACAGGGGTGTGTAGACTTTTTAGATCCACTGTATCTGTCCATAAATCTTATAGGCCGCCATAATCATGCGACACGGCAGACCACCTCTAAAATATGCCTGGGCTGGTTTTTCACCCGTTTTCACACATAAATTTAATTTCTAAAACTCTCAGAAGTGAAAACAAAGTGCACATTTTGTATTAACTTAAAACTTCTTACTCTTGAATTTGCAGTTTTAAAAATAGCTTAAATTTGCTGCATTTTACCCAAATCTTATATATGCAGCATTTTTATGCCGTAAACAGTTAGTAATTTACACCTTTTCTGTCTTTTTGCTAAAGTTGCACCTTTTTTAACCATAAAATTCCTCTTTTTTGTCAGAAATTGGCAGCTTTTAACTGAGATTTACACCCCCCCCCCTTTTTTGCTGTCAGGTCATGCATTGGCTTGCTTGCTACCGGATAACCATGAAAACCAGTACTACCTGTCTCATGGGTTGGGCTGTCGGCGACTCAACTGGCATCCCTGCCCTTCCGAGGGCATCCTGGCAGAACTAAAAACAATATCTGCCACAGGTCTGTGGTGGACCATTCCCAGTTACACGGGGTGAGACTGGACATCCTGGCAGATAAACACATCTGTCCCAAGGTCTGTGGTGGACTGTGCCAGTTGGTGCATCGTGACATGCACTACACAAAGAGCAGAGATAAACAAACCTATCATCTGGTCAGTCACTGCAACAGATACTGGAGTCAGTTTGTCTTGGCTTGTCCTTGCCACTGATAACACCTTTATCTGCCAAGAATGTGCTGCTGAGGGACGGGACCCATGTTCCTTTTTGAAAAAGTGGATTCCAGAAGCGCTGAACAATGCGGATCTGCAGTCATCGGTCGTTTTAGAGAGAGCTCACCGAATCGGCCCACCGAGAGATAATAAGACACCACCGAGGACGCTGATTATGAAGTTCCTCAACTACAGAGACAAGATGACAGTCACCAATGCGGCACGAGCTAAAGGGGAAATTAAATACCAGGACCAACAGGTGCGGTTCTATCCGGATTTGGCTGCAGGAATACAACAATTAAGGAGGCAGTTCGACCCCGCCCACAAAGAGCTGCGCAACCTAGGGATTCGTCACGGAGTACATCTATCTATCTATCTATCTAGTAATTCATCCGGCAAGACTGCTGGTCACATATAAGGGGAGAACCCACACCTTCAAGACCCCTCAAGAGGCGCAGGAGCTCATCAAGCAGATCCAAAAGGAGACTGGCGGGAGCTAAGCATGAACATGACAAAGGTAGAACATTTAAGCATATGTACAGGCATCTGATTGATCTGAAACATATTAACATGTCTACAAAATACAGACTGTATTAAAAAAAAAAGTTATGATGTACAACGTTGCTATAAAACTTTGAAGTTATGTTGAAAAAACTACAGAAGAGAGTTAATGTCATAAGAATAGTAGTAGAGTCAGGGTGATTGAGAGGAGAAAGAGAGAGTGGTTTGTGGAACAGTCACTAGCTATAACGGAAGACAGAATTTTTTTGATTTTGGGGGGATTACCACGAATGTGGGGAAAGGGAATCTGTTTTTGTTTAGTTTGTAGGATGAATGTTCCATCATCCATGTTTTTGCTTCTCTGTAAGAGTATGTTCATATTGCAAGGTAAACTCAAACTCCTTATTGATCATAGATCAAAGCGTTAATCTTAATTTAACCTCATGGAATTGCAGAGGTCTACAACATCTAAAAAAACTTAAACAAGTCATGAATAAAATAAAAGGCATGGATTCAAAAATTGTATTTTTACAAGAAACTCACCTATTAGAGGAGGATGTAAAAAGAATTAGGAGAAGATGGAAAGGTAACGTGTTCACCTCATTTTCATCCCGAGCTAGGGGAGTTATGATTCTCATACATAAAACAGTCCCATTTCAAACAAAAAATGTAATTAGAGACAAATTTGGAAGATATCTAATTATCCAAGGATCTTTGTTATTAGAAAATATAAATCTGGTGAACTTATACGGCCCCAATATTGATGATCAAAACTTCTTTGTTAATTTATTCCTCACTTTATCATCACTTACAGGGCAACATATAATAGCAGGGGACTTTAATTGTACATTGAATCCCAGTATAGACAGACCAACAGGACTGGACTGTACGCACAATGGAAGTAGGATGACCATTAATCATTTTATGAAAGAATTGAGATTGCTAGATATATGGAGAGAAATGAAACCACAAGTCAAAGCCTATTCTTGATATTCTAATACCTATAAGACATTCTCACGTATAGACTACTTTTTGATCTCTACAGAATTAAGGTCCAAGATTCAAAACTGTTTCTATGATAACATTGTGATCTCTGATCATGCACCCTGCTGTCAAGTATATGTAGATAAGAAATTGACAAAGAGCCCAGTTAGGTGGCATTTTCAACATAAATGGCTTCAGGATGAGGAATTTGTTAAAAGGAACTCCGACTATATTGGCATGTTAGCTCTATATGCTTTATTTTGATGTTAGTAACATAACTATAATTTAATTTTTTTGAAAATAATTCCCAGTTTTATATATTTTTAAAAAAACTTTATTACGATTTTTGTTTACGTCGCAATGCATTCTGGGTAGTGACGTAGAATGGTTGCAGCCATTTTTTCTGTCTTATACAAGCCAAGAAGCGAAGCTCCTAACTACTGCCATTTGTCAGTGAAAATGCCACATTGCGCGGCTTTTGGATGTAATTTCCAATCAAAGGGAAATAAAGAGAGCGGGGTAAGCCTCCATAGCTTTCCTAAAGAGGGAAAGTGGAGGAAAAAGTGGGGCGGCAGCGGCTCAGCAGGTCGTCTAATAACCCGATGGTTGGCGGTTCGCATCACGCTCTCCCCAGATATCCTGCCGTTGTGTCCCTGGGCAAGACACTTCACCCGCATTGCCTCCAGTGCCCATAACACTGGGTATGAATGTGTAAAAATGATTAAATGCTCGGTGGTGGCCGGTGAGGCTGTTGGCGTGGATTGGCAGCCACATTTCCGTCACTCTGAGTGTCTGTGATCACGCGCTGTAGCTGCATGCCTGATAGAGCTGACATATGTATTAATCACGCTGTGATAAAGCACAATATCGCTCAAAGCGCACGCATGAGACATGTCTGTGATCGCACATAAAGCTGACATATGTATTAATCACGCTGTGATAAAGCACGATATCGTTCAAAGCGCACGAGCGTGCGCTTTGCGCACCAGTGTTGCGGATGAAATAAGGGAACCCAGTGTTGAGGCACGGAATAAGTGCAGGCAGGACACTGCGAACTGAAGTTTAAAAGGGTGTTTATTTCATCCAGCACGAAGCTCACTCCAGCGCTGTGGAGCGAGCCCTTTTTTTTTTATTACTTATTTTGTACTAACCACAGTGCGCAGAGTGCGCACAGTTTACCCTCGGCCGGGGGATCGCGGAGATCGTTGTCACGCCGCGCCGCTCATCAGCGGCGCCACCTGCACGCACACCTGCACATCATCAGCGGCGAGGAATATAAGCCGCCTCGCCCTGAGCTTCGGCCTGAAGCCGTCAGACTTCGCCACTCATCATTGTGAGTCAACCTTTCCTTCAGCACGACGCTTTTGGTAAGAAGCCCTTACCTCCTTTCTCTCCAGTCTGCTCCCCTGTGCACAGGTGGATTCCTCAGCGGCGGACGACGCCTCTCCCTCGCCATTCCTCGCTGCTGCACCGAGCCCTGCAGGTGGCTGTCTTCCGGGTCCCGTCCTTGTGGTGCCAGTCATCTGTCCCTTGCAAGTAAGCTCCTCTCTCGCTCATTCTCCTCCTGTGTTGGTGTGTGCCCGTCACCCTGTGTCCTTGTGCTCTTTCCCATAGGGTTGCCGGCTGTACGATCTCCTGCCTCTGTGCCCGAAGCAGACGCCGCCACCAATACATTTACATCCCGCAGACAAACATCCATTCACCCCTGTTGCTAATAAACTATTTGAACTTCTCTGAGCCTGTGTGTGTGCGTCTCCTGAGCCGCGCGTTATGTCAGTACGGCTTCAGCAGAGCGGCTCGGCAGACGGCGGGCTCGCACACCGGCTTACCAACCTCGAGGCTCGGGTGGATCAGATAGCTTATCAGCAACAGGTGATCCTAAATCAATTGATCATCATTAATAACCGATTGGACCGCCTGGACCCCCAGCAGCCGTTCCCCCCGGCTCATCGGGGTGGCGCAGCTCCTGCCGCTCCAGTGGCCGTCCAGCAGGCTCCGGTAGCACCGGTGCGGCTCACACCCATTCCGACCCCCGCCCGCTTTGGCGGAAAGCTCGGCGGAGCGCGGGGGTTCATCATGCAGTGTGAGTCCGTATTCCACCGCGTGCCCGGAGACTTTCCCTCGGATCATAGTCGGATTGGTTATATCGGGAATCTCCTGGAGGGGCGAGCGTTGACTTGGACCTACGCCGTTATGGCGAGGCCCAGTTATGCCACCCTCACTTATGACCAGTTCGTGAGGCACTTCCTGGAGGTCTTTGACCATTCACGAACCGAGACGGTCCAGGTCGACCAGCTTCTCGCTCTCCAGCAGGGAAGCCGGTTGGCCGCGCACTATGCGGTCGACTTCCGGGTAGCAGCGGAGGAAGTAGGCTGGGAGGAACGCTCCCTCTGCGGTCTTTTCCTCCGCAGCCTCAATGACGATCTGAGGGATGAACTGGCTGGGCGGGACCTCCCTGAGACGCTAGCGGAGCTGTCTTCCCTTGCCATCAGCTTGGATAACAGGCTGCGCGAGCGCTCCTCGGGGCGGAAGTCGTCATCTTCTCGCCCTCGCGGAGCCTCGTCGCGCCAGCCCCAAGCTCGCCCCTGGTGACGCCGCCACCATCGCACCCCGAGGAGTCGGAGCCGATGGTGACGGGTTGGACAAAGCTCTCCCCGGCGGAGAGACAACGCCGCCGTGCGTTGAATCTCTGCATGTATTGCGGAGATAATCAACACACGGTAGAGCTTTGTCCACAGAAGCCAAACGGGGGGGTCCGCGAGTCACTGTAGGGGGCCTCGCGGACGTCAATCGGTTAAGTCCCCTCACTCAATTAAAGCTGCCCATCCGTTTCTGCCACAACCCCATTGGGCACCTCACCCACGCACTGGTGGATTCGGGCGCAGAGGGCAGCTTCATTTCACAAAGCCTGGCAACCCGATTGGGCATCCGCTGCCAGGCGCTCAAAGACCCCATCTCCCTGGTCAACCTCTCCCGTGCTTCCCTTGGGAGAGTCACGCACCAGACCATCCCGGTCCCAGTGATCATCTCTGGTAACCACCGGGAGGAGATAACCTTTCTCATCCTGCCCAACTCTGTGTCGCCCGTCATCCTGGGGTATCCCTGGCTACGCCTCCACAACCCTGTCCTGGATTGGAAGTCAGCTGGGGTATCGGCATGGAGCACGTTTTGCATGGGCACCTGCCTTCAGTCCGCTGCCTGCTCTCCGTCCACTTCTCCCCCCGCTACGGACACTGCACCCCCGGACCTGTCCCTGGTGCCTCTGGAATTTCACGACCTGGGCATGGTATTCAGTAAGACCAAGGCCATGTCTCTCCCTCCTCATCGGCCCTATGACTGCGCCATCAACCTCCGCCAGGGGGCACCCTTACCTTCTGGTCGGCTCTACAGTCTGTCGGCGCCGGAGAAGGAGACGATGAACGCCTACCTAAAAGAGTCGCTGAGTGCTGGGATAATCCGCCCATCATCATCACCCGTGGGGGCAGGGTTCTTCTTCGTTGGGAAAAAGGACGGATCCCTCCGTCCTTGCATTGACTATCGGGCCCTAAATGACATCACGGAGAGGGATCGTTACACCCTGCCCCTCATGGACACCGCTTTCCACTCCCTCCAGGGGGCGACCTGGTTCACCAAGCTGGATCTACGCAGCGCATACCACCTCGTCCGGATCCGGGAGGGAGATGAGTGGAAGACAGCCTTCCGTACCCCGAACGGCCACTTTGAATACCTGGTAATGCCGTTCGGGTTGACCAACGCTCCTGCCGTCTTTCAGCGCCTCATCAACGACGTCCTCCGGGACTTCATCGGCCTCTTTGTGTTCGTCTACCTGGATGATATACTCATCTTCTCCAAGTCCAGGGATGAGCACCAGGTCCATGTGAGGCGGGTCCTCCAAAGGCTGCTGGAGAACCGGCTATACGTGAAGGCTGAGAAGTGTGAATTTTTTGCTAGAACAACATCCTTCCTGGGATTCGTCATCGCTCACGACCAGGTGCGTCCAGACCCAGAGAAGGTGAAGGCGGTGGTAGAGTGGCCTACACCTGCGTCGAGGAAACAGGTGCAACAGTTCGTTGGGTTCGCGAACTTCTGCCGCCGCTTTGTCCCAAACTTCAGCACCATCGTCGGACCGCTGACCCGCCTCACGTCCCCTAAGGTCCCGTTCCGGTGGACCGAAGAGGCCGCAGCTGCTTTTCAGGCGCTGAAGGCGGAGTTCTCCTCCTCCCGGGTCCTTCGCCAGGTCGACCCCGCGCTGCAGTGCATCGTGGAGGTGGATGCTTCGGACACAGGAGTGGGGGCGGTGCTATCCCAGCGGTCGCCTGACGACGGCGCCAAAAGGCCATGCGCCTTCTTCTCCCGGCGCTTGTCCCCGGCGGAGAGAAATTACGACGTGGGGGACAGAGAGCTCCTCGCCATCAAGCTCGCGCTGCAAGAGTGGCGTCACTGGCTAGAGGGGGCGGACCTGCCGTTCGTGGTCCTGACGGACCACAAGAACTTGGAATACCTTTGATCTGCCAAGCGCCTGAACGCCAGCCAGGCGCGCTGGTCCTTGTTCTTCGCCAGGTTCCAGTTTTCCATCACCTTCAGGCCTGGCTCCAAGAACGGCCTGCCCGACGCCCTCTCTAGGCAATTCGCCCCCGAGGAGTCGGAGGACGCGCTCCACACCATCCTGCCCAGGTCGTGCATCGTGGGAGCCATCTCCTGGGACATAGAGAGCAAGATCCGGAAGGCGCAGGAGGTGGAACCTGACCCTGGCGGCGGACCAGAGGGAAGACTATTCGTGCCATCTGCGGTTCGAGGAGAGGTCATCCACTGGCTACACACCTCCAGGCTCACCTGTCACCCTGGCTCCTCCCGGATGATAGACCTCCTCCAGCGGTCCTTTTGGTTGCCGGGCCTGCGGAGGGATGCGGCTCGCTACGCCCGGGCCTGCCCAGTTTGTGCCACCAATAAGTCAGGAAACGCCCCTCCAGCGGGTCTGCTCCAGCCCCTGCCCGTCCCTGGCAGGCCCTGGTCGCACATCGCCCTGGACTTCGTCACCGGACTCCCAGTCTCCAACTCCTACGACACCATCCTGACCATCATGGATCGCTTCTCCAAGGTGGTACACTTCGTTCCCCTGCGAGGTCTCCCTACTGCCCTGGAGACGGCGGACCTCCTCATCCAACACGTGGTCAGGCTGCACGGGATTCCGATGGACGTGGTCTCGGACCGGGGGCCCCAATTTTCCTCTGAGGTTTGGAAGTCGTTTTGTAACGCCATCGGAGCCAAGGTGAGCCTCTCCTCCGGCCATCACCCCCAATCCAACGGGCAGTGTGAGCGGACCAACCAGGAGCTGGAGGCTGCGCTCCGCTGTGTGACTGCATCCAAACCCACGTCCTGGAGTAACCATCTTGCCTGGGTTGAATACGTCCACAACACCGCTCGATCTTCTGCTACAGGGATGTCCCCCTTCAAGGCGTCCCTGGGTTACGACCCCCCGCTGTTCCCGGCGCAGGTGAGTGAGGTAACTGTCCCGTCAGTTAGGGCGCATCTCAGGCAGTTCCGCTCCATCTGGGCATCGGCGCGTAATGCGCTTTTACGCACGGCGGAGCGCAACAGAACTGTGGCGGACCGGCACAGAAGACCTGCCCCGGCGTACAGAGTTGGGCAACGAGTCTACGTGTCAACCCAGGACGTAACATTGAAAGGCGAGAGGAGGAAGCTGGCACAGCGCTTTATGGGACCCAACCCCATCACCCGGATCATCAACCCGGTAGCTGTGCGTGTGGCTATTCCCCCCTCCCTCCGCAGCCATTCCACCTTCCACGTTTCCAGGGTGAAGCTGGCAGTCTCCGACCCCCTTTGCCCTCCTCCTGCTGCGCAACCCGCGCCCCGGATGGTTGGTGGCCATCCGGCCTGGGCCGTCTCTTCCATCCTGGACTCCCGGCGCCGGGGTCGTGGGTTGCAGTACTTGGTGGACTGGGAGGGCTATGGGCCTGAACATCGACAGTGGGTGCCCCCGTCGTTTGTGTTAGACCCCTCGCTCATCGCTGATTTCCACCGAGCGCACCCAGAGAAGCCATCGCCAGGAGGCGCTGCTAGAGGGGGGAGTACTGTCACGCCGCGCCGCTCATCAGCGGCGCCACCTGCACGCACACCTGCACATCATCAGTGGCGAGGAATATAAGCCGCCTCGCCCTGAGCTTCGGCCTGAAGCCGTCAGACTTCGCCACTCATCATCGTGAGTCAACCTTTCCTTCAGCACGACGCTTTTGGTAAGAAGCCCTTACCTCCTTTCTCTCCAGTCTGCTCCCCTGTGCACAGGTGGATTCCTCGGCGGTGGACGACGCCTCTCCCTCGCCATTCCTCGCTGCTGCACCGAGCCCTGCAGGTGGCCATCTTCCGGGTCCCGTCCTTGTGGTGCCAGTCATCTGTCCCTTGCAAGTAAGCTCCTCTCTCGCTCATTCTCCTCCTGTGTTGGTGTGTGCCCGTCACCCTGTGTCCTTGTGCTCTTTCCCATAGGGTTGCCGGCTGTACGGTCTCCTGCCTCTGTGCCCGAAGCAGACGCCGCCACCAATACATTTACACCCCGCAGACACACATCCATTCACCCCTGTTGCTAATAAACTATTTGAACTTCTCTGAGCCTGTGTGTGTGCGTCTCCTGAGCCGCGCGTTATGTCAATCGTGGGTTCGATCCCTGCCCCCGGCCAACAGTGATCTGTGTGGAGTTTGCATGTTCTCCCCGTGTTTGCGTGGGTTTACTCTGGGATTTCTCCAGTTTCCTCCCACATGTCAAAAACATGCAGGTTAGGGAGTTAAGGGGCGCTTGCGCAAGCAGCGACTGGCAGCTGGTGGCTTGTCACCAGACTGCAAAACAAATCTACCTATGGGTACAAAATAAGTAATAAAAAAAGGGCTCGCTCCACAGCGCTGGAGTGAGTTTCGTGCTGGATCAAACAAACACCCTTTTAAACTAACTAACTAACAAACTAACCTGCACTTATATAGCGCTTTTCTAGTCACAAAGACCACTCAAAGCGCTTTCATTAATACTAACCCTCTATTCTAAGGGCCTATAGGATATCTAGGGACAATTTAGAACAGCCAATTAACCTAACATGCATGTCTTTGGCATGTGGGAGGAAACCGGAGAAATCCCGGAGTAAACCCACGCAACACGGGGAGAACATGCAAACTCCACAACGATCACTGTTGGTCGGGGGCTGGGATCGAACCCACGATCCCACGATCCCCACAATCCTCCGGCCAAGGGTAAACTGTGCTGCTGCAGTGCTAACCACTGCGCCACCGTGCAGCCCAAAACTTCAGTTCGCAGTGTCCTGCCTGCACTTATTCCATGCCTCAACACTGGGTTCCCTTATTTCATCCGCAACACGGGTGCGCAAAGCGATATTGTGTTATTATCACAGCGTACAGCGCGTGATCACAGACTCAGAGTGAGGGAAATGTGGCTGCCAATCCGTGCCAACAGCCTCTCCGGCCACCACCGAGCATTTAAACATTTTTACACATTCATACCCAGTGTTATGGGCACTGGAGGCAATGCGGGTGAAGTGTCTTGCCCAGGGACACAATGGCAGGATATCTGGGGAGAGCGTGATGCGAACCGCCAACCATCGGGTTATTAGACGACCTGCTCTACCTGCTGAGCCGCTGCCGCCCCACTTTTTCCTCCACTTTCCCTCTTTAGGAAAGCTATGGAGGCTCACCCCGCTCTCTTTATTTCCCTTTGATTGGAAATTACATCCAAAAGCCGCGCAATGTGGCATTTTCACTGACAAATGGCAGTAGTTAGGAGCTTCGCTTCTTGGCTTGTATAAGACAGAAAAAACGGCTGCAACCTTTCTACGTCACTACCCAGAATGCATTGCGATGTAAACAATAATGGCGATTTACATCGTAATAAAGTTTTTTAAAAATATATAAAACTGGGAATTATTTTCAAAAAAATTATATTATAGTTATGTTAGTAACATAAAAATAAAGCATATAGAGCTAACATGCCAATATAATCTGAGTTCCTTTTAAGTACATAGAAGAACAGATAGATGAGTTCTTTGATATCAATACTACACAAACAACGGCATGTATAAAGTGGGAGGCTTTCAAAGCTTTTATTAGGGGGCATATTATTAGTTATACAGGTTCAAAATCTAAGAAGACCCGAGAGGAGAGAGTCCAATTGGAACGTAAAATATAAATTCTTCAAGAAAAGGTGTATGCAGGAAGTAACCCACAGTTAGAGAACGAATTACTGATTCTGAGAGCTGAATATGACAAAAAAATCAGCGAATAGAGCTGCCTCGAGTCTTCTAAGATTGAAGCAAACTTTTTATGAACAAGGTGAAAAATCAGGAAAATTATTGGCATGGCAGATTAAACAATTAGAATCTAAAACACCAATTACCAGTATTATAAGTAACGGACAGGTAGTTATAGATCCTTTAGAAATTAATAGTGCCTTTAGAGATTATTATGAAAAACTATATGATACAAAAGATGAAACTGACTTAACAAAACTAAATGGATTTTTGGGTGGATTATCCATACCAGGTATTCCAAATGAAAACAGGGAGATACTGGAGTCTAAAATTAGTCAAGAAGAATTTGGGCAAGCCATTGATGATATGAAATCAGGGAAAAGAGCAGGACCAGATGGTCTTCCAGTCGACCTCTATAAAAAATTTAAGAATAAATTAATAAAACCACTTTTGGAAATGGTTTTAGAAGCATTTCAAAATGGTAATTTACCATCATACATGAATAATGCCTTAATTATACTGTTGCCAAAACCAGGTAAGCCCTCTAATAAATGTGAAAATATGAGACCAATAAGCCTATTAAATGCTGATCTTAAAATAATCTGTAAAATTTTAGCAAAACGACTACAAGAAATATTACCAAATATTATTAACCGAGATCAGAATGGCTTTATAATGGGAAGACAAGGCTTCCATAATGTAAGAAGACTATTTAATATTATTTATTCCAATAAAGAAGCACCGGATACAGCTCTCCTATCATTGGACGCCGAAAAGGCCTTTGATAGGGTCAAAAGGCCCTATCTTTTTGAAGTCCTACAAAGGTTTGGACTTGGAAATAATTTCATAAAATGGGTCCAGATAATTTACAATAATGCTACAGCAGAAATCCTAACAAACAGCAATATCTCAAAATCAATAAAAATCAATAGAGGATGTCGACAAGGCTGTCCACTTTCACCTTTATTGTTTACTATGGCAATTGAACATTTAGCGATGGCAGTACATTTACATCCACAAATATATGGAATTAAAGTAGGACCAACAGAACATAAAATCTCCCTGTATGCCGATGACATAATTTTGTTTATGTCGAATTTTAAAAAATCAATTCCGACCTTGTTAAATTTAATAAAGAACTTTGGGGATATATCAGGATATAAAATAAACAAAACAAAATCTTCAATATTAATGTTAAATGAGACCCAGAGAAATCATCCATCTCCTGAGGTAAACCAATTCAATGTTGTAAATCAGTTTAAATATTTAGGAATTCAAATTTTGCCTAAGCTAGAATCAGTCGCCAATGCCAACTATGAAGCCTTAATGACAAATATTAATAAGTTGCTTCAGAGATGGATGTCACTACCAATGTCGATGATCGGGAGAATTAATATACTTAAAAGTAATATCTTACCAAAAATACTTTATTTATTTCAAAACATTCCTTTACCACCACCTTCAGATCTATTCTCAAGAATTAAAAAAAAGTTAGTGGAATTTATATGGAACAATAGGAAGGCTAGATTACGTTTGTCCTTACTATACTTACCATTTGATCGTGGAGGTCTGAAATGTCCAAACTTTATGTTGTATTACTGGTCAGCACAACTGAGGTCTATGACATTATTTTTCATCAAATGATCCTCCTCACCGGACTGAAATGGAATCATACAATTTACCTTTACCTCTTCCCTTATTCATATACTCAGACTCGGCTAAAAAATTACAGAAACAAGTTAAAGCACATGATCAAAATATGGTGTGAAATCAAAAAATATTTAAAAGAACCACACTCACTGTCACAATTTAGCCCAATATGGGGTAATCAATATTTTACACCAGGGAGAGCGGATATTGTATTTATAAGTATGGAATTTAAAAGGGATTCAAAAGATTCGAGACTTATATTTGTCACGCTCAGATAACATAATGTCTTTTGAAGAACTGAGGATTAAATTCAATCTTAATAGAACACACTTTTTTAAATATCTTCAGCTTAGAAATTTTATTCGTTCAAATCAAAATAATGCTCTCACTTATTCAACTTTGGAAAAAATTTTGATGAAAGATAGTAAGAGAAAGGGTATTATTTCAGAGTTATACAACTCATTGACACTATACTCAAGTGAAAACTCACAGAAAAGACTGAATGACTGGAAAGAAGACCTGCAAATTGAAATTTCAGAGGAACAATGGGAAATGGCTTGTGCAGGAGCTCAAACCAAATCAATAAATGTACGTCTTAAACTGATACATTTTAAATGGTTAATGCGGATGTATGTTACACCAGTGGAATTAAATAGATATAACAAAAACATACCAGATACATGCACAAAATGTATGGAAAGTAAAGGAACCCTATTTCACTGTTTATGGGAATGTAGAAAAATCAGAATGTTTTGGGAAGAGGCGAGGGTAACAATTGAAAAAATAATTTCAAAACAATTCACATTGAACCCTAAACTGTTTTTGTTGGGTCTGTATCCAGAAAAACATAACTTTAATAAGAGTGAAAGAGCATTCATAGACCTCAGTTTGCTTCATGCCAAAAAATGTATTGCATTACTGTGGAAAAAGACTCATAGTCCAGATGTGACTCAGTGGTTAAGACAGATGTTAACAAACCTTCCACTAGAAAGAATAACATATATACTGAAATCAAAGGAAAATGTGTTTGAGAATATATGGAGACCTTTCATTGATTATGTAAAGAATTTAAACATAACTTCTGAAGAAGACGGTGAATGATATGTGTGGACCTTGCAAATTCCAAGCTGGTGAATGTATATTATGTATTCTTACAGTGGGGCAAAAAAGTATTTAGTCAGCCACCAATTGTGCAAGTTCTCCCACTTAAAAGATGAGAGAGGTCTCCAATTTTCATCATAGGTATACCTCAACTATGAGACACAAAATGAGAAAAAAAAATCCAGAAAATCACATTGAAGGATTTTTAATGAATTAATTGGTAAATTCCTCAGTAAAATAAAATAAGTATTTGGTCACCTACAAACAAGCAAGATTTCTGGCTCTCACAGACCTGTAACTTCTTCTTTAAGAGGCTCCTCTGTCCTCCACTCGTTACCTGTATTAATGGCACCTATTTGAAATCGTTATCAGTATAAAAGACACCTTTCCACAACCTCAAACAGTCAGACTCCAAACTCCACTATGGCCAAGACCAAGGAGCTGTCAAAGGACACCAGAAACAAAATTGTAGACCTGCACCAGGCTGGGAAGACTGAATCTGCAATAGGTAAGCAGCTTGGTGTGAAGAAATCAACTGTGGGAGCAATTATTAGAAAATGGAAGACATACAAGACCACTGATAATCTCCCTCGATCTGGGGCTCCACACAAGATCTCACCCCGTGGGGTCAAAATTATCACGAGAACGGTGAGCAAAAAATCCCAGAACCACATGGGGGGACCTAGTGAATGACCTGCAGAGAGCTGGGACCAAAGTAACAAAGGCTACATCAGAAACACACTATGCCGCCAGGGACTCAAATCCTGCAGTGCCAGATGTGTCCCCCTGCTTAAGCCAGTACATGTCCAGGCCCGTCTGAAGTTTGCTAGAGAGCATTTGGATGATCCAGAAGAGGACTGGGAGAATGTCATATGGTCAGATGAAACCAAAATAGAACTTTATTGTAAAAACTCAACTTGTCGTGTTTGGAGGAGAAAGAACACCATACCTACTGTGAAGCATGGGGTTGGAAACATCATACTTTGGGGCTGTTTTTCTGCAAAGGAACCAGGACGACTGATCCGTGTAAAGGAAAGAATGAATGGGGCAATGTATCGTGAGATTTTGAGTGAAAACCTCCTTCCACCAGCAAGGGCATTGAAGATGAAACGTGGCTGGGTCTTTCAGCATGACAATGATCCCAAACACACCGCCCGGGCAACGAAGGAGTGGCTTCGTAAGAAGCATTTCAAGGTCCTGGAGTGGCCTAGCCAGTCTTCAGATCTCAACCCCATAGAAAATCTTTGGAGGGAGTTGAAAGTCTGTGTTGCCCAGCGATAGCCCCAAAACATCACTGCTCTAGAGGAGATCTGCATGGAGGAATGGGCCAAAATACCAGCAACAGTGTGTGAAAACCTTGTGAAAACTTGCAGAAAACGTTTGACCTCTGTCATTGCCAACAAAGGGTATATAACAAAGTAATGAGATGAACTTTTGTTATTGACTAAATACTTATTTTACCATGGAATTTACCTATTAATTCATTAAAAATCCTTCAATGTGATTTTCTGGATTTTTTTTTTTCTTATTTTGTCTCTCATAGTTGAGGTATACCTATGATGAAAATTGGAGACCTCTCTCATCTTTTAAGTGGGAGAACTTGCACAGTTGGTGGCTGACTAAATACTTTTTTACCCCACTGTATGTAATAGATTACCTAGACTAAACAGAGGAGCATTGTTGTTGACTTGTTTTTGTTAATGGCTGTTGTAGTTTTTATTACATTTTTTTTTTGTTATTTTGTTATTGTTCTTTCTAATTTTTAAATTACTTTTGTGTTAGTGTCTGACTGTGTGTGTTATGTTTGTAAAAAAAAAAAAAAATGTTCAATAAAAAACATTGTGGGGGAAAAAAAAAAAAGAATGTGCTGCTAGTCCAGCAAAAGCTAGCAGTACTCAAATACTTTGCAAGAAGTTTCATGAAATGGTCAGTCAGAAAGCAACTCATACCGGCTCGGACGTTGCCCAGGCTAACAAGGTCCGTGCTGATCTGTTCACACTCCGACAGGCAGCGAAAAGTAAGCTAGGAGCAGGAAGACAAGAGAAGAGGAAAACAGCAGCCTTGCGTGTAGCAGAATGGAATGTACACACTCTGTTGGACAGAACAACATCATAGCGCCCAGAAAGACAGACCGCGCTTGTGGCCCTGGAAATGAACAGGTACAATGCAGACATAGCTGCACTTGGTGAAACAAGATTGCCTGGATATGACAGCTTGGAAGACCATGGGTACATCTTCTTTTGGAGTGGGAGATCAACTCAAGAAAGGAGAGAAGCAGGAGTGGGCTTTGCAGTTAGAAAGGAGATAGCAGCAATGCTTGATGAGGAACCGGTGCCAATCAACAACAGGATAATGACTATGAAACTCCCACTATAGCGGAAGATGTATGCCACACTCATCAGTGTATATGCCCCAACAATGACCACCACAGAGGAGGTGAAGGAAGAGTTCTACAGTGATTTACGTGAGACTATCAGGCGTGTACCGACTGATGACAAGCTGATACTCGTTGGAGATTTTAATGCCAGAGTTGGTTCGGACACTGAGAAATGGAAAGGAGTGCTAGGCAGTCATGGAGTAGGCAAGTGCAATGCTAATGGAGAACTTCTACTTGCACTATGTTCAGAGAACAACCTTGTGATAACCAACACTCTATTTAAGCACAAGGACATACACAAGAAGACATGGATGCACCCAAGATCCAAGCACTGGCACTTGTTAGACTACATCATAGTACGGCAGAGAGACATAAGGGATGTATTAGACACCAGAGCAATGAGAGGTGCGGACTGTGGTACTGATCATGTTATGCTGAGATCAAGATTAAGGATTAGCAGATGAAAACAGCACTGCAGGACTGGTGCAAAGCCACCACGGAAGCTAAACACTAGTGCACTGAAAGGCCAAAAGAAGCAGGAAGAACTTACACAGGAAATGAATGAAAACTTGAAAGACTGGGACAGCAACAACTCAGAGAATGACATAGAAGAGAAATGGGCAACATTGAAGGATACGGTGTATCAGACTGCGAGTGATGTATTAGGCCACCCTGACAGGAAACATCAAGATTGGTTTGATGAGCATAATGAACACCTGAAGAAACTAGAAGTGAGGAATACAGCTAGGCAGGAAAACCTACAATGTAACACAAGGTCGAAGAAGAAGAAATACTCAAAGGCTCAGAGTGAGCTACAGAAGTACACCAGAGAGATGAAGTCCGATTGGTGGGATGAAAAGGCGGAGGAACTTCAAACTGCAGCAGACAGGAAGGACATAAAAACATTCTTCACAGGTTTGAGAGAAATCTACCGCCCTAAACCAAGAGGATTGATCCAACTAAAGGCTATGGATGGTGAAATGGTTCTGCAGGAGAAAGACAAGATCCTGGACAGATTTGCAGACTACTTTGACCAACTACTAAACAACCCTGGAGATCTCACTGAAGAGGCTAAAGAAGCTCTAGTGCAGCGACCAGCTGTATCAAGTCTGGATGAACCACCAAATATTGATGAACTAATGGCAGCTATCAGGACAACACAGGATGGTAAAGCTCCAGGAAGGGATGGAATTCCAGCATAAGTGTGGAAATTTGGTGGTGTTCAGCTGACCAACTGCCTGCACAAGCTCATCCAAGAGATATGGGATGCCCAGAAAGTACCTCAAGACTGGAAGGATGCAAGTATTGTGCCTTTGTTCAAGAAAGGTGACAGGAAAGATTGTGGAAATTACCGAGGTATATTACTGCTAGCCACTATTGGTAAGATTCTCTCGCGTGTACTACTTAACAGACTCAATGAACACATCTCGCAGAATGTACTACCGGAAACCCAGTACGGCTTTAGAAGTGGAAGAAGCACAATGGACATGATTTTCTGCTTGAAACAGGTTCAAAAAAAGTGTACTGAATATAACATGCCGCTTTATGTAGTCTTCATAGACTTCAGTAAAGCCTTCAATACTGTTTCGCGACAAGGACTCAAGAAATATGGCTGTACAGAGAAGTTTGTCAGCCTGATTGAGGCACTCCATACAGGTATGCAAGCAAATGTGGCAATGAGTGGTTCAGTATCTAAAGACTTTTCAGTAAGCATCGGGGTGAAACAAGGGTGTGTGCTGGCACCTAAACTCTTCTCGCTATATCTGGCAGCCATGTTTGAGGTGGCCTTCAAAGACACTTCAGAAGGAGTACACATTCAAACAAAGAAAGAAGCAGACTTGTTCAATGTGGCACAGTTTAAAACCAAGAGTAAGACATCAATAAAGGTAGTAAGAGAAATGCTCTTTGCCGACGACAGTGCTCTAGTTGCACACAGTGCTGAAGATATGTCATCTTTAGTGAAGAAATCTGCAAGAGCAGCTAGCCAATTCAGCCTCCAAATCAACATCAAGAAGACAGAGTGCCTTTATCAACCATCAAAGTTCCAGTTATCAACATCACTACCAGAAGAGATCAGCATTGGTACAGAGCCACTAGTCAAGTGCAAGACTTTCAAGTAGCTAGGGAGTACCGTTTCAGAGAATGCTAGGCTGGAGGATGAACTATCTCTCAGAATGGGAAGAGCGAGCGCTATGTTTTGGAAACTTGAGGGAGAGACTGTGGAACAATCGACATGTGTCTATCCGTGTGAAATGCAAAGTGTACAGAGTGACAGTACTGGCTACTCTATTGTACGGTGCTGAAACTTGGACTGTCTACAGAGTGCAAGTGAAGAAACTCCACGCGTACATGATGAGACACCTTCGAGCCATAATGAACATCTCATGGAAAGACAAGATAACCAACATAGAAGTGTTGAAATGAGCTGGTCTACCATCAATGGAGGACATGCTAATACAGACGAACCTGAAATGGCTTGGACATGTTGAGAGGATGGACCACCAGCGTCTCCCTCGGCAGTTACTCTACTCACAGTTATGCAAGGGCAAACGCAATCAGGGTAGACCAAGGCTCAGATTTTTAAAGACACTGTAAAAAGAAACTTGAAGAAGCTGGATATAGACAGGAGTTCCTGGCAGCGGAAGACTAAGGACAGAGCTGCATGGAGGAATCTGATCAGACCTAAATGAAACAGTCATTGTCGCCCATGACAGACTTAGACATTCCTTCTTAGCCAAGTGTGTGTGTGTGGGGAGGGGGGGGGGGATTTCGACTTTAGCAGTGCCACAATGTGATCTTGGGTTAAAAGAGGTTCATCCTACAACTTAATGGACTGGAAGTGAATTTATATTGCTCCGAGGTTTAGGAACAGATTGTTAATTATAGCGAAATAACTTAAAAGCAACAACATTTAGATGTTGTCAGAAGAAAAATAAAAGAAGGAAAAAACCAACAACTAGATGTTCATGGGTTAGTGAGTTACGTCACTGGGGAAGCCGCAAGTGACTAATTAGCTTGACTGTCTGCTGGTATAAATACAGGGCTGTTACAGCCAAAATATACCAAAATAAACAAGAACAACACCAGAAAATGAGCTGTATGATTGAATGTGTAGAAATTAATCGGCTGGAAACACGGATGGTAAATGTAAACGATAAATGGTGTTCACTTATATAGCGCTTTTTACTCATCTCTGGATGACCAAAGCGCTTTACAGATCCTGCTCTCCACCCATTCACACACTGATGGCGGTGGAGCTGCCATGCACCGGCGCTGGCCTGACTCACCAGGAGCAACTGGGGGTTCAGTGTCTTGCTCAAGGACACTTTAAAATGCAGACTGCAGACAGAACGGGAATTGAACCACTGACCCTCCGATTAGGAGTCGGCTACATTACACCTGCACCACAGCCGCCTGTGGGACAAGCACAATATGCAAAAATCATAAATAAAAACTAACCCAGCCTCAGGGGGTGCACAAGCCAGTATACTCCTTGTGCCGGTCCCAAGTAAATAGGGAGGGTTGTGTCAGGAAGGGCATCCGATGTAAAACCTTTGCCAAATCAAACATTTGGATCATGACAAATGAGACTTCCATACCGGATCGATCGAGGCCTGGTTTAACAATGACCGCCACCAGTGCTGTTAACCGACAGGGTGCTGGTGGAAATTGGGCTACTGTTGGTCAAAGATCAAAGAGGAGGAGAGGGGGAAGGTGTGTTAGGAGGGAGAGAGAGAAAAGGAAAGGTAGAAGTGTGAAGGTGAAAGTAGGGACGTTAAATGTAGGGACTATGACTAGTAAAGGCAGAGAGTTGGCTGATATGATTGAGAGAAGAAAGGTAGATGTACTGTGTTCAAGAAACCAAATGTAAGGGAAGCAAGGCTCGGAGCATTGGCGGTGGATTTAAACTGTTTTACCATGGTGTAGATAGGAAGAGAAATGGAGCAGGAGTAATCTTGAAGGAAGAGTATGTGAAGAGTGTTCAGGACGTAAAGAGGGAGTCGGACAGAATCACGAGTTTGAAGCTAGAAGTCAAAGGTGTGATGTTGAATGTTGTCAGTGCGTATGCCCCACAAGTTGGAGGTCAGGTAGAAGAGAAAGAGGAATTCTGGAGTAAGTTGGATGAAGTGGTAGAGAGTGTTCCGGGGGGGGGGGGGGGGGGGGGGCGGGGATGGTGATTGGAGCAGACTTTAATGGACATATAGGTGAAGGGAACAGAGGTGATGAGGAGGTTCTAGGTAGTAATGGTCTTAAGGATAGAAATGTGGAAGGATAGATGGTTGTGGATTTTGCTAAAAGGATGAAAATGGCTGTGGTGAACATATACTTTAAGAAGAGAGAGGAACATAGGGTGACTTTCAAGAATGGAGGAAGGTGCACACAGGTGGACTACATCTTATGCAGAAGGAGAAATCTGAAAGAGACTGCACGGTGGTGGCAGGGGAGAATGTAGCTAGACAGCATCGGATGACTTTACAAAGCAAGAAGAGGAAAACTGAAGGCATAGCCAAAGATTAAGTGGGGAAGTTACAGAAGGAAGAAGGTTGCACAGAGTTCAGGAAGGAGTTGATACAGGCTCTGGGTGTAGTGAAGAATTACCAGATGACTGGGAAAGTACAGCAAAAGTATTGAGGGAAACGGGTAGAAAGGTATGTGGTGTATCCAGTGGACAGAGGAAGGAAGACAAGGAGACTTGGTGGTGGAATGAGGAGGTACAGGAAAGTATCCAAAAGAAGAGGTTAGCAAAGAAAAAGTGGGATAGTCAGGGAGATGAAGAAAGTAGACAGGAGTGTTCGGAAGCTAGGCGCATGACAAAGAAAGAGGTGGCAAAGGAAAAGGCATATAGTGAGTTGTATGAGAGGCTGGACATTAAGAAAGGAGAAAAGGACTTGTATCGACTGGCTAGCCAGAGATCGAGCTGTAAAGGATGTGCAACAAGTTAGGTTGATTAAGGACAAAAATTGTAATGTACTAACAAATGATGAGTGTGTTGAGGAGGTGGAAGGAGTACTTTGAAGAGCTGATGAATAAAGAAAATAAGAGAGAGAGAGGAGGATGGATGAAGGAAAGATGGTGAAAAAGTAAGTCCCGAGGATTAGCAAGGTGGAAGTGAGGGCAGCTTTGAAGAGGATGAAGAATGGAAAGGTGGTTGGTCCAGATGACATACCTGTGGAGGTATGGAGATGTGCAGGAGAGATGGCAGTGGACTTTTTAACCAGATTATTTGACACAATCTTGGAGAGTGAGAAGATGCCTGAGGAGTAGAGAAGAAGTGTTTTGGTACCAATTTTCAAGAACAAAGGTGATGCTCAGAGCTGTAGTAGCTACAGAGGCATAAAGTTGATGGCCACACTATGAAGGTAAGGGAAAGAGTTGTTGAAGCCAGGTTAAGAGGAGAGGTGACAATCAGTGAGCAGCAGTACGGTTTCATGTCAAGAATGTGTACTACAGATGCAATGTTTGCTCCAAGAGTGCTGATGGAGAAGTATAGAGAAGGTCAGAAGGAGTTGCACTGTGTCTTTGTGGCTCTAGAGAAAGCATATGATAGGGTGCTAGGAGAGGAAGTGTGGTACGGTATGTCAGGAGTAGCAAAAAAGTATGTAAGGGTGGTGCAGGACATTCAATTCAACTTTATTTATATAGCGCCATTTCACAACAACAGTCATCTTATAGCACTTTCAACTGTAGGGGGAAGCCCCACAGTTGCAGAAAGACCCCAGCAATCAGGCGATCCCCTGTGAGCAAGCACTTGGCGATGGTGGAGAGGAAAAACTCCCTTTTAACAGGAAGAAACCTCCAGCAGAACCAGGCTCAGGGAGGGGCAGTCATCTGCTGCGACTGGCTGGGGGGTGAGGGGACAGAGAAGATGAAAAGAACAGACATGTAGAGAGCAAACAGCACGATGGGGACTCAATCTATGGGAGAGAACAAATAGATGTTAATGACAGGCAAAAAAAAAAAATATTTCATTGAGAGTGAAGAAAGGAGTGAAGCCCAGTGCATTATTGGAGGTCCCCCGGCTGACTAAACCTATTAGCAGCATAACTAAGGGAGGGTTCAGAAACACATGACCCCTCCCTAATTGTAGGCTATATCAAAAAAGAAGGTTTTAACCCTATTCTTAAAAACAGAGATCGAGTCTGACTCCTGAATCCAGATTGGCAGCTGGTTCCACAGGAGAGGAGCTTGATAACTGAAGGCTCTGCCTCCCACTGTACTTTTGGAGATTCTAGGTATTACAAGTAATTCTGCATTTTGGGACCGTAGTGCTCTGTTAGGATGATACGGTAGTATCAGATCTTTTAAATAAAAAGGGGCCTGATTGTTTAGAGCTTTGTAAGTAAGAAGAAGGATTATAACCTTAATTCTAAACTCTATGGGAAGCCAATGAAGGGAGGCCAGAACTGGAGAGATATGATCTCTCTTTCTAGTACCTGTTAAAACTCTTGCTGCAGCATTTTGGATCAGCTGAAGACTTTTTAAAGATGTTTTAGGACAACCTGATAATAAAGAATTACAATAATCTAATCTCGAGCTCACAAAAGCGTGGATCAGTTTCTCAGCATCACTCTGAGACAAGATGCTCCTAATCTTGGAAATATTACGCACATGATAGAAGGCAGTCTTAGAAACAAATTTAATATGTGAATTGAAAGACAGATCTTGATCAAAAATAATTCCAAGGTTCCTCACAGAGCTATTAAGAGAAAGAGTAACCGCATCCAAACTGAAAGTTTGATTTGGAAAGGAATTTCTAAGGTTTTTTGGACCAACAAGAATGACTTCAGTCTTATCTGAATTTAATAGCAGGAAATTACAAGTCATCCAAGCTTTGATTTCCTTAAGACAGGCTTCTAACTTGGCTAATTGATTACTGTCATCGGGCTTCACTGACAGGTATAATTGTGTGTCATCTGCATAACAATGAAAATGTATAAAGTGTTTTCTAATAATGTTGCCTAACGGAAGCATATATAAACTAAAAAGTAGGGACGAGCACAGATCCCTGTGGAACTCCATGACTGAGCTTTGAGTTGAAAGAAAACTCATTATTGACATGAACAAACTGGAACCTATCAGATAAATAAGATCTAAACCCCTGCAACGAAGTTCCATTAAGTCCAACACAGTGTTCTACTCTATCAAGTAGAATATTATGATCGATAGTATCAAAAGGTGCACTAAGGTCTAAAAGGACAAGTACAGAAACTAGTCTATTATCAGATGCGATGAGGAGGTCATTAGTGACCTTCGCAAAGGCTGTTTCAGTCCCATGATGGATTCTAAACCCAGACTGAAACTCTTCAAGTAATCCATTTCCCTGCAGGTGGTCAAATAATTGCGTAGCAACAACTCTTTCTAAGATTTTGAAATGAAAGGGAGATTAGAGATTGGTCTATAGTTAGCTAAAGCTCCTGGATCTAGCGTTGGCTTTTTGAGTAAGGGTTTAATTACAGCCGTTTTAAAAGCCTGCAGTACATGGCCTAAAGTTAATGAAGAATTGATTATATGAAGAATAAAGCTACCAATAAGTTGGAAGACTTCTTTAAATAACCTGGTAGGAATAGGGTCTAAAAGACAAGTTGAAGGCTTCAGTGAGGAAACTATTTTGTCTAACTCTAAAAGGTCAATTGGAGTAAACTCATCAAGACAGATATCAGTTGAAGGAGTTGTAGTAGTTACTGTATTTAAGTTAACGGTGGGAAGAATCTGATTGATTTTATCTCTGATGGATGAAATTTTATTATTGAAAAAGTTCATAAAGTCCTGACTAGTAAGCTCTAAGGGAATGCTAGGATTGACAGAGTCCTGACTCTTTGTCAACCTGGCTACAGTACTGAAATGAAACCTGGGATTATTCTTGTTCTCTTCTATTAATGCAGAATAATAACTCGTTCTAGCTTTTCTCAGAGATTTTTTATAAATTAAAAGATGATTTCTCCAAGCTAAATAGATTTCATCTAAATTAGTGGAGCGCCATTTTCTTTCTAATTGACGAGTCTTCTGTTTTAAGCTACGAGTTTCTGTGTTGAACCAAGGTGTTAGAAATCTCTGATTAGACTTTTTCTTTTTTAAGGGGGCCACCAAGTCTAGAGGTCTGATGCAGAGAAGCTGTAACACTATCTACCATACTAGCAATTACAGAAGGAGCAAGCTGTCTATAGCTTATTTCCGTTGTGTTGACACATGGCATAGAGGAAACAATCTGCATAAATTTGGTAACAGCATCATCTGAGAGGCATCTACTGTAGTAATATTTTTCCTTAGGAGCCAAATAGTCAGAAATAGTAAAATCAAAGGTTAACAGACAATGGTCTGACAGTACAGGGTTATGAGGAGACACTACCAGATTTTCTATTTCTATGCCATATGTCTGAACAAGGTCCAACGTATGGTGGAGATAATGAGTAGAATTTCCTACTTTCTGAGAAAACCCAATCGAGTCTAATATTGAATTAAATGCCACATTAAGACAGTCACTATCTACATCTACAGGTATATTAAAGTCCCCTACTATAATTATTCTATCTGATTTCAGCACTAAATCAGCTAAGAATTCAGCAAATTCGGTTAAAAATTCTGAGTAGGTTGATGGAGGATGATAAACTATGGCAAATAAAATTGGGTTTAGCCTAAAATTGCTAAAGTGCCCAATACTGAGGACCAGGCCCTCAAAGGAATTATAACATGTTTTTTGCTTTACATTAACTAGTAATTTGGAATGGTAAATTGTTGCTACTTCTCCTCCACGACCAGAACTTCTGGGATTTTGACAGTTTAAATAACCAGAGGGAGCTGATTCATTTAAATCAACATAATCCTCTTGCCCTAACCAAGTCTCTGTAAGGGATATTACATCAATCTGATGATCAATTAACAGATCATGGACAAGCAGAGACTTGGGAGTTAGAGACCTAATATTTAACAAACCGCATTTAATTTTTAAATTTTGAGGAGGAACAGAGGCCAAATCATTCAATTTAGAGGCTTCATGTTTAATTTGAGTTTTACCAACTTTTTGTTTAATCACTTTGGGATGCTTATATATTATATTTTTATTTACTTTGGAGGGAGCAGACAATGATTCTCTGATGGGGAAGACAGGAGCTAAGTTGAGGGGTGGCGGATGAAGAGGAGCTGCAGAGAGGCGTGTAAGACCGCGACTCTGCTTCCTGGTCCCAACTCTGAGTTGTCAAGATTTTGGAAATTTGGATAAAAAAGATGCCAGATTGTTAGATAAATGAGATGCACCATCCAAAGTGGGATGGACGCTGTCTCGTCTCATAAGACCAGGTTTTCCCCAAAATGAGCTCCAATTGTCAATGTAGCCCACATTGTTTGCAGGACACCACACAGACAGACAGCGGTTGAAGGATGACAAGCGGCTAAACATGTCATCACTGGTCAGATTGGGGAGGGGCCCAGAGAATACTACAGAGGCAGACATCGTTTTTGCAAAGTCACACACCGATTCTACATTAAGTTTCGTGACTTCCGACTGCCGGAGACGGACATCATTAATGCCAGCATGAATAACAATTGTGGAGTATTTACAGTTACTTCTAGCCAGCATTTTCAAATTTGACTCGATGTCGCCTGCTCTGGCCCCAGAAATGCATTTGACTATGGCCGCTGGAGTCTCTAGGTTCATGTTTCTGTCTACAGAGTCGCCAATGATCAGAGTTTTTTCCTCAGCAGGTGTGTCGCTGAGTGGGGAAAAATGATTAGAAACATGAACAGGTTGGTGGTGAACCGGGGCTTTGCGGCTTGGCTTCCTTCTCACCGTCACCCACCCAGTCTCCTCGCTGCTGAGGAGGACCGGATGACCACTAACGGGTCGCCCTACGCTAGCGAGCTCCGCTGCAGCTAGGGGACGTCCATCAAGAGTAAATGGCGCAGACGGTGTTTCAATGCAGCAGAGCCAGGATTCCAAATCAGACAACCTCGCCTCGAGCGCCTCAAAAAGACAACATTTATTACATTTACTGTTGTCACTAAAAGAGGCAGAGGTGTAGCTAAACATCTGACAGAGAGAGCACACCAGAGGAGAAGGGGAAGGAGAGGTAGTAGCCATAGCTAGTGGCTAACCCGAAGCTAACAAAAACACCGATGAAAGGTGAAGAGAAGGCTAAGGAGGGTGATTAGGTGACACTGAGTGCGCACACAAGAACTAACGGTAGATGGAAAAAAGTGGTTAAAATATAATTAAAAGCAAAATCCTCAGGAGAGTGAGGAGAGCTAACCACACGGACAGACAGCAATACAGGAAGTGACGATACGTTACCACAAGTGACGCTCACCAATGAGTGCAGAATGCAGACTAATGCTGTATGAGACATGTATGAGGACAGCAAGACAGTGGTGAGGTGTGCTGTAGGAGTGATGGATGGGTTCAAGGTGGGGGTGGGATTACATCAGGGATCAGCTCTGAGCCCCTTCTTGTTTGCCATGGTAATGGACAGGCTGACAGATGAGGTCAGGCAGGAGTCTCCGTGGACCATGATGTTCGTAGACAACACTGTGATCTGTAGTGACAGTAAGGAGCAGGTGGAAGAGAACCTGGAGAGATGGAGGTATGCTCTAGAGAGAAGAGGAATGAAAGTCAGTAGAAGCAAGACAGAATATATGAATGTGAATGAGAGGGAGGCAGGTGCAATGGTGAAGATGGAAGGAGTAGAGGTAGTGAAAGTAGATGAGTTTAAATACCTGGGGTCAACCATCCAAAGCAATGGAAAATGCACGAGAGGTGAAGAAGAGTATGCAGGCAGGGTGGAGACGAGTGTCTGGGGTGATTTGTGACAGAGCGATAGCAGCTAGAGTAGTGAGACCTCCTATAATGTAAGGTTTGAAGATGGTGGCGCTGACAAAAAGACAGGAAGTGGAGCTGGAGGTGGCACAGTTGAAGATGCTAAGATTCTCACTGTGAGTGACTAGGAGGGACAGGATTAGAAATGAGTATATCAGAGGGACAGCTCAGGTTGACCAGTTTGGAGACAAAATAAGAGAGGCAAGGCTGAGATGGCTTGGACATGTGCAGAGGAGGGATAGTGGGTATGTTGGACAAAGGATGTTGAAGATGGAGCTACCAGGCAGGAGGAAAAGAGGAAGACCACAGAGAAGATTCATGGATGTAGTAAAGGAGGACATGGCGAGGGTTGGTGTTACAGAGGAAGATGAAGAGATATGGTGAGATGGCGGCAGATGATCTGCTGTGGGGGCTCCTGAAGGGAGCAGCCAAAAGAAGAAGAAGTCAAATAAAAACTGTGCTCACTCCACTAAGCTAACTAGGCTAACTACATTGCTGGTTTGTGGTTCTGGAAGCTCACAGGGACACGTCTACTCACACTGTCACTAAAATGAGTGAAGATGAAGGGGGGGGGGCATCGTTTGACTGAGCTCCAGCTGATTATGTCACAATCAGAGACAAATCAGGGCGGTTCACTGAATGAGACCTCGTGAGACCAAGGTGGAGTCTTAACAAAGCAGCAGACTTTTTGCATTGGTAGCCTCTCCAAATTTGTGTTAAAAAAGTATGTCCGCTTTTAAAATTTGTCATTTCTGAAATGCACCTGTACTGGCATTAAGTTATTTATATTTACTATTCTTTATGATTTAGTGACCTGAGGTGGGATGGGGTTTTGGATCCAACGTCTTACCCAGAGGGTCTCCCAGCATCTCGGCCAGTAACCGGCGCTCGATGGTCTGGTAGGTGATGCCCACAACGTGGCAGATGACTGAAGGTAGAGACAAGCGTTTGTCATTTTTGTACATATTCACTGTAATCACAGACTGTCCCGTTACATGTGCCAAGTCAGATGACTACACTTACACTTCCGAACGGAGTCTTCAAAACCCGTGATCCCATCGATAAGCTCTCTGTTCTCCTCGAGACTCGTCTGCGAGAACAAAAGAAGAGGAAAGGAGTCGGAGGAAAACTGAACATGCTGCAATACTGGAAGCAGATGATGGGCAGGAACAACGGTGGATGATGGATTAGTCAGCAATAATAAAATCATGACTCATTTCTGTTTCTTCCTTCAGGAGTTATTAAAAACAGAAACACTGTGTGAATGAAAGATGGCATGCATAGGCTGTAATGTGGTTCCATTTTTATTTGATAACTGGTATTCAAAATAGATCGTATGGATTATTCTTTATTTGATGAAACAATCTGAAAATCTAAACCTTTGAAATTTAATTTGAGTGTGTTTGTGACTGCGTCGTACCCAGAAGCTCTGGAAGTGGCACGTCTCCAGCAGGTTCCCCAGGTAGAGGATCTGTCTGATGGGGCGCTCCTCCTGCTGCGACACTGTAGTCAAGGAAACGACCCCCGACCCCAAATACACCCCACCCCCCCACCCTACATCACCCTAGACTTTTTACACACACTTCTATAGAGCGTCACATCCTTTAACACAAAAACAGAAGTGGGAATTAAACATGAAACCTCAGGTGGTGTAGTGTCTCAACAAAAGCACCACAGAGGACATAATAAAGCCATTTATATTGGAACCAAATCTATTTTCCCCATGTGTGAGCACAATTTAACAAGGTAAAACCCTCAAATATGATTTTTTTTTTTTCCCACAAAACGTCTAAAGCAGTTTCCATGGCAGTAACTAGAAACCAATTTTAGAGAACAGGAAGTCTGGCAACAACATTCCTGTATCCGGTCCTCTCACCTGCCGTGTCATCATTATGGGCGTAGAACCCAACGGTCTACAGAGGTTGGGTTTGTGACGTAATCATCTGACAGTTTCAACCACGGCAAAGTAAAACACACTTAAAACGTGTTGAAACAGCTGGCCGGTGAAGTGGACCCACGTTCACGCTACAGAGAGCACAAGCAGCCGTCCGCTGTGCCCGTGGTCTCCTGATGCTTGGACGCCATGGCTGTACAATCGACCCGACTGTTCCTCTCCACAATCACAGCAGCATTAATTTTAAAATTTCCAGGCATTGGATATTCGCTATGATCTTTTTCTGATGCTTCTTATTGGCTTCTGTTTTGTTTACATCACGACACTGAGTTTTAGCCAATCAGCAAAGTCAATACCAAACCCCACCCAGCTGGTTTTGGGGCCGCTCACAAGTACTTTTATTTTACAATGATTTTGGGTGCCGTTTCAAGCTTCTGTGCCCAGATCTTCTTAGTGAGGGTAGGCCCTCACTCTTCTGCTTCTTTCCTTGGTAGCACTAATTTATCCTTATAGCATATAAATTTAACACATGCATGGTCACTCTCAAAAGTTTGCAACTTTTTCTCATAAATTTCTTTTTCTCTTGTAAAGTTGCAATTTTTTTTTCTGTAAATTCACAACTTTTTCATCAAAAAATCGTCACTTTTCTCTCATAAAGCAGCTTTTTTCCTGTAAATTTTCAATGTTTTCCTCATAAATTTGTGACTTTTTTTCCTGTAAATTTTCATCTTATTCTCATAATTTTGCAACCTTTTTCTTAAAAATTTGTGACTTTTTTACTCATGTGCTTTTTTCCCCTGTAAATTTGAAACTTTTTTCTCATAAATCCGCGACCTTCTTAAAAATTTGTGACTTCTGCAAATTTTCATATTTTTTTAACATAAATTTGCAACATTCATCTGGATGCTGGTTATTTTTTTTTACTCTGTGTAATTAAATTGTAATTTGTGACTTCTCATAAACGTGACTTTTTCTTTTGTCTCAAAAATTTGCAACTTTTTTCTCATAAATCTGTGACTTTCTCATAAATTTACAAAAAAAAAATGTTCTTGTGAATTTTCAACTTTTTTCTCCCAAATTTGCCAACTTTTTTTCTGAAAAATTTGTGACTTTTTACTCAAATTTCCAACTTTTTTTCTCATAAATTTGGAAAGAAAAAAATCAAAAATTTGTGACTTCTTTCCTGGACATTTTCCTATTTTTTCACATAAATTTGCAATGCTCATCTGGATGCTGGTTAAATTTTTATTCTGTGAAATTAAATTGTAATGTGTGACTTAACTTTACAATTTAATTTCACAGAATAAAAAAAAAAAATTTAACCAGCATCCAGATGAGCATTGCAAATTTATGTGAAAAGGGCCACGCGGTGGTGGAGTGGTTAGCACCGCGGCAGCACAGCAAATCACCCTTGACCGGGGGATCCTGGGTTCGATCCCAGCCCCCGACCAACAGTGGTCTGTGTGGAGTTTGCATGTTCTCCCCGTGTCTGCGTGGGTTTACTCCGGGATTTCTCCGGTTTCCTCCCACATGCCAAAACATGCAAGTTAGGTCAGTTGGCATCAAAACTGGGGATTCTAAATTGTCCTTAGGTATGACTGCGAGAGTGAATGGTTGTCCGTCTGTCTGTGTTGGCCCTGCGATGGACTGGTGATCTGTCCAGGGTGTACCCTGCCTCTCGCCCAAAAGATGCTGGGATAGGCTCCAGCACCCCCCCCCCCCCCGTGACCCGAAAAGGATTAAGCGGAAGAAAATGGATGGATGGACTTTAACTTTGAAAAAGACATCTTTTATCACATCTCTGCACCTTTATTTCTGCAAATTTGTACCCAATGTACATTTGTACCTCATGCTAAATTGGTGAACTTCCCCCCCCCATCCCTTTTGTTAAAAAAATAACATACTGCCTACTGCCTATAGGACTTTCAATCTGAATAGCCTCAATAATTCGCTTCATTGCTTATGACCAGATCCTGCCAGCTGCTCATCAACTTTTACTCTAGTAGGTGTTTTTACACGCTGGAACATAAAGGAGTCCTGCAAACACTCAACGAATCTGTAGGAAGCTGACGACTCACTACCTGGGGTACATAGAGATTCCCAGTCTATATCTTGGAAGTTAAAGTCTCTCATTGTCAACTTATGCAACATTTTCAGATCTCCATCTTCTCTCATCAGTATATTTAGTTTTTCATTATTTAACCCTCAAGCGACCAAGCTATTTTACGGACTGAAATGACCAAGTGGGGTCATTTATGACCCCATTGTGCTCTGTACAGGGATCCTTGGCTGAATGGCTGGTTGGAGGTTTATCATACCAAAACTACTCCCTGTATTTAAGACAGGTATTTTATAATGATCTAATGTAAAATGTGTTTGCTAATAATACTTTTATTGCAAGAAATAACCAAAACGCAGACTGTAAGAACAACATTACATTTATTTAGACAGTCCTTGTCAGTTCACTTTTGGAACATCATCATCATCATCATAGTCATCATATCATCATCCCGATGATGATCATGATACCTATTATGGCATTTTGCGTAATGGCGGTTTTCTTGTGGACGGTGATCCGGATCACCACCAAAATCTAATCATCTGTAGGATACCCCATTTCTGACAATCTGTGAAAATTTCATGAAAATCCGTCCATAACTTTTTGAGTTATCTTGCTAACAAACAGACAAACAAACAGACAAATCCAGACAAACAGACAAATGTAAATCTTGCTATCCTAGGTCTGTTAGCCATGGTTCACTGCAATACAATATAAAGTACTGATTAGAAGTGGAAACCGGAGTGGTGGCTCAGTTGGTAGAGCATCCACCCCACACCCGGGAGGCAGGGGTTCAAATCCCGGCCGGGTCATACCAAAGACCATATAAAAATGGTGCTTTCTGCCTTCTAGCGTGGTGCTCCGCATAATGGAATGGGGAAAGTAAAGTTACACACAGAGCTACCAGAGGACTGACCCCCCGCTGTAGCTTTCACTAAGAGAGCAGACGGGAGAGCGTCTGCTCTCCCAAGAGAGCAGACGCTTTTTTCTTCTCTCCTGCTGATTTTTTCCTCCCCTCCTACTGGATCCCAGCTTGCTGTTGTTTGTCTGCGTCTGACTGCGACCGCCGAAAAGAAATTATGGAGTTAATAAGCTGGGCTTTGAACACAATTGACACTATTTTTTCAACAAGGAAAAGTGCTCCGGGGGAAGCTGTTTGCCCCGCTGGAACGGCTCCAGTGGGCTATCTATGTGACACAGGTATTTGGAAAATGCTGTGTCTCTCTAATCTCTCTATCGAAGATATTGAAGATTTGTTTATCTTCGTAATCTTGGTGATTGGGATAATTCTGATTGGGACGGGAATTGTCTTGGTTTACCGCAAATTGCTGAAGATGGATTCAACCTATCAAAATGCTGGCCAGGCGAGGTGCATCCAACAAATTGAGAAACTGGAGAAGACCCTGATAGCGACTACTGGAGAACTGTCTCGTAAGGTGGATTACATCATGGGTTCGCTCAGGTCTTTCCACGACGAGTTCAAAGCTGCGCAATGAAGGATTAATGTACTGAATCTACAGAAGAAATACAAGTCTTCTCTGTGATCAGTCCTATTTGGCATTATTATTCCCCATGAAAATTCCTCCTGGCTGTCTGCAGACTGTTTTTTTTTTCAAAATCATGAGCACAAGGCCTTGGACAGCCAGCTGCAGCGCCAGATAAGACTGGGCGCCAGACAGACAAAACATCTTCTGCCAAGGGTCCTTGGGTCTCTCTTATTATCATCAACACTGCTCAACACCGCACACACATTGATTCATGAACTGATTAAAGACATACTGTACACTGCTCTCTTGTGTCTCGTGAATTCTGAGTTGTTGCTCTGTGCTATTGAGAGATTTTTTTTCATTGTAATCACAATCTGCTTAAAAATAAGCTGTATTTTGATAACGAAGTTTTTTTTCTCCTCCCCCCTTGTGTCGTTCCCTCCCTTCCCCTCCCTTTCTTATCTATCTCTGTTTGATGAGGCGCCTTTATGGCTGCCGTGTCGTTGTGTCGCGCGCATGCGCACCAATGTCAAGTCAAGTTCCTCGTGTGTTTTTTTTTTTTACATGCTTGGCAATAAAGTTTATTCTGATTCTGATTCTGATTCTGATTCTTACAGTAGCTGTGTGGCCTAGGGTCAGAGAAACGGAGATAGGCGCCGCCCATATACACCTTCAGGTGTGAAGGGATTAACTAACTAACTATTAGAAGTGGAACATTTGAATAAAATTTATAAAACCAATGTTTAAAAACCAGTGCTTCTCTTCGGGGTCATAAATGACCCCACAAGAGTTTGCGATGTCTACGCCACACCAATTGGTTGATCCCTGCAAAAAACTATGAAAGTGTGTACGATTAGTAGACTGACAAATTCATGCTAGGAAAGAAAATTTGGATAAAAAATAAAGAGACGGCACATTAAATTATATGGCTGGGGTCGTAAATGACCCCACTCGGTCGCTTGAGGGTTAAAGTACAGGAGTCTGGGCTGCGCTACACTGCTCCATTCAACAGTTTTTCTTCAATTTGTTGGTTGACTTGAGCTCATACTGCTTCATCAGAATCTGTCTTCAGAGTATAAGGCTCTTTGTCAAGTTCTTCATAAATGTAGATGATTTCGCCTCTACCCTGATCTATTGTCACATTTATCTGGAAGACTTGAAATCCATTTAAGGCATACTCATCAGTCACTGATTTACGTATAATATCAAAATTCTCTGTAGCATTTAAAATGTGCGAGGTGAATTCTCTGTCGTCTTGTTTCTTAGGTGGTCTGCATTTGCTACCCCAGAACATGGACTTAATCTGGTCCCAATGAGTTCCTGAAACTATCCCCTTTTAGCTAGGTTTCTGCAGTGGAGAAACACACCACAGGTGGCGTTCCTGTAAAATTGGTTCCTAGTTCCTGTAGCGCAGGGGTCTGCAACCTGCAGCTCTGGGACCACATGTGGCTCTTTTGCCCATAGATAGTGGCTCCCTGAGGCCTTTAGAAAAAACCCCCATAAATTTCCAAGAAAAGAAGGTTCCACATTCATGAGAAAAATATCCTAAAAATCACAGAGAAAACCTGAAAATTTATGCAAAAATTTAGGAAAAATCAACAGAAAAATATGCTACATTTAGGAAAAAAGCAAAACATTAATGCCAAAAATACAACAAATTTGGGGAAAAAAAAATGCAGTTTAATGGAGGAAACACCCACACAATTTTGCAAGAAAAAAATCTTTTTACAAAAAAATCAAAAATTTACCAGAAAAAGTAGCAGTTTTATGAGAAAAGGTAACAAATTTACAATTAAAAAAAGCTGAAAATGTATTAAAAAAAACCTTCTTGATCCTGATGTTGTCAAGCCAGATTGTGGCTGTAATTCTGCTGTTTTGCCTCAGTTTTCAGGCTCAGACATTTATGTGGATCCATGCAGATTTTTTATACAAAAATCACTCACAGCAGCTTTGTGCAGTACAGGTTGCCGACCCCTGCTGTAGTGGAAACAGGTCTTAGGTCGGGGATCAGCAAGCTCAACTATAGAGCAATTTTTCTCTAAAGCAACTCTACACAGAGAAACAAAACATTTCAGTTTTTTCCTCTTTAATATGCACCTTTTCTCACAATAATTTGTTGCGGTTTTCTTGTAAATTTTTGACTCTTTGTGTTTCATAAATTTGCAACCAAATATTGTTAATAAGTTTTCAGTGCCACTCCACTCTAGATTTATTCCATACATGATAATTTCTGTGTGATTTGAACATATAAAGTTTTTCTTTTTTACTTTGCCATATTGCATCAGTCAAAACCGTCAATCGATTACATCATTACCAAAACCTCTGGAAACCGATGGTTCCTCCCTCCACAGTGGAGACATGATGCATGAGATGACCAGATACAGGAACGGCCTCCGACAAAAGTTCCTGTCCCCTAGAATTAGTTCCTAGTTCCTGCAGTGGAAATGGTACTATTGTTACTGTGATGAAAAAACTGCAATAAGGGGGCCAGACAAAGCAATACCAAAAGGATACGTGAGTTTGGTCGATCATGCACTTGCACAGAGTGAAGTCCGTGTGTGGCAGGTTGGTGAGAGCCTTCAGCAGAATCTGAGAGGTCACATGAGTCTGGAAATACGCTGGATTAAACTGGTATCTGCAGAGAGAGATGCCATAGTTGGAGGTGAGTCACTGGTTTTTAATGCGTTTTTATGGCCTCCTTCTGGGTTTGACTTACAGCTTGAGAACAGCTAGATTTGCCTCCAGGTCGTAGGCATTTTCTCTGGCTTGTGTCTCCACATAGCGCTCCAAAGTGGCAAGGTTTTCAGGATTATACCTGTGAGGAAAATATAATAAAGAGTTTATATGGGTGTGGTTTTTTTTTTTGGTTTGCTGCATCAAAGCGATATTAGCCATTTGCCAATTTTGAAAAAGTACAGGGAAATCTGCTCATTTTGCTGCATTTTTGAATAGCACAAGCTTTATTTTACTTTCAATGAAACTGATGAGGCTACAATTCACATAGGCTCACCAAAATTTGACAATATAAGGCTGGAAAAACATTGCTTGGTCTGAGTCTCAATTTTTGGAGCAACATTGGCATGATCAGGTCAGAATATGGCATAAACAGCCTGGAGGAATGGATGCATGACATGAAGAATTAAAGCAGTTCTGAAGGCAACACAGATCCAATGCAGTAATAGCAATGTGTATCTATTATAGTGGCCAGCGAGAATAATTGTTTTATCCTGGCATGACAAGATATGTTCTACTGGTTTCTTTAATCTTGTTTCATAATTGCCAGAGAGGTACTGCATGAAAGTAGAATTAAGACAGCCAGGATAAGTGAAAAATCGTGGCTTGACGTAGTTGGACCAGCTTATCCTGGCTTATTCAGCTGCACCATTGTCAAGTCAGGATGAGAAGAGGAAGCCATGTCAAGCCAGGTGTAGATAGTTGGGATAAGTGCACGTTCATGGCAAACTTAAATAGACCACACGACTGATCACAGACTCACTGATCCTACTGGAGATAATCAACTTTATTTATAAAGCACTTTTCATACAATGTAGCAGCTCAAAGTGCTGTACAAAATAAAAAACAACATACACCAAAAGCCATAACATAATCTCACCCACCCACACACACTCACAACACACCGACTAATCGACCTACCATATAAAACTATGTAAAAAAAAAAAAACCACCATATAAAACATTAAAACTGAACTGAGGAAGTACTATCAGTGAGGAAAAACCAGAGGTGATAAGACATAAAACCAAGAAATAAGTTTTAAAAAAGTTAAAACACGATAAATACAGATAAAAACAGGATGAAATGTGTAAGAAAAGGTAAGGGGGGGACAAATTTAAGTAACAGCCAGGTCAAAAAAGTGAGTCTTTAGTTTGGTTTTCAAAGTATCAACATTCCCTGCAGCCCTCAGGTCTTCAGGAAGATAAGACAGTAGACAAACACCAGCAGCAGATTTCTCACCAGCAGAACAGCAACTTCTCATGGAAACCTATGAGAAGGTGAAGCATATAATATCTAAAAAAGGAAAAATGGCTGCTGTAAATAAAGAAAAAGAGAAATATTGCAGCATTCTGGGAGAATGCAACCACAATGCTTGATGGGAAATGTTTAATGCAGGGATGAGAATGGGGTTTGGGAAAAAAAGAGGAAACTAAGCCGGGGGCCTTGGGGGACGCAGGCCCCCAAGCCGGATCCAAGGCGGAGCCTTGGTGGGGGGTCTGGGGGGCAACGCTCCCCCAGAAGCTAACGAAATCTGGTGTTTTAGAATGCTCAAATGTGGTCTTATATTTAAAGTTAGAAGTAAGTACAAATGCATTTATAGTTTACCTTTTTAATCTGCTGCTGCATCACGTGTAAATTTATGATATCTGAATGGTATGTTGATGTAATAATACTAAATTATATTTTACTACTATTTAATATGTTTAGAACTGACACAGAATTACATTTACATAGTTCTAGAACAGACAAAATAATTTAACCAAGTAAAATAAATTATAAATATTAACAAAATTCCATCCCCAAGTCCATCACCCATTTATTAAAATATACTGACATTCTGCAAACATTTTGATTTATTGATGTGTGCATTTGTTAGTGTTACTAGGAATATAAAAAAAGTTGCATATTAGTATATTTTAATATTTGAAAGATAATCTAAGAAAGTAAGTAAAACCTAAAAGATGTTTAATATTTTTATGCAATGACCATAAAGAAATTATGTTTACTAATAAAAGCAAAGATATCTTAGGAAAGGCAACCCATCACCACCCATGACAAAAAAAACTTACACATGCATTATGAAACTCCTCTTAGTGAAACAAAAAATGATAAATTATATTCAGATTGCATTTCAAATTGTGAGAAAATATGTAATAACATTTATCTATTAACAATCGATAATAAGATAAGATAAGATAAGATAAGATAAGATAAGCCTTTATTAGTCCCACAATGGGGAAATTCCAGGATTGCAACAGCACAGGGATAGCAACACTCAGAGCAACAATCAGAAGGCAAGAAAAAAAAAAAAAAAAAAAAAAAAAAAACAAGCAAGCAAGAGCAGCTAATATACATATGTACATATTACTATAAAATATATATACACACACACACACACACAGACACACAGTGCAGAGCATTGTAGCTGGATGGAATAAATATATGAATATATGAACACACAGTGCAGAGCATTGTAGCTAGATGGAATAAATATGTAAATATATAAACACCCACAGTACGGAGCATTGCAGCTAGGTGGAATAATATGTAGATATATAAAAACACAGTGCGGAGCACTGTAGCTAGATGGAATAAATATATAGATATATAAATATAAACACACCCAGTGCTGAGCATTGTAGCTAGATAGAATAAATATGTAAATATATAAACACACACAGTGCAGAGCATTGTTGCTAGGTGGGATGAAACAGCATAACCGTCTATTTAGTTATCTTACATGGTATGATTATGTGCCCATACATATTCTCACCCTCCATAGCGACCGGTATGTTCCTAGTTGTATGCCGGAGAGGACCATAGTGTAAGTCTATTGCATCTTTTGCATTCAAAAAAACTATTAGTTTGTTACGTCTTTTTGCTATCTCTGCGAGCAGCCCTGCTTAGGTTGTACAGTCTGACAGCCGTTGGTAGGAAGGACCTACGAAACCTCTCGGTTGTGCACCTGGGATGATGTAGTCTGCTGCTAAATGAGCTCCTCAGTGCATCCAGTATGTCCTGCATAGGGTGGAACTCGGACTCCAGCAGAGATGACAGTTTAGCCACCGTCCTTCTCTCTCCTATCTCCTCCATCGGATCAAGGCGCTGCCCCAGGACAGAGCTAGCTTTCTTAATCAGTTTGTTCAGTCTCTTCCTATCGGCTGCAGTAATGCCACTGCCCCAGCAGACCACTCCAAAAGTGATGGCTGATGCCACCACCGTGTCATAGAATGACTTCAGCAGCGCCCCTTGTACACCAAAAGACCTGAGTCTCCTCAGCAGGAACAGCCTGCGCTGTCCCTTCTTGTAGAGTGCGTCAGTATTGTGTGACCAGTCTAGTTTATTGTTCAGATGAATACCCAGGTACTTATAGGATGTCACCATCTCGATGTCTGTTCCCTGTATATTTACTGGTGCTGTGAGGGGCTGCCCATGCCTGCGGCAGTCCACCACCAGCTCCTTAGTTTTCCTCGCGTTGATCTGGAGGCAGTTCCGATGGCACCAGTCCACAAAGTCCTGGATAAGCCCTCTGTACTCAGCTTCATCTCCGTTGGAGATGAGACCAACGATCGCAGAGTCATCAGAGAACTTCTGTAGATGGCAATGTGTTGTGTTGTGTGAGAAGTCCGCAGTATAAAGAGTGAACAGGAAGGGAGCCAGCACCGTTCCCTGGGGGGCCCCCGTGCTACTGATGATCGTGTCGGAAACACAGCATTCAGCATTCAAATGCAATTCAGTGTTTCAAAACAGGCATGACGTCACAACTTACACATGCTATTTCATAAATTCATTACGCGAAAATTCTCAAGTACATTACTTACAACGAGAAAAAAATCTTACCTCGGAATGTGTCTTCCGATCACTAATTGCTGTAATCGGGGCCGATTGTGATGAACTTTGATTGACTGGCATCTGAATTTGACAGTGTCCATCGATCGTTTTGAATGCAGCACGAGCGAGTAGTTCGATCTCCTTGTTGCCACAATTTTGAGATGTTTCTGTTTTGAACAGTGCTCAACTAAGGCAACACAGCCACGAGATCCATAACTCAAGAAATCGTTGCAATAAACACACTGGGCTTTCCCTGGTACTTCGCATTTCGCTATGAAGTCGGCCATTTTTTCAACCACAACTTCGGTATTTTTACCGATCTTTACAGTCATTAACGCAGTTTTTTCGAGCCCTTCCCAACGAAACTTGTTCCTTATCCCTTTGTCGATTTCTAAAATTCTTGCTTTGTTGTATTTCGTGAGTTTTAGGTTCACCATTTTCACGAAATTGGGAAAACTCGGTTGATTGAACTGTTCGCCATTTGCATTTCGCTCCGCCTGTTGGATATGACAAAGGAATAACAAAATCGCCGACTGGTTGCTTCAATAAGTATCAGCCAATCAGTGGCCTTGTTACATTACATTACTGATCTCGCTGGGTAGAGCGTTCTGCGTAGTGGCTTTTAGCAGCCGATCGAAAATACGACTCGCCGCTCATAACAAACCTCACCCCCCCCCTCTAAAATTTTCTCCTCGAATTTAAGACGATTCACGAGAATGACCCTAGACATGATCAAATCCGAGGAATTCCGCGGATCCGCAGAGGATTCTCATCCCTGTTAATGTCGAAAAGTGAGCATGTTCTCTTTAAGCAAATTGTGAAAACAAGTTACACGGTCAGTTATTGTGCTAAAGTGTCTTGGTTGGGACGTTATTTTTTTTGTTGTTGCAATTTTTATGTCGGCAGCATCAGTTTGAGCCCCACCCATACTACTGAAAAGAGAGAATAAAGTTAAATTAAGGTTAAGTTGTAATTTTTTTAATCTGTCCTTCATAAAGAACAAACGTGTCCAAAAAAAGAACGTGGCATATGTGCTGACTTTTTCTTACCTGCAGCGTCTGGTAACAGTTAAACTTCATGAGCCACGAGATGAGGATGATGCTGTGAGTTCTCCAGTTACAGTCCTAATCATAGGATGTCCTGTCAGAACTGTTAATACAAGTTCTATTGAAGAAGGCGGGGGAGGCACATCTGCAGATGAAGAGACTGTTGCGGGACTCAAGAAGGCTTGAGATATCATAAGAGGTCTCTACCCAATGCACTTAAATCTGGCAGGAGCCAGAATAAGACTGAAAGAGAAAGTTTTTAGATCTGGATTTAGAAATGGAAAGAAAATTCAAGATACTGAGAAAACAGACTCTTCATCCTGCACCACTGCAGTGGTTCCTGGGGCCGATGCTGGTCGTGGATTCGGAAGACGTCCGGTGACTCTGCTGTGTTTTGTAAAATCGCGGACTCTTCATCCAGCGGCTCAGCTGCGGCTCCTGTACACTAGCATCGTGCGTGGATTCTGAAGCAGTCTGGTTCCTTTTCTCCCTCACCTCGGAAGTCTGGTCGTGGCGGTGCGCCACTATCATCGTAGTTAGGATTTATACCAGGTTGTTGTGTCCCGGGATACTCGGTAGGTGCAGGCTCCCTCTCCTGCAACTCCACAGCGGCTACTGTGGGCTCATGCTGGGCGAGGATCTGAGGCGAGTCCGGTCACTGCCCCCTCTCCGGGCAGTGATCTTCCTGTGCACATGGCTGTACTCTCGTCATCCTGGTGTGTCGCATTCCACTCATTGATATCGGTCAAACTGAGTCCGTTACTGTCGCAGATGGATAAGCCCAGCTGATAAAACAAATCACATCCCAGTATGTTGTCTACATGTGTGGTCACTTAAAAAACGAAGTCGTTAACGACTCTTGACGCATAGTGGACCGTTAGTGTGATGGTGCCGCTAACTCGGTAGCTACCATACCCATACAGCGCCGCTGGATTCTTGCCAGTCGTGTAGTTGGGGAAGAACTTCTTCACCAGTAGCCCAATTCAACGTCGACCTCACTGCAGCGGTGTCGAGCAGGAGCGGCAAGTTAACGCCTCCACCTACACCATGCAGAATGCATACGCCGCGCTCCCGGACCTCACCGTGTGGATGGTCGTCATGGGTGGGTGACTTTGTTTGGCCAGCGGGCTCGGTGGTGATGCAAACCGGCAAACTTTGGCGAAGTGGTAAATTTTTCCACATCTCTTGCATTGATGGCCCCCTTACCAGGCAAAAGCGTGCCCTCTCTCAGTGCATCGGGGAACCACAACTGCCACATGTAGCGTTTCGTAGCGGTCCTCAGTGTTTGCTTCAATCTCCTCTGCCGTGTTACCGGGTTCCTCCATGCTCACTGCGTATGCCAGCGTGACTGTGGCTCAGCTGCTGCTGCTACACAACTAGCTCTGATGCTAACCTGTCAGCAGACTCTAGCTGGAATGCTAATTTGATGGTACTAGCTAACGTCATGTCGTTTGGTGCCATTAGCATCTTTGTCCGTAGCCGCGCATTGTTAGTGTGCTTGGCCAACTGGTCCTGCACCATTTCGTCTTCCAACAAAGCAAACCTGCACATGCTAGTTAGGTGGCGAAGGTCCGCAACGAATTGTTGTGTCGTCTCTCCAACTGTCGCCATTGGCGGAACCCAATAAGCCACGCCAACACGTTGTCTGGTGTGACGAAGCAGCTAGCTAGCAGCTCGACTGAATCAGCAAATAAGTCCATTGGTCCTAGCGTGTGGAAAAAACGTTGGCCTTCTATGCCCAGGTTGTGAATTAACAGAGCCCACTTCCGTACCTTGTCCAATTTGCCCAGGTTCAACGCCGACACATACGTCTCGAAAGCATCAAGACAGTGCGGCCAGGGTATGGGTGGCTCACCAGGGTATTCCAGAAACGGTTGTAGTGGCCTCTGGCATGCTTCCATGGTTTTACTCTTGTCATCGGTTCCAAGGTTGTCATAGCCAGGAGCGGCACTGGGGTTAAGCTCCCAGTGCTCATAAAATGCTCCTTACGGCGTGCGTCTCGAAAAGCCTCTGACAACTAAGTCCAACTCCTAGCCTGCCCATGTGGTTTAGTCTCTAAGCCTGGCGGAACTGCTTTTACTAATAGGAGAAGGGGCGAGGGCGGATCTCTGGCGCCTTAAAACCAGATGCTTCGGGTAGATGGTGGCTCGTCAACCTGGGAAGGTAGCCCATCTAGGGGAAGGTAAACCCTGATTTCAAACCTCCGCTGCCTTGCGGCACACCCGGTCACGGGAAAGGCTTTGGGAGTCAACCCTGAGGAAAAATCCGGAGTCGGAGCCCCTAAGGCAGTTCTCTGTTGTGCTCAACATCGTTCTGGCAGCTCCTGCGACAGCGCTGGTGCCAAACTATAGCAGCCCTGCTGTTCCTTTGGATTCATCAGTGACGTGGAGAGGGGGGACATGCTGCATGGGTAACATCTTGTCCTCCATATCTTCCTGCCCAGGCTTGAATCCTACCAACACCCAAAGCTGTTAGGTAGAACACCGGTGTGCATCGGCCTGTTCAGCCACAGGTGGTGCTGTTCCAGCACAGTAGACGTTTAGGATTCTCTTCCATGGTCATCATAGACCGACGGAGGCCGCCGCCAACTCTTGTCATCAAATGTTATGTCCAGAAACCCGGAATGACCAACAGAGAGTAGAGCTGGTTCAGAACACAAACTTTTATGACAACAAACTGTAAGTGATACAGTGCTGGTTTGTTATGGCTGAGCGCTATATCACCAATAGCAGCCTAAGATGGCCGGCTCTCCCTTTATAATGGTCTGGCGTGATGACGTCACCACGCTGGTGCCAGTTAACCCCTTGTAGTTTCACATGCTACAACATCCATACACAGTCACATTGACTGATTACAGTATGCGTCTCCATTTCACCGAAGCATATTAAGTCACTAGGATTAATCTTAGCCTGACTCTTAACCTGCTCTGGACCAGGCTAGCTCCAGAGAATAAATCTCAGTCGCAACTTGACTAGTCTTAATTTATCCTACTTTTATACAACCAAGTCAAGTATAAATTAAGCCAGAGTTACTTGAAAATCCTGGCTTAATCCCTTATGCAATACCTCTCAGGTTTGACTTTGTCAAAGAATTGGGGGACTCGTTACTACCCACGTCTAGCTAAATTATAGCAATTAACTTCTATAAAAGAAAAGTTATTCTAATGTTGGTTGGTCCTTATTTTGAGTCTGGCAAATAAGTGTTATTCTTATAAATACACTTGATCTGATCTAAAATATGTTCCAGCGTAAATATCAGTTAAACGTTTTGTCTAAGTGTAGCACACTAAGCTAATGCTAACAGCTGTAAACACAACATCTCCAAATATTTAACTTCATTTTTCCAAACTAAGCACATGAAAACATGATTTATTCAAGTACACATCAACAACAACCCCCCTCCCCCTAAATAACAGAAATATTGTGCTAACGCCCGATCGCCTCCATTGAATCCACTCAGAAGACATTAGCTTTCACGTTCATACCTGTCGATGCCACGCAGGAGTTTCCCCACATTCGCCCTCATCTGCTCAAAAGACGACGCCATCTGCTCAAAAGTTTCTTACAGAATTTTAAAGTTAAAGAATAAAAAACAGAGTTAATGCCACACGTGGAGCGCCGAGAGGCAAAGACACGGGGGGAAGGAAAAAAGGGACGGACCGGAAACGACACAGATCGACTGTATGGCTGGATCCAATACCGCTCACTGTTTGGCAGACAACAGCGTCGCCATGGCAAATCGGCGCTGACTTCCGGTAGTGTCAAGAAGCTGTGGCGCGCTATTTGATCCTTTCAAAACACATTAACTTCAAAGTCTCCAAACAGTGTTTGATGACACGCTTTGTGTTGTTTCATCACACCAACTGATTGAAAAAGATAAAAACAAAGCACAAGGCATCTTTCTACGACAATCACACTCATATAATAGCAAACACAGAGCCTCCAATATCCTTCATATTTAGCCTCTTCACACATTCTGCTTACACGAGGCTACAACAAACAGAGACCACCACACAATGACACATGCAGAATGATTGCTGAATGCTGATGCAGTGATTGTGTCAATAAAAACATTTCATACTTTCTGCAACATTAGTGTTTCACTTACCCTGTTTCATGGGCTCTAGAAAATATTCGAACCAATGCCAAATAAGAAATTTTGTTTTTTAAACAATTTTTCTCCAATTCAAATTGTTCAGTTGGACTTAAAACGCAGCACATGCAGTAATCAAAAATTCCAAATTATGTTTTAGTGTAAAGAGGGATAGAAAATTCACCTCAAGGGACTTGGTGGTGTAGTACAGGGACTTGGTGTTTCGGCTGTGGTTTGCATGCTGGGCTGCTACGCCAGCGACCCGGGTTCGATTCCCCGCACAGCCATCTTCCCAACTGGCATGCCAGGTCTGGGACTCTGGGTGTCTAATTAATTCGGTACTGTTGCCAGCAGTACTACAGTACAGGAGTACTGTAGGAAATATATATTTCACAATGAAATTTCATGAACAATTTGCTATAAAATGCCAGCTTTAGGGCAAAAACAAAATGTTTGAAACTTATGAAGTAGCCTATTTTCCCAGAAATAGCGTGCTAAAATTGTTTAAGAAAAGCATTTTGACGATATGAAATGCATTGCTTTTTAAAAAATCTCACCAAAAGTGTACTTTTCTACATAATTTTCACAAAGTGAACAAATTACTAATTTTCAGTGCGTCCAAAGGCTTCAAAATGCCAGTGCTGGTCTAGGGCCTCCTGGCCTGGTGGTGTTCTCAACGTATCTCAAGCATTGTGACTTGATTCCACCACAGAAGTTTACTGTAACCTTGGTAAATCACGAAACACAAAGCCACATTCCGTGCTGACGTTCGAATCTGACACCACGTCTTGCCACTACCGGAAGTCAGCTCCTATTTGCCGCCTCTCAGCGGGCAATGAGCAGTCTAGCTCTATCTACGTCATTGGCTGGATCACAATAATAAGAATAATAAGAATAAGAATAATTTCATCGTGAATCACTTTGTCCTCATAAATTTGCACGACTTTTCTATTTGATTATGTTTTACCTGCTAAACTTCTATTTATTCTTATTTTTCAACATAGATTTACAACTATTCTCGGTAAAATTACAACTTTTTCACTATAAATTTACTACTTTTCTGCTATTTGCTATCTTTTGACCTGAATTTGCTGTTTTCTCCTAAATATTCCATGCTTTTCTTCATAAAAAGCAATTTTCCCTCATAAATTAACACTTATTATTATAAAATAATCTCCTCCAGGATGGTGAAAGTGACCACGGCCCAGTAGTTGATGATTTTGTTCACTGGTGTGAGGATTCCTACCTGCAGCTGAATACGACAAAAACTAAACATATGATTCTTGACTTTAGGAGGAAAACTCCCAGGCACAAAGTCACTGTACTAAAAGGCCAGACCACTGAATGTGTACAATCCTACAAATATCTTGGTGTGTGTGGGGAGCGTGAAATAACGAAGCTGAATTGGTTCTTAATTCAGGTTTTATTCATGCACTTCATCCCCAGCCTTCTCTCAAGAACACAAGAGACTGAGCTGCATCAGACCTTCACATTTATACATTTCACACAAAGGGAGAATCACATATCCTGTCAAAACCCCCTATTGACATTAACTCCCCCTCCGGACTCTCAGTCCTCCACCTGTCTCCTAGGAGGTCGGGAAGTCCTTTCAGTCCCTTATCGCCGTACCTCCGTCCTCTTGTTGTTAACCGCAGGTGGTCCAGACATATTGTTCCATTCAGGACGTGAAGTCAATCCACACATGCAATCTCCAGCATCCCCTTTATGCTTATGAATATGTGGGCCAAAATACATCAGCCACAGTGTGGTACACACATATGTAGTTTCATAGACTCCATTTGTATATTAATGTTGCTTCACGTCTGAGAATGAACAATAGGTCTGAGTCTCCTGGGGATTAACAGGAGGTTGCGAAATGTGTTCTGTGTTATGCAAAGAGATGGCCTTGAGGGATTTCTTGACCACCAGTGGTGTGGGGGTGAAGGGGACAAGACTGGGAAGAAGATGTATTGTGTCTTTGCATTAAAATGACAATGTAACTGTGGCTTTGATGTCCTGGTATAAATAGGACAGATGTGGGGTGATGCTTCCTCTTTTCTGTTTGAGAGGATGTTGGAGATACGTGAATGTTAATAAACCTGAATTGAGAAATAAACTCAGCCTCATCTTTTCACGCTCTCCACACTGGTGACCTTAAGACGTATCATGAGCAGAAGCAATTCCCCCGAGCCGGACTCGCCAGGAACCAGCCAGGCAAACGCAGTCTCAGTCAAACTACCAGAATTCTGGCAGGACAACCCGGACTCCTGGTTCCTCTTGGCCGAAGCTCAGTTTGCTCTCGGGGGAATAACAGCAGATGACACGAAATTCTACCACGTTATCGCCAAGCTCGACAACCGCACAGCTCGACATGTGCAGAGCCTGGTGCAGCGCCCACCTGCTGGCGACAAATACGGCGGGTTGAAGGCTGTGCTCATCCAGCGTTTCACTCCCTCAGCCCAGGAGAGAGCAGAGAGACTCCTGGCCCTGAACGACTTGGGAGAAAGCACGCCTGTCGACCTGATGGAAGACATGCTGAGGCTGAGAGGCTCAGACGACGACGATTTCCTTTTCATCCACATTTTCCTGAGAACCCTGCCGTCGGAGACGAGAGCGACCCTGGCAGGTTCACGGTTTGTGGCCCAGCGGGACTTCCGCGCGTTGGCCCAGGAGACACAGCGGATTCTCAACGCCAGCAGACGGCACACGGCCACCGCAGCAGCGACGGACCTCGGCGCGACGGCCGGGAATGGCAGGGGGCCAGAGGCGGCGGAGGCAGACCCACCGACAACGGCGGCGGTGAAGACCAAACATCACGGAGAAGATGACCTCTGTTTTTACCATCGCCGCTTCGCAGAGAGGGCACGCAAGTGGATACCACCGTGTCAGTTCAAGAGCTCGGGAAACGCCAGAGCCGGGGGTCGGTAGCAGCCGCGGCTCTCGGTGAACAGAACAAGCTGCTCTACTTGACGGATGCGCATTCGGGGAGGCAATTCCTCGTGGACACAGGCTCCCAAGTGAGTTTCATCACGCCAACCTATGCTGACCGGCTGGCAGGCCCCGGGAGTCACGGAGCATCAGCGGCGAACGGCTCGAGCATTAAGACCTTCGTTGAGAGGACTCTGCTTCTGTCCCTGCAAGGCCATACATTTGAGTGGACTTTTATTATAGTGGCGGTGAGCTTCAACATGTTAGGTGCTGATTTTCTGTGCTCACATGGGTTGTTGGTTGATCTCGCTAATAGACGCTTGGTTAATGCACTTAATGCTTCATGCATGAACCGTGGTCAGGCCGGCAGCAGAGGCAGCTGGCTGCAATCTCAGAGTTTACTACCGATATTCAACACGTAACGGGTAAACTAAATGTAGTGGTAGACTGTCCCTCGCGTGCTGTAGCTACTCCAGTCCGCGTAGGGGTAGATTATGCTGCCATGGCCACGGAGCAGGCTAGCGGCGCGGAAGTGCGCACAGCCCCAGTCCGCGTAGGGATAGATTATGCAGCCATGGCCGCGGATCAGGTTAGCGACGTGGACGTGTGCTCGCTCCAGTCTGGACCAACAGGGTTAAGGCTAGAGGACAGGGTGCTGCAAAATGGTATGCCCCCCCTAATCTGCGATGTCTCCACGGGACGACCGCGTCCGGTGGTGCCGACCACGTGGCGCCGCTGCGTTTTTGACTTGATTCATTCTCTGGCGCACCTGGGGGTGCGCGCGTCGGTCAAAATGGTAGGAAAGAAATTTGTATGGCCGAGCCTGCGCAAACAGGTTAAGGAGTGGGCAGCAGCCTGCCTGGCTTGTCAACGAGCCAAGGTACACAAACACACGAGAGCTCCCTTGGAGCCGTTTCACATCCCGGCTAAGAGGTTCGATCATGTGCATGTCGACCTCGTAGGCCCCCTCCCGCCGTCACAGGGGTGCACACACCTTTTGACAATGGTGGACCGCACCACGCGTTGGCCGGAAGTGGTTCCACTGGCATCAACCACAGTCGAGGAGGTGGCATGCGTGTTTTTAACAGCATGGGTAGCGCATTTTGGAGTTCCGTTGGATATTACGTCCAACAGAGGTCCTCAATTTGTTTCCGAGCTTTGGTCAGCAATGGCCCGCAGCCTGGGGGTAACAAGCCACTGCACTACTGCGTACAACCCGCAGGCTAATGGTTTATGCGAACGTTTCCATAGGTCATTGAAAGCGGCCCTCAGAGCGTCGCTTACGGATGCAAATTGGGTGGACAGGCTACCATGGGTCTTATTGGGGTTGCGTTCTGCACCTAAAGAGGATTTAAAAGCCTCCCCAGCTGAGTTAGTTTTTGCGCAGCCACTCTGGCTGCCCGGCGAGTTTCTCCCAGTTAATCCTGCGCCAGAGAGCTCCCCTGCTCAGCTGTTGCAGAGTGACACGGGATCGAGCACGCTTCCTGGCCCCGTTCATCACAGTTTTCCACGCGTTTTTGTGCCTAAGGCTTTAAAAAATGCGGAGTTTGTTTTTGTCAGACATGATGCCCATCGCCCAAACTTGCGACCACCTTACGATGGACCATTTAGAGTGCTGGAAACGGGCGATAAACACTTTTTGCTAGATTTGGGGGGCAGAAAGGAAGTGATTGGCATAAACAGGCTCAAACCCACTTTTGTGATGGCTGATGAAGCTGTGCAGTTGGCGAGGGCCCCTCGGCGCGGCAGACCCCCTAGGGAGCTTTCCCCAGAGCTCCCACAGGGATTGACTAAAGCCTGTTTTCCACTAGCCCGGCACACCTCGGTACGGCTCGATTCACTTCAGTACGGCTCGGAATGCTTCTGTCTCCATTAGCATGGTGTTGTGCTTGTGCTGTGATGGTTTGTGTAAGCGAGGCAGCGGCAGATTCCCAGCGAGGCGGGGCCACACTCCCGTGACGTTATGCACCCGACTGAGTCCTTATTTACACGAGACAAAAAATGGAGGATCCAAGGATTATTGCCTTGCTCGCTCTGTGGTTTTATCTCACAATTAATTTTATCTCATAATTAAGCTGCAACAACACAAGTCACTTTTGTTTTGAATTAACTGCCAAATGACCTAGAAATAATGAGCTGAAACTTGTTTTTATTCGTATTAAATAATGAGACAGTGGCACACTGTCCAACACCAAATTGTATTATTTTTTACATCCTAGGGCATTTTGGATGTACTGAATTAAAAAAATTCATGTTTTTCACCTTCAGGTCAACGTTTGGAACAACAGTATTATTATTTTCCGTTTAGATGATGCTACACTCCTTCTAAAGTATTGTAAATCTCTGAATTTGGAATGCCGATAGAACATTCAATTTACATATACTTGTACCTACTTTGACTTGGTGCTAATTTTTTATGATATTTCAATAAAAAGAACAGAAAGCTTACAAAAACATTTGTTTTTTGGTCTAGTTAAAAATTACATTACCTTTACAATGGTTGACCCCTGACAGGAAGATCAGCATCATTTTCATCAGACTAGGCAATGGAATTTCTATGTAATTATACTGTTTTATAATTCAGTGTTATAACAGACAAACCACACTTTCCAAAACAATTCCATTTTATTATATACAAAATATTAAAATAAAAAAAAAACTTTGCAACACAACATGAAGGTTAATCGACATTTTATACACGCCGACCACTGAGTGTCTACACCAGCTTCCCAAATTGGGTCACGAAGACTCGGTTGAATGAAGCCGTCTCTGCCAGCTCTGGTTCAGGAAGGCTCGGTTGAATTAATCCGGACGGGCTGTCGCGGCGGACGCGTGGGATGATTCTACAAGGAAAATGCACACAATAAAATACAGCACGAAAGTGCAATATATACAGAAAAGACAATAGTTTTTAACAAGATTACATAAGCTTATTTCAGCGTATTGTTCACATGAATAATTAAAATAAAAGCTTGAGTCCGCAGTGTGCTGCAATAAAGCAGTGATCATCCACAAATGAACAGCTTTTTTATTGCATAAATAAACTGAGCGTCTTACCGAATATATTTGCGAAAAAACGCACAATAAAAAAAAATTAAAACTGAATTTATTTTGGATAGTACAGTACAGGTTAAAAGAAACTGAATAATATAACAACAAGGTCAAATTAGACAAAGACTCTTCCTACTATACAATTCCACGTAAGTTATCCGAAATAGGTGATGGCTGAAGCCGCAGCTTATATTGCCCACCCATATTCCATCCAAGAATTCAAAAGAGAAAAAAGAGAAAAACAAGACAAGAGCGATTACAATTTAAAACAAAGCTAAGACAAAATGTGACTGAGAGAAAAAAGAAAACTAAGCTAGGCTAAGTTAAGCGGTTACTATTCAAAAACAAATCTAAGACAAAATGTCACAGAGAAAAAAAAAAGAAAAAAAAAACAAAAACTAAGCTACAACACAACACAGGCTGGATATGTCAATCCTTATGTGAGTTTACATGTCATCTTGTAAATATGTTTGGAGTATTTCTTCCTTTAGTTTTTGTTTAAATTGTCCAAGTGTTGTACATGATTTTAATTCAGGTCCAAAATCGTTCCATAATCTGACTCCTTGCACTGAAATACAGTGTTGCTTGGTGGTTGTTCTCACTGTAGGCTTTTGAAATATACATGTTCCTCTGAAGTGATATCATTTCTCCCTTGTTTGGAACAACTTTTGGATATTTACGGGCAGTGATAAATTCTTCACTTTGAACATTATTATTGCGGTTTTAAAGTCAACCAGATCTTTCAACTTGAGAGTTTTTTGTTTAAGAAAAAGTGGGTTTGTTGGTTCCCTGTAAGCTGCTTTGTTTATTATTCTAATAGCTCTCTTTTGAAGCATAAAGAGTGGATATATGTTTGTTTTATATGTATTTCCCCATACTTCATTACAATATGTCATGTATGGGAATCTTAATGAATGATACAAGCTGTATAGTGTGGGTTGATTCAGCAAATATTTCACTCTGTGTAATATTGCAATTGATTTGGATACTTTACCTTTAATATAATTAATATGTGACTTCCAACACAGTTTGTTATCGATTATTACTCCAAGAAATTTAGTTTCAGATACCCTTTCAATCTCTACACCATTTACACTGAGTTTGGGTACTGGGTTGTTGTGATGGTTGTTAAAGACTATAAATTTTGTCTTACTTAAATTGAGCGTTAATTTGTTTGAATCAAACCACAGTTTAAGCTTTCCTAATTCCTTTCCGAGTGTATCCAGAAGTTGTTCCAAATTGTTTCCACTGCATAGCAGATTAGTGTCATCGGCAAACAGTATTAAGTCCATTTTTTCTGAAACTTTACATATATCTTTTATATACATATTGAATAATAATGGTCCCAAAACTGAACCTTGTGGGACTCCACAGGTGACCTTCAGTAACTCTGAGTTTTTGTTGCTAACACATACATATTGATATCTATTCTTTAAGTAACTACTTAACCAGGACAGTGCTACCCCTCTAATACCACAATTTTGTAGTTTCTTTAATAATAAATTGTGATCTACTGTATCAAATGCTTTTTTAAGATCTAGGAATACTCCAACTGAATACTCTTTATTTTCAATGGCTGTTGATATTTTTTCTGTAAATTCCATTAGGGCATATGCAGTTGTCCTCTTGTGTCTGAACCCATATTGCTGCTCACACAATAAATCATTCTTCAGTATGAAGTTGTCAATTCTCTCATAGAATATTTTTTCAAGTATCTTGGAAAATTGCGGTAATAGTGAAATTGGTCTATAGTTTGAGAGTTTCCCTCTGTTGCCCGTCTTGTATATCGGAATTACTTTAGCTATTTTCATTGCATTGGGAAATATACCTGATTGGAGAGACAGGTTACAGATATACGTCAGTGGTTTTACTATGCATTCGATAACAGTTTTGACTAATAGCATGTCAATACCATCACAGTCCATAGATGTTTTACTTTTGAACGATTTAACAATTTCAATGACCTGTCTTTCGTCTGTGTTCTTTATGAAGATGGAGTCTTTTACAGCAGTGTTATTGCATATTGTATCACCTGTAGGCACCGTAGTGGGTATTTCTCGGGCCAGATTAGGTCCAATGTTAACAAAAAAATTATTAAATTCATCTGCAGGTGAAGCTATATTCACACTCTGAGTCGTTTTATTATTTTTTGGAATATTAGTTGGGTTGCTTGTATTTCTGCTTTTATTTCCAAGGATACTGTTGAGTATTGTCCATGTATTTTTAATATTGTCTTTGTTTTTCTCCAGTTCTTTACTGTAATAGTCTCTTTTACTACATCTTATTATATATGTTAACTTATTTTTGTATGTTTTATACCGCTGCTCTGATTCTTTTGTCCTTTTCTTTAGCTTTTACCTTTTCTTTTACCTTTTCTTTCTTTAGCTTTATATAATAAATTTTTCTTTTTACATGCCTTTTGTAGTCCTTTGGTTAACCATGGCTTATCAGCAAATTTGTGTTTAAGCTTTTTTTTTACTAATGGGCAGTTTTTTTCATGAAGAGTGGTTACAATGTTTATAAATGTGTCATAGGCTTCATTTACATCTGATACATAGACTTCTGTCCAGTCTTGCTTCAGCAAGTCCTCTTTAAAAGAATTGATTGCATTTGGTGATTTGTATCTGAACGATTTTGAAATTTTTTTTGCGTTGGGCTCACCGTTAAAGGACTCCGATGTCGAGACCTCCCAGTATATTTTTTCATTCCGGGCGGCTCCGTCTAACTCGCGCTGCATACGTTCGTCTGACAATGCAGTGAGCAGACACTGCACCTCCTTATTGGTCCATGGAACACCCTTATTACGCGAAGCCATTTTTGATAGAGAATAAATGAAAATAGCACAGCAATACACTGAAAAGAAACCGCCAACAGTGGTTGCGTGCTGAGTAAAGGCGGTTGTGAAGATTCTTTTTTTTTTTTTTTTTTTTCCAAAACTTTATTGAGAAGGTCGTGAAGATTTGGTAGATGAGGAGGAGGAGAGGGGCGGTTACAACCTGACCAATCAGCGCCGGTTTCGACCTGACCAATCAGCGGCAACCAGTCTGTTAACGTCACAACACGGCACAGCTCAGCACTGCTGTACCCTGCCCTGGAGCGGGGCTGAGAATCGCGGCTGTTAAACCGTGTTGGGGCTTGTGGAAAAGCGTACAAAGCGTGCTGAGCCGTCCCGTGTCGCGCTAAAGCGTGCTAGTGGAAAAGGGCCTTAACAGTTCTCACCCCCAGACAGCAGCCCCCCAGCAGGATGGCGCCGCAGGAGTGATAAAGCCCGCTTACAGCAAGTACGGCAGACGATTGAAGCCCAAGCAGCATGTGGACTGATTTTTTGTGATTTTATTATGATATGCAGACTGTATTATATTGTTTCATCTTAGACGTTTTGGGGGGGGGGGGGGCATGTGGGACACATATATGAGTTTCATAGACTTCAAATGTATATTACTGTTGCTTCACGTCTCAGAATGAACAATAGGACTGAGTCTCCTGGGGATGACAGGAGGATGTGAAATGTGATCCTTGTTATGTAAAGAGATGGCCTTGGGGGATTTCCTGACCACCGGTGACGTTGGGTGGAGGGGAGAAGACCTGGAAGAAGATGTATTGTGTCTTGGGATTAAAAGACAATGTGACTGTGTGCTTTGATGACCTGGGGTATAAAATGGACAGATGTGGGGGGATGCTTCCTCTTTCTGTTTAGAGGATGTTGGAGATACGTGAATAAACTTGATTTGAGAAATAAACTCAGCCTCATCTTTCCACGCTCTCCACAAGGTAACTAAATTATGTGCAATATATTGTTACAACTTGTTCAGCTCTTTGACAGCAACAGGAACAAAGCTGTTTTTGTAGCGCTGGGTTTTACTTTTTGGGACAGCAAACCTCCGTCTTGAGGGAAGAAGCTGAAAATGGCAGTGCAAAGGGTGGGAGTCATCATTTAAAATGGAGGTAGCAATCCTCTGTACCTGTCTGGTGTGCAAGGATGTCAGGCTCAGCTGTGACTCACCAAGCAAACGACTGGACCATCTAACTACCTGATCCAAGGATTTCCTCTGTTTCAGTTTTATCTGACCAAACCATGACACTGTGGAGATGTGAAAATGACGAGGCAGAGTTCATCTCTTGAGTCAGTTTTATTCACATCTTCCAACATCACGAAGCAGAATAAAAAGAGAACGACAAAGGGAACTCTCGTCCTTAAATACCAGGACTCTTACAGTTAACAGGTCACATGTCTCACAAAACCATTGCATTATAAAGACTGCAACAATGCATCTTCTCTGCATGATATCACACCACTATCTACAATGCATCCCCTCATTAATCCTGTCTCACAAAACCATTGCATTATAAAGACAGTATAGAGAATGTGGAAGGACGAGGCTGAGTTTATTTCACAAGTCAAGTTTATTCACATTCTCCAACATCATCCAAAAACAGTGAAAGAGACTGAATCCCCCAACATCTGTCCCTTTTATACCCCAGGACATCAAAGCTCAAAGATACATTGTCTTTTAATCCCAAATCACAATGCATCCCCCTCCAGGCTTTCTCGCCTCCACCTAAAGTCCTGGTGGTCAGGAAATCCCTCAAGGCCATCTCTTTACATACAAAAGGCCAGATTTCACATCCTCCTGTTACTCCTAGGAGGTTCAGTCCTTTTGTTCCTCTGAGACGTGAAGCATACAATAAGCATACAGTAATATACATGTGAAGCATATGAAACCCACATATGTGCACCACAACAGCAACAATGCATCCTCTCTGCATGATATCACACCACTATCTACAATGCATCCCCTCATTATATCCCACAGTCTCAAGCTTTGCATACCAAAGCTAACTCTCCTGCAGCTTCCTGTAATAACCACAGAAGCTCTGCCCTTGCTCTGGTCTAAAATGTGAGTCCAAAAGCAGGTCACGAATGTGTGTCCCCACAACACTAAAGAAAAGGATAAAACAGATTCAATAAAAGCCCGATAAAACATTGTCATTATGGTTCGGTCAATTTGGAAGTGTGCAAGTTTCCTTAAACAATGCAAATGTTGCTGACCCTTTTTGCACACCCTTTCACAGTTCTCTTCAAAGTTTAAATTACTATCAATAATCGTCCCAATGTGGAGAGCGTGAAAAGATGAGGCTGAGTTTATTTCTCAATTCAGGTTTATTAACATTCACGTATCTCCAACATCCTCTCAAACAGAAAAGAGGAAGCATCACCCCACATCTGTCCTATTTATACCAGGACATCAAAGCCACAGTTACATTGTCATTTTAATGCAAAGACACAATACATCTTCTTCCCGGTCTTGTCCCCTTCACCCCCACACCACTGGTGGTCAGGAAATCCCTCAAGGCCATCTCTTTGCATAACACTGAACACATTTCGCATCCTCCTGTTAATCCCCAGGAGACTCAGACCTATTGTTCATTCTCAGACGTGAAGCAACATTAATATACAAATGGAGTCTAAGAAACTACATATGTGTGTACCACATGACCCCCCCCCCCCAAATGTCTAAGATGAAACAATAAAACACAGTCTGCATATCCTGATAAAATCACAAACATCAGTCTACATGCTGCTTGGGCTTCAACCGTCTTCCGTACTTGCTGTAAGCGGGCTTTAACCCTCCTGTGGCGCCATCCTGCTGGGGAGCTGCTGTCTGTGGATTAGAACTGTTAGTCAATCCCTGTGGGAGCTCTGGGGAACACTCCCTAGGGAGTCTGCCGCGACGAGGGGCCCTCGGCAACAGCACAGCTTTGTCAGCCATCACAAAAGCGGGTTTGAGTCTGTCTATGCCAATTGTTTCCCTTCTGCCTCCTAAATCTAGCAAAAAATGCTTATCACCTGTTTCCAGCACTCTAAATGGGCCATCATAAGGCGGTCGCAGGGTTGGGCGATGAGCATTGTGTCTGACAAAAACAAACTCCACATTTTTTAAAGCCTTAGGTACAAAAACGCGCGGAAAACTGTGATGAACAGGGCCAGGAAGCGTGCTCGCTCCCGTGTCGCTCAGTAACCGCTGAGCAGGGGGGCACTCTGGCACAGGATTATCTGGGAGAAACTCCCCTGGCAGCCGGAGTGGCTGCGAAAACACCAATTCGGCTGGGGAGGCTTTTAAGTCTTCTTTAGGTGCAGAACGAAACCCCAATAAAACCCATGGTAGCCTGTTTACCCAATTTGCATCCGTAAGCGACGCTCTGAGGGCTGCTTTCAATGACCTATGGAAACGTTCGCATAAACCATTAGCCTGGGGGTGGTACGCGGTAGTGCGGTGGATCGTTACCCCCAGGCTGTGGGCCATCGCTGACCAAATCTCGGAAACAAATTGAAGACCTCTGTCGGACGTAATATCTGACGGAACTCCAAAACGCGCTACCCAAGCCATTAAAAACGCGCGCGCCACCTCCTCGGCTGTGGTTGATGCCAGTGGGACCACTTCAGGCCAACGCGTGGTGCGGTCCACCATTGTCAAAAGATGTGTGCATCCCTGTGATGGCGGGAGGGGGCCTACAAGGTCGACATGCACATGATTGAACCTCTTAGCCGGGATGTGAAACGGCTCCAAGGGGGCTTTAGTGTGTTTGTGTATTTTGGCTCGCTGGCAAGCCATGCAGGCTCTTGCCCACTCCTTAACGTGCTTGCACAGGCTCGGCCACACAAACTTCTCTCCTACCATTTTGACCGACGCGCGGTCGTCAAGTGGAGACATCGCAGATTAGGGAGGGCATACCATCTTGCAGCACCCTGCTCTCCAGCCTTAACCCTGTTGGTCCAGACTGGAGCACGCACACGTCCGCATCGCTAACCTGATCCACGACCATGGCTGCATAATCTATCCCTACGCGGACTGGAGCCGCGCGTACTTCCGCACCGCTAGCCTGCTCCGCGGCCATGGCAGTATAATCTACCCCTACGCGGACTGGAGCAGTTACGGCGCGCGAGAGACAGTCTGCCACTACATTAAGTTTACCCGCTACGTGTTGAATATCGGTAGTAAACTCTGAGATTGCAGCCAGCTGTCTCTGCTGCCGGCCTGACCACGGCTCTGAAACCTTGGCCATCGCGAAAGTCAGCGGCTTGTGGTCGACGAATGCAGTGAAACGACGACCTTCCAGCCAGAACTGGAAGTGGCGAATGGCCAAGTGGAGCGCTAACAACTCCCTGTCGAACACGCTGTATTTTCGCTCGGTATCGCGCAAAGTCCTGCTGAAAAAAGCGAGCGGCTGCCAAGCCCCGGCAACATGCTGCTCTACTACCGCCCCTATGGCCACGTCTGACGCGTCAGTAGTGAGCGCTATGCGGGCCGTTGGGTCTGGATGTGCTAACAACGCAGCGTTTGCCAGGGCTGTTTTGACCTCTGAGAATGCACGCTCCCACTCCGGGGACCATTTGATTGTATTTGTGGGTTTTTGCTTTTTAAGCGCGGCATACAGTGGTTGCATGAGCTGCGCTGCGTGGGGGAGGAAACGGTTATAAAAATTCACCATTCCCAAAAACTCTTGTAACGCTTTGACCGTTTGTGGCTGGGGAAAATTTGTTACTGCGGGCACTTTGTCAGGCAGAGGAACTGCTCCATCTGAGGAGACGCGGTGCCCCAAAAAATCAATCTGTGTCACCCCGAACTGACACTTCGCTGGGTTGATTATTAACCCGTGCTCTCCCAACCTCCGGAAAACTGCCATGAGGTAATTTTCGTGTTCGTCTTCGGACGCGCTGGCTACCAAGATGTCGTCCAGGTAGACGAACATGAAGGGGAGATCTCGCAACACCGCGTCCATCATGCGTTGGAACGTCTGCGCGGCGCCTTTAAGCCCAAACGGCATGCGCAAAAACTCGAACAAGCCAAACGGGGTTATCACCACTGTTTTGGGTATGTCCTCAGCGCGCACTGGGACTTGATGGTAGCTGCGAACCAAGTCTATTTTGGAAAAAACGCGCGCCCCGCCAAATGTATGGAAAAATCTTGAATATGTGGGATTGGGTAACGGTCGTGTGCTGTAGCGTTGTTCAACCTGCGGAAATCACTGCAAGGTCGCCACGAGCCGTCAGCTTTAGGGACCATGTGAAGCGGGGAAGCCCATGGGCTTTTCGAACGTCTAATGATGCTCAACTTTTCAAGATTGGCGAACTCCTTGCGCACTATGGCCAGTTTAGCTGCATCCAAGCGCCGAGCTTTTGCAAAAACGGGGGGACCGGCTGTAGTAATAAAATGTTCCACTCCGTGTTTAGCCACGGCTGCTGAAAATGTGGGAACCGTGAGTGCTGGAAACTGAGTGAGGAGGGTGTGGAACTTACCGCTTGCCGTAGCGACGTTGGCTTGTGCTGTGGGCGGGGTCACTCGGGCTGCACAGGGAAAAGAGTAAAAAGAAATTGCATTAACCAAGCGTCTATTAGGAAGATCAACCAACAAACCATGTGAGCACAGAAAATCAGCCCCTAACATGTTGAAGCTCACCGCAGCTATGACAAAAGTCCACTCAAATGTACGACCGTGTAGGGACAGGAGCAAAGTCTTCTCACCGAAGGTCTTAATGCTCAAGCCATTCGCTGCCGATGCTCCGTGACTCCCGGGGCCTGCCAGCCGGTCAGCATAGGTTGGCATGATGAAACTCACTTGGGAGCCTGTGTCCACGAGGAATTGCCTCCCTGAACGCGCATCCGTCAAGTAGAGCAGCTTGTTCTGTTCCCCGAGGGCCGCAGCTGCTACCGACCCCCGGCTCTGGCGTTTCCCGAGCTCTTGAACTGACACGGTGGTATCCACTTGCGTGCCCTCTCTGCAAAGCGGCGATGGTAAAAACAGAGGTCGTCTCCTTCGTGATGTCTGGCCTTCACCGCTGCCGTTGTTGGTGGGTCTGCCTCCGCCGTCTCTGGCCCCCTGCCATCCCCGGCCGTCGCGCCGAGGTCTGTCGCTGCTGCGGTGGCCGCGCGTCGTCTGCTGGCGTTGAGAATCCGCTGTGCCTCCTGGGCCAGCGCGCGGAAGTCCCGTCGGGCCAACAACTGTGAACCAGCCAGGGTCGCTCTCGTCTCTGACGGTAGGGTTCTCAGGAATATGTGGGTGAAAAGGAAATCGTGCATGTCCTCCATCAGGTCGACGGGTGTGCTATCTCCCAAGTCGTTCAGGGCCAGGAGTCTCTCCGCTCTCTCCTGGGCTGAGGGAGTGAAACGCTGGATGAGCGCAGCCTTCAATCCGCCGTATTTGCCGTCGGCGGGTGGGCGCTCCACCAGGCTCTGCACATGTCGAGCCGTGCGGTTGTCGAGCTTGGCAATAACGTGGTAGAATTTCGTGTCATCTGCCGTTATTCCCCGGAGAGCGAACTGAGCTTCGGCCAAGTGGAACCAGGAGCACGGGTTGTCCTGCCAGAAGTCTGGTAGCTTGACTGAGACTGCGTTCGCCTGGCTGGTTCCTGGCGAGTCTGGCTCGGGGGAATTTCTTTCGCTCATGATACGTCTTCGGGTCACCAGTGTGGAGAGCGTGGAAAGATGAGGCTGAGTTTATTTCTCAAATCAAGTTTATTCACGTATCTCCAACATCCTCTAAACAGAAAGAGGAAGCATCCCCCCACATCTGTCCATTTTATACCCCAGGACATCAAAGCACACAGTCACATTGTCTTTTAATCCCAAGACACAATACATCTTCTTCCAGGTCTTCTCCCCTCCACCCAACGTCACCGGTGGTCAGGAAATCCCCCAAGGCCATCTCTTTACATAACAAGGATCACATTTCACATCCTCCTGTCATCCCCAGGAGACTCAGTCCTATTGTTCATTCTGAGACGTGAAGCAACAGCAATATACATTTGAAGTCTATGAAACTCATATATGTGTCCCACAACCTATTTATTAACTCCATTTTATATTTACTTATTTTTGTAAGATTTTTATCTGGGTTCTAAATCTTTTATTGGGTTTTAGACCTTTGAGTTTTTAACCTCTTTGACTAGTCTTTAACTTTTTTAATATGACCCTTCTCTCTTATCTCTGGTTTTTCTCTCATCTCGTTGTCTTTATATCCTGATTGATGGAGCCTTGAGTATTTTTATTATGTTTATAGTCAGCTTCATGGGTGCCTGTATTTGTGTTTATGTTAAATGTAATTGTGGTTTGTAAATATGGATGTCACCAGACTGCAAAACAAATCTACCTAAGGGTACAAATAAAGTAACCTGAACCTGAAAATAATAATAAGTGCACCGCAGCACGGTGGTGGAGTGGTTAGCACTGCGGAAGCACAGCAACTCACCCTTGGCCGGGGGATCCTGGGTTCGATCCCAGCCCTCGACCAAGAGTGATCTGTGTGGAGTTTGCATGTTCTCCCCGTGTCTGTGTGGGTTTACTCCAGGATTTCTCCAGTTTCCTCCCACATGCCAAAAACATGCACGTTAGGTTAATTGGCCTCAAACTGGGGTTTCTAAATTGTCCTTAGGTATGACTGTGAGAGTGAATGGTTGTCTGTCTCTCTGTGCTGGCCCTGCGATGGACTGGCGATCTGTCCAGGGTGTACCCTGCCTCTCGCCCAGAGATGCTGGGATAGGCTCCAGCCACCACCCCCCCCACGACCCGAAAAGGATTAAGCAGAAGAAGACGGATGGATGGATATTATAAAATTGCCACTTTTCTCCTCATAAATTTGCACCTTTTTTTTAAATTTACCAGATTTTCTCCAAATTTTCCATAGATTAGCCACTTTTTCCCCTCATATTTTTTATTTATTGCCATTCGGCTGCTTCCTTTCGGGGTCACCACAGCGTAACATCACCTTATATCACGATGAGCCACATGTTGATTTGGCAAGGATTTTTATGCCGGATGCCCTTCCTGATGCAATCCTGCCCATTTATCCGGGCTTGGGACCAGTACAGGGAGTATACTGGCTTCTGCACCCCCTGTGGCTGGGTAACCAACTTTCCTTCCTCCATTCTCTTTTTGCTGAGCACCAAGCTAGAAGGCAGGAAGTTCCATTTTTATATGGTCTTTGGTGTAACCCGGCCGGGACATGAACCCACAACCTCCCAGTTGTGTGACGGATGCTCTACCTCTAGGTCACCACTCTGGTTTTTCCCTCATATATTAACACTTCTTTCTGTAAATTTGTCACTTTTTTATCAAAAAATTGAGAGATTTCTCCTCCTGAATGTGTACCTTTTTTTTTGTTAAATTTGCCCCGATTTTCATATAAATTTGGCACTTTTCTTCCTATTGGTCCAGTTTTTCCTCATAAATTTTGCACTTTTTTCTTCACAACGCTTAGTCTCATAAATCTGCCACCCCTTTAAATCATAAATTTACCACTTTTCTCCTCATAATTTTGCATCTTTTCTCTCCAAAATTTGACAGTTTTTTTCATCCTGTTTCCAATTATATTCTCAAAAATTTGCCACTTTATTCATCATAAATTTTTGTCTTTTTGATTCATAAATTTGCTCCTTTTCCCCTCCTAAAACTGATCCAAAATTTCCCTTTTTGTAAATTGTCACAGGGAACAAAAAGGGTGTTTACAAAATTGTAGATTTAAGCCAGTGATATAAAACATCTAAAATGCTCTGTGTAATTAAAGTTAAAAGAATGGGTTTCCACCCACAAACTTGTCTCAAATAAAGTTGAATTTCTTCACTTTAGGAATACACCATAGGATATAGCTAGGATTTTACATTATGGGTTTAGTGAATGTAGAGTAGATAATATTTTTTAATAAATATGGTATCTTTGAAGTATGTAAAGTGAAAAGATTATTTGGACCAAATGTGAAACAATACTTTTTCATATATAATTAATACACCAGGGAACTGATGCTTCACCGACCTTCAATGGGGAACTACTCCCAACATTCACAATTCTACTGTTGTCCTTATTAAATCTGTCCTTGAATAAGCGACTTTAGCATTAAGAGTGCGCATGTGCGGACTATGTGAGTTCAAAGTTCATGACTACCAAACATTCTGGTAGCCGCCTTGCTTTTGTATAGAGACAGTACTGCCACACCTGAATAATTGCCGTTTAAAGTCTGCTTCAAGCTTTAAATCGCCATTATGCCAGGTGCACACTGTGCCGTAGTGAAGTGTGGAACGGCATGTATCATCGAGAGTGGTGGAAAAAGCAAACTTGCAGCATACATGCCTGTAACTTCGGGACCAGCGTGTGCACATGTCCATCGCTACTCACGTTATATACATTCCCCACGGAGCTGAAGGATCCGGATGGACTTAATTGTTGGATTAAAGCAGTTGTGGGCCTCAGGTTATTTTACACCTTAGACAGAGACAATGAATACAAATGGGAGAACAATGCCCAAGTGGGTGAGAGGGGGTTGAATGAAGTGTAGTGTAGATGTCATGCTGTTATGAGGAAGTGCCTTGAACCTTGTGAAGTGTGACTTGATATAGAGAGAGGAATGCTTGATGTGACCAGTCAGTCTGTTCTTTGCTTGTGAGATGTGAGTGTGTAATAAATCGTCTGAAATGAATATGCCTCTTCATTTACACACTCCACACAGTAAGTTTATATTATAACATAATTAAATAGTGTTGTAGTGTGGGCGACACACATTGTGGGCTCACGTTGCCACAGAGACAGGACTGCATGTGTATTGGGGTGTCACGTCTGCAAGGACAGAGGACTCGAATCTGCAGAAGATAACAAAGAGGTGTGAGATTTGTCTCTTTGTCCCACAGAAGATGCCCCGGAGAGATTTCCGGTTCATCAGGAAATGAGAGACAATGGTGAAGCTTCAAAGGGATGCTTTGTGACTGTATGTTTACTGAAGACACCATGTGACTTGAATTCTGATGCTGGAAACATATAAAAGGGTGTTGAGATATGATTCTTTCTCTTTCCTGCTTTGAGAATGCTAGAAGCTGTGTTCTGTCAAATAAAGCTGGTTTACGACTAAACTCAGCCTCGTCATTTGAGCACATCTTCTACACTGGTGACCTACGACGAAAAATGAGCAGATGGAATTCTCCCGAGCGGGGCTCGGCGGAAGCCAGCCTGATGGCCGCCTCCACGATCCGGCTGCCCGATTTCTGGCAGCACAGCCCGCGCTCATGGTTTAGCGCAGTCGAGGCGCAGTTCAACCTCCGGAGAATCTCCAACGACGACACAAGATTCTACCACGTGGTAGCGAAGCTGGACAGCAACACGGTCCAGAGAGTGGAGGATCTGGTTAACCATCCACCAGACAGCGACAAGTACAGCGCATTGAAGGACGCGCTGATCAGCCATTTCACCCCCTCAGTCCAACAACGAGCAGAGGGGCTCCTGACGTTGACGGAGGCAGAAAACGATAGACCTGCGGACCTGATGGTGAAGATGCTGAAGCTCAAAGACTCTGAGGATGGCAAATTCATTTTCGCCCACCTTTTCCTTCGAACCCTGCCGCCAGCAGTGAGAGTGGCCCTGGCAGAGTCGCCCCGATTGGCCAGGCGAGACTACCATGGGTTGAGCAAAGAGGCGCAGCGGTTGGTCGACGCCCACAAGCGGAACGCGGTTTCGGCCGCGGCGGCCAGCCCGGGAACGGCGTCCAGAGACAGCGCAGGTCCAGCGGCCGCGGCGCCAGACGCACCAACGGCGGCGGCGACGGGAGCCAGACGACGCGGAGCGGAGGACGGCCCGTGCTTCTACCACCGCCGTTTTGCAGAGAGAGCGCACAGGTGCGTCCCACCGTGCAACTTTAAGCGCCAGGGAAATGCCAAGACCGAGGGCCGGTAGCAGCTGCGACCCTCGGCAACGAGAACAGGCTGCTTTACCTGACGGATGCACGCTCGGGGAAACAGTTCCTCGTGGACACGGGCTCTCAGCTGAGTTTCGTCACACCCACCTACGCAGAATGGCTGATGCCTTCTAAAGCTCCCTGGGTGTCAGTGTCAGCAGCGAACGGCTCCACGATTAAAACGTTCGGTGAGAGGACCATGCTTCTGTCCTTACAGGGCCGTTCATTTGAGTGGACATTTATTGTAGCAGCAGTCAGTTTCAACATGTTAGGGGCTGATTTTTTGTGCTCACATGGTTTATTGGTTGACCTTGCTAATAGACATCTGATTAATGCACTGTCCTTTCATTCTATTCCCTGCACAGCTCGGGTGGCCCCGCCAACTGCACATGCCAGCGTCTCAGCTGCGGGTGGTAAGTTTCACACATTGCTTGCTCAGTTCCCAGCACTCACAGTCCCCACGTTTTCGGCAACGGTGGCTAAACATGGGGTGGAGCACTTCATAACAACCACCGGCCCTCCCGATTTTGCAAAAGCTCGGCGCTTGGACCCAGCTAAACTGGCCATCGCGCGCGAGGAGTTCACTAATCTGGAGAAACTGGGCATTGTTAGACGCTCCAAGAGCTCTTGGGCTTCGCCGTTACACATGGTCCCAAAGGCTGACGGCTCGTGGCGACCTTGCGGCGATTTCCGCAGGTTGAACAACGTTTCAGCACATGACCGCTACCCGATTCCGCACATTCAGGATTTTTCTGTTCATTTGGTGGGGGCGCGCATTTTTTCTAAAATAGACTTGGTGCGCGGTCACCACCAGGTTCCAGTGCGCGCGCAAGATGTACCCAAAACAGCGGTCATAACTCCTTTCGGCCTTTTTGAGTTTTTGCGCATGCCTTTTGGCCTCAAGGGGGCCGCGCAGACTTTCCAACGCATGATGGATGCAGTTTTACGCGACCTTCCTTTCGTGTTCGTTTATTTGGACGATATTTTGGTAGCCAGCACGTCCGAGGGCGAGCACGAAAAACACCTCACAGCAGTTTTTCGGAGGCTGGCAGAGCACGGGTTAATAGTTAACCCAGCGAAGTGCCAGTTTGGGGTGGCGCAGATTGATTTTTTGGGACATCGCGTTTCGGCAGAAGGAGCGGTTCCTCTTCCAAATAAAGTGCGTGCCATAACGGATTTTCCACAACCTCAAACGGTCAAGGCGCTTCAGGAGTTTCTAGGGATGGTTAATTTTTACAACCGGTTCCTCCCAAGCGCAGCACGACTCATGCAGCCATTGTACACCGCGTTAAAAAAACAAAAGCCCGCAAATAAAGTTGAATGGTCTCCGGAGCGGGAGCGCGCTTTTGCCCAGGTCAAATCAGCCCTGGCAAACGCAGTTTTGTTAGCGCACCCAGTTCCAACGGCCCGCATGGTGCTCACCACTGACGCTTCCGATGTAGCGGTGGGGGCGGTAGTTGAACAGTTTGTGGCAGGTACCTGGCAACCCCTCGCGTTTTTCAGCAGGACTTTGCGCGATAGTGAACGGAAATACAGTGCGTTTGACAGGGAGCTTTTGGCCCTACACTTGGCCATCCGTCATTTTCAGTTCTGGTTAGAGGGGCGACGTTTCACCGCGTTTGTGGATCATAAACCGCTAACGTTTGCGATGGCCAAAATTTCAGAACCCTGGTCAGGCCGGCAACAAAGGCAACTAGCCGCAATATCGGAGTTCACTACTGATATTCAGCATGTTGCGGGTAAACACAATGTTGTGGCAGACTGCCTCTCGCGCGCGGTAGCACCACCAAGCCCCATAGGGGCAGACTCTGTAGCCGTGGCCGCGGGCCCGGGCAGCGACGCGGGAGCGCGCGCAGCCCCGGTCTGTGTTGGGTTAGATTATGCAGCCATGGCTGCGGAGCAGGTTAACGACGCGGACGTGCGCGCGCTCCAGTCTGGACCAACAGGGTTAAGGCTGGAGCACAGGGTGCAACAAAATGGTATGCCCCCACTAATCTGCGATGTCTCCACGGGACGGCCCCGCCCCGTGGTGCCAGCCGCGTGGCGTCGCCGCGTTTTTGACTCGGTCCATTCTCTCGCGCACCCGGGGGTGCGCACATCGATTAAATTGGTGGGGGAGAAATTTGTTTGGCCCGGGTTGCGCAAACAGGTCAAGGAATGGGCGGCAGCCTGCGTAGCGTGTCAGCGAGCCAAAATACACAGACACACTAAGGCCCCGTTAGAACCTTTTCACATCCCCGCTAAGCGTTTTGATCACGTGCATGTTGATTTGGTCGGGCCGCTTCCATTATCACACGGGCACACACATCTTTTGACGATGGTGGATCGCACCACGCGCTGGCCAGAGGCGATTCCTCTGACATCAACCACAGCGGAAGAAGTTGCGCGAGCATTTTTAGCAGCGTGGGTTGCGCGTTTCGGTGTACCGTCGGACATAACGTCCGACAGGGGTCCCCAATTTATTTCCGAGCTATGGTCATCGATGGCCCGCAGCTTGGGGGTGAAGATTCATCGCACCACCGCGTATAACCCCCAGGCTAATGGTTTATGCGAACGCTTTCACAGGTCATTGAAAGCAGCCCTCAGAGCGTCGCTAACGGATACAAATTGGGTGGACAAACTTCCATGGGTTTTATTGGGGTTGCGTTCTGCACCTAAGGAAGATTTGCATGCTTCCCCGGCTGAATTAGTTTTTGCACAACCGCTCCGTTTGCCGGGAGAATTTCTTCCCGATAATCCCGCACCAAATGGCCCCCCTGCTCAGCCGTGGCAGAGCGACTCAGGAGCAAACACGCTCCCTGGCCCGGTCCATCACAGTTTACCACACATTTTTGTGCCAAAGGCTTTAAAAAATGCAGAGTTTGCTTTTGTTAAACATGATGCTCAGCGTCCAAGTTTGCGGCCGTTTTATGACGGACCGTTCCGAGTGCTGGAGACTGGGCAGAAGCATTTTCTGCTAGATTTAGGGGGCAGAAGGGAGTTGATTTGCATAAACAGGCTCAAACCCGCCTTTGTTTTGGCTGATGAGGAAGTGCAGCTCGCGAGGCCCCCCCGCCATGGCAGGCCGCCGAGAAGACATTCTCCAAAGTCTTCACAGAAAGGTGCTAACAGCTTTAATCCACAGGTGCAGAGAGATGTTGCAGGTGCAGCCAAGCCAGGTTGCAGCAGATTCGGCAGAAAGTTAAAACCTAGGCAGTTGGTGGATTGATTAGCGATGTATGGAGTGCTTTGTGTTTTTTTTTTTTATGCCATGCAGGTTTTGCCTTACTAGACGTTTGGGGGGGGGTAGTGTGGGCGACACACATTGTGGGCTCACGTTGCCACAGAGACAGGACTGCATGTGTATTGGGGTGTCACGTCTGCAAGGACAGAGGACTCGAATCTGCAGAAGATAACAAAGAGGTGTGAGATTTGTCTCTTTGTCCCACAGAAGATGCCCCGGAGAGATTTCCGGTTCATCAGGAAATGAGAGACAATGGTGAAGCTTCAAAGGGATGCTTTGTGACTGTATGTTTACTGAAGACACCATGTGACTTGAATTCTGATGCTGGAAACATATAAAAGGGTGTTGAGATATGATTCTTTCTCTTTCCTGCTTTGAGAATGCTAGAAGCTGTGTTCTGTCAAATAAAGCTGGTTTACGACTAAACTCAGCCTCGTCATTTGAGCACATCTTCTACAGTGTATTGTTCAAGTTCTAGCCTAACTGGCACAAGTCTAAACCCTGAAGTAGTAGGTACGGACAGGCAGGCCTGGATCTAGGATATATTTCTTTGTATATTGGTAATGAAGCTTGATCTACACACACATGTAATTAAGGCCATTGATAAGTAGGCTGGTATAAAATAAAAACGCAAATCATTGAAAACGTGTGGTACTTAAACTACAGTAGTATCAACCTATAGATCTAAGTAAGCAGGCTATGCCTTGTAGTGAAATTTACTCAGAATGACAAAACCAAAGTTGAGCTGTCAAACCACTCGCTTACCTTCTTTGTAGTCATTTCGGAGTCTGGCAAGTAAGGGTGCTTGGTCCTTTGACAACAAAAAATCTGCTATGTCAGCGTACATACAGGGGGGCCATTTTGGCCAATTTCTGCAATGTGGCCACGAATGCAAGTGCGACTAGTTCATCCTTGCGTTTGCAGGTACAACCGGGAAGACCCCTACGCATACAATATGCACGTAGATCAGGAACTTTCCATGAATTAAATGTATCCATAGAGCATGTTTGGTAGCCACGTTCCCATGATGCTTTGCGCGAGCCGAGATGCCAAAGTCGCTTATAGTTTGAGCCCGTGACCTCTCAGGATGCTCAGTACTCCTCTTTGATGCACAAATATAATGCTTTAGGTGTTTAGTTCTACTTTGAACCGAGTAAAAACAGTAATAAGTCCTGCTCAACTGTTGACATTTCAGCAAAAAAGTTACAACCTGGTGCTTTGATAGCAGTAGTAAAGCCATAAAACAATTCCTCTTTCCTCTGGGTTAATTGGTGATACCTCTGCGCATACGCGGAACCCTCGCATTAGTGAAGGGGGATCATATTACAGTACAATACCTTCGCACTAATTAGTGAAGTGAAACGTCGTGTAGGTAGGCTGTTTTATTATGTACCGTTATCCTTTCTATAGATAACATGTCTTGTTAACCTTAATTATCAGTGACCCGGTGACCGACAACTTTTACCAAAGTACATTCGCTTGTTTGGGTGTAACTGTCGAAGTTAGCTAGCTATCTTCTTCAAATCCAGGTTTCTTGCTCCTCTTTTTCCCTTAACTTCCCATTTTTGTCAAAGGAAAACGGACAGATGCTTATGCTGATGGTTAATTCTCGATTGACGCCAACGGTTTACTAAGAAAACTAAACGAAAAACTAACGCCATGACTTCCAGAGAATTAGAAGACAGCAGTAATTACCCCGGTCTATAAGTCGGGAGAAAAGGACTTAGCAAGCAACTACAGGCCGATTGCCATATTGCCCGTAGTCTCAAAAATTTTGGAGAAGATTGTTGCTGATCAATTGATAGAACATTTAGAGTCCAACCAATTACTTTATTCACAGCAATTTGGGTTTAGACCTAAGTATTCCACAGAAACAGCTAACTGTTATTTTATTGAGAAGGTCAAGGCTTTATTGGTTAAGGGGCATGTTGTGGGGACCGTGTTTCTGGATCTAAAAAAGGCCTTTGACACGGTAAACCACACTGTCCTATTGTCTAAGTTAAAAGACCTCAAGATTTCAACTGAGGCAATACAGTGGTTTAGGTCATACCTGGAGGGGAGAGAACAATGTGTCAAGGTCAATGGGGAGAAATCTGGGCTGCTCACAAATAACATGGGAATACCACAAGGATCTATACTAGGGCCATTGTTGTTCACAATATACATCAATGACTTGCCTGATAGTTGCTCAGGTGCCAACTGCCAGATGTATGCTGACGACACCGTAATCTATCTGTCTGCCAAAACGGCTAGCATGGCAGCTGAGCACCTGACCCAGGTTTTACAGAACATCTCTAAACGGCTTGTGTTGTCGCATTTAACCTTGAATGTCAAAAAAACTGTTGCTATGTGTATCTCTATTAGAAACAGGCCCATGAATGATGTTTTTGATGTTAAAATTGGAAATGAGGTGCTTACTGAAGTGAATGAGGTCATGTATTTAGGGATCATTCTAGATAGGAACCTGTGATTCGACAAGCAGGTGCATTACATTTGTAAGAAGGTCAAACCCAATTTAAATTGCTTCCGTCTCATTAGAAGGGATTTGTCATTCAGAACTGCTCATACATATATGCACGCAATGATTCTTTCACATCTGTCATACTGTATCACATCTTGGTCACAAACATCTCAAATTACACTAAAACCCATAACTGCAATATATAAACAGGCTATAAAAATCTTGGACCACAAACCAATGTGGTGGCATCACTGTGGTATTTTAGCCAAGCACAATCTTCTTACTTTTGAAAATTTTATTATCTTCTGTAATATCAGACTGGTTTTTAAATATCTATACAATCTTGTTTCACCTCCTTTCTCTGGTTTGGTGGCTAGACGCTCGAGCTCTAGCAGAGCATGCACACGAGCTTCCATCAACGGTGACTGCATTGTCACCATGTCTAGAACTTCATTTGGTCAGTCTGCTTTCTCCATAAAAGGGGCAAACTTATGGAACTCTCTGCCAACTTATTAAATTTGGAGACAAACGCCAACCTCTTCAACAGAGGCGCTAAAGATTGGCTAAAATCCCACCAGCAATGTGTGCATGTCTAGTCTGAATTGTGTTTGTTGTGATCATGGATCTCTTGCTCTATTTATAATTTGTAATGTATTTGTAATTTTAATTAACTTGTAACTTTTGTTTGTACAGCCTAATTTATGACCTATATAAGCCACCTATGGACTGGTGTTGAGAATTAGCGCTTGTGCTATATACACCTATGCAAAACATCTGGTCTCTCCTTGTGATTGTACTAATGTAATTTGTTATGTCCATATTAAACAAAATAAATAAAGAAAGAAAGACTTGCATGTTTTTTCCACAGGTGGGTCACTGGTCGGTAATTAATGGGCGTGTGGCAACCTGGGGAGTGCATAATGGTTTACCACCTTAGACAGGAACAAAGGGTGCGAAGTTAACCTTTTGTATGTGAGAAGTTTCTAGATGCCCTAGTAAGATAACAGGGAGGTGTCAAGGATGAATGGACTGACTGCAGTCGGACGGGGAGATTATCTTTTGTGTGTGAGAAGAGTCTAGAAGGAGATTATCTTTTGTGTGAGAGAAGAGCCTAGAAGGATGTCATGTTATTTAAGGGAAGAGTTCCTACTTGTATGCCATTCTGTCTATGCTCCTTGTGTGAGTCGTGTAATAAACTGCCTGAACCAAATCCGCCTCATTATTTACACGCTCCACACTGGTGACCCAAGACGAATCATGGAATACGACGGAAGATCCCCGGAGCCAGCCTCGACTGGAACCCCCAGCTTCACGTGCGCTGTAGCGATCAAACTACCTGATTTTTGGCAGCACAACCCGCGCTCCTGGTTCCACCTAACCGAGGCGCAGTTCGCCCTCCGAGGGATATCGGTGGATGATACGAAATTCCACTATGTGGTCGCAGCGCTCGATGCCAGCACGGCTCAGCACATCGAGAGCCTGCTCGATCAGCCACCAGCCGACGGCAAATATGACGCGCTGAAGGCTGCCCTCATCCAGCACTACACGCTCTCGGATGGTGAGAGAGCAGAGAGGCTTCTGACGCGGACCGAGTTGGGAGACGGTTCGGCCGTGGACATGATGGAGAAGATGCTGAGGTTAAAGGGCACGGACGACGACCACTTCATCTTCACCCACATTTTCCTCAGGAACCTTCCGACAGCGGCGAAAGCGGCCCTGGCCAATTCGTCGTTGCTGGCCAAACGGGACTATCGTGCATTAGCCCAGGAGGCAGACCGGATCATCGTCGCCACCAAGGCTTTCGTGACCATTGCGGCAGCGACGGAGCCCGGCACGTCGACACGAGGAGGCAAGGAGCCGCCGACGGCAGCAGCAGAACCACCGACAGCAGCAGCAGCGGGGCCCAAGGAACGTAGAGGTGACACGCTTTGCTTCTACCGCCGCCGCTTTGCAGAGAGGGCACGCAAATGTATACCACCGTGCCAGTTCAAGCGCTCGGGAAATGCCAAGACCGGGGGTCGGTAGCAGCCGCGACCCTCGGGGAGGAGAACAAGCTGCTCTATTTGACGGACTCACGCTCGGGGAGGCATTTCCTCATGGACACTGGCGCACAGAAGAGTTTCATCCGGCCGACCTACGCTGACCGGCTGGCAGGACCCAGTGGCCCAGAGATGGCAGCAGCAAACGGCTCAGAGATTAAGACCTTTGGTGAGAGGACTCTACTCTTGTCTCTACACGGTTGTACATTTGAATGGACTTTTGTGGTAGCAGCATTGAATTACCATATACTGGGGGCTGATTTTCTATGTGCACATGGGTTGTTGGTAGATATCGCTAACAGGCGCCTGGTTAATGCACTGTCTTTTGACTCTCTCCCCTGTATAGCTCGAGTGACCCGGCCAACAGCACAAGCCAACGTCACAGCAGCGTGCGGTAAGTTCCACACACTGCTCGCTCAGTTCCCAGCACTCACAGTTCCAACTTTTTCAGCAGCTATCGCTAAGCATGGGGTGGAGCATTTTATCACCACCACTGGGGCACCCGTTTTTGCAAGACCTCGGCGCTTGGACGCAGCTAAACTGGCCATAGCGCGCGAGGAGTTCGCTAACCTAGAGAGGATAGGCATCATCAGGCACTCAAACAGCCCATGGGCTTCCCCACTACACATGGTCCCTAAAGCTGAAGGTTCGTGGCGACCTTGCGGCGATTTCCGCAGGTTAAACAACGCTACAGTGCACGACCGCTACCCAATTCCCCACATTCAGGATTTTTCCGTTCACCTCGCAGGAACGCACATTTTTTCTAAGATAGATTTGGTCCGTGGTTACCACCAAGTCCCAGTGCATGCTGAGGACATACCCAAAACAGCGGTAATAACTCCGTTTGGTTTATTTGAGTTCTTGCGCATGCCGTTTGGGCTTAAAGGGGCAGCACAGACGTTCCAACGCATGATGGATGCAGTGCTGCGTGATCTCCCTTTCGTGTTCGTCTACCTGGACGATATCTTGGTAGCCAGCACGTCCGAAGACGAACACGAAACCCACCTCACGACGGTTTTCCGAAGGTTGCAAGAGCATGGTTTAATAATCAACCCAGTGAAATGTTGGTTCGGGGTGACGGGGATTGATTTTTTAGGGCACCGCATCTCTCCCGAAGGAGCGGTTCCGCTGCCTGACAAAGTGCGTGCAGTGACAGATTTTCCCCGACCGCAAACGGTCAGGGCGCTACAAGAATTTTTGGGAATGGTGAACTTTTATAACCGTTTCCTTTCCCGCGCAGCGCAGCTCATGCAGCCATTGTACGCTGCGCTCAAAAAACAGAAACCCGCGAATAGGGTCGAATGGACCCGGGAACGAGAGCAGGCGTTCTCGGAAGTTAAAGCAGCCCTGGCAAACACCGCATTGTTGGCACATCCAGACCCAACGGCCCGCATAGCCCTCACCACTGACACCTCAGATGTGGCCATAGGGGCTGTCGTGGAGCAGCGCGTCGCCGGGGCTTGGCAGCCGCTTGCCTTTTTCAGCAGAACCTTGCGCAACAATGAACGTAAATACAACGCGTTCGACAGAGAGTTGCTGGCTCTCCACCTGGCCATTCGTCATTTCCAGTTCTGGCTGGAAGGGCGCAATTTTACTGCGTTCGTTGACCATAAGCCAGTAACATTCACGATGGCCAAAGTTTCAGAACCTTGGTCGGGCCGGCAGCAGAGGCAGCTGGTCGCGATCTCAGAGTTTACTACCGATATTCAGCATATGTCGGGCAAACTGAATGTAGTGGCAGAGTGCCTCTTGCACGCCGTGGTGGCCCCGGTCTGTGTAGGGATGGATTACGCAGCCATGGCCACGGAGCAGGCTAGTGACGCGGACGTGCGCGCGCTCCAGTCTGGACCAACAGGGTTAAGGCTGGAGAGTAGGACGCTGCTTAACGGCATTCCCGCCTTAATCTGCGAAGTCTCCACGGGTCGCCCATGGCCTGTGGTTCCGGCCGCGTGGCGCCGCCGCGTGTTTGAGTCGGTTCACTCTTTGGCACACCCAGGGGTGCGTGCGTTGGTCAAAATGGTAGGAGGGAAATATGTGTGGCCGGGCCTTCGCAAACAAGTGAAAGAGTGGGCGGCAGCCTGCGTGGCGTGCCAACGAGGCAAAGTTCACAGACACACGAAGTCTCCTTTGGATCCATTTCGCATCCCGGCTAAGAGGTTCGACCATGTCCATGTGGACCTCGTAGGCCCCCTTCCGCCATCACAGGGGTACACGCATCTCCTGACAATGGTGGACCGTACCACGCGCTGGCCAGAAGCGGTTCCGCTGGCGGCAACCAAGGCCGAGGAGGTGGCGCACATGTTTTTAACAGCATGGGTGGCGCGTTTTGGAGTTCTGTCGGACATTACGTCCGACAGAGACTCTCAATTTGTTTCTGAACTCTGGTCAACCATGGCCCGCAGCCTAGGTGTCTCAATTCACCGCACAACCGTGTACAACCCACAGGCTAATGGGTTATGCGAACGTTTTCATAGGTCGTTAAAAGCGGCTCTGAGGGCTTCACTGACGGATGCAAATTGGGAAGACAGGCTACTATGGGTTTTATTGGGGTTACGTTCTGCGCCTAAAGAGGATCTGGAAGCTTCTCCAGCAGAACTCGTTTTTGCACAACCACTCCGGCTGCCTGGGGAGTTTCTGCCAGATAATCCTGCGCCGGGCAGCTCCCCGTCTCAGCTGCTGCAGCGTTGCATAGACTCAAGCACACTGCCGGGCCCTGTCCACCACAGTTTTCCGCGCGTTTTTGTGCCTAAAGCTTTGAAAAACACAGAGTTCGTGTTTGTCAGACACGACACCCACCGCCTCCACTGCGCCCACCTTATGATGGACCATTTAAAGTGCTGGAAACAGGGGATAAGCATTTTTTGCTAGACTTGGGGGTAGGAGGGAAAAAATTGGCATAGACAGACTCAAACCTGCTTTCGTTGTGGCTGACGAGCAAGTGCTGTTGGCTAGGGCCCTTCGGCGTGGAAGACCCCCATGGTGCGCTTCCCAGATAAAAGATTCTCCAGAGAACCCACACGGACAGTCAAAAAGTTTTCACCCCCAGACATCAGCCCCCCAGCATGGCAGCGCCACGGAGGCAGCAAATCCTGGCTACAGCAGATACGGCAGAAGACTGAAGCCCAAGCAGCATGCGGACTGATGTTGATGGTTCTACAGCATGTGGACTGATGTTAATGGTTCTATCACAGCATGTGGACTGTTACCCTTTTGTCCTATCTAAGTTGCTGGGGGGGTGGTGTGGAACCTGAGGAGTGCATAATGGTTTACCACCTTAGACAGGAACAAAGGACGCGAAGTTAACCTTTTGTGTGTGAGAAGTTTCTAGATGCCCTAGTAAGATAACAGGGAGGTGTCATGGATGAATGGACTAACTGCAGTCGGACGGGGAGATTATCTTTTGTGTGTGAGAAGAGTCTAGAAGGAGATTATCTTTTGTGTGAGAGAAGAGCCTAGAAGGATGTCATGTTATTTAAGGGAAGAGTTCCTACTTGTATGCCATTCTGTCTATGCTCCTTGTGTGAGTCGCGTAATAAACCGCCTGAACCAAATCCGCCTCATTATTTACACGCTCCACAGGCGTCAATAAGCAGCAGACGGGCATGGTAGTTGTGTGGAAACCTTTTTTCCACAATTCATAAAAATACTTTTAAGCAGTTTTTTTTTTTAGCCGTAACTGAAGTTTTTATGTAGTTTGACTTCTCACGGCGCGGTACGTTGACATTAAAAGTGAGTTTGCAGCGGAAAGAGAAGCTAGTGAATAAATGGTTAATGGTATTGTTCACTCTACTGACCAGCAGGTGTCAGCAGGAAACCAAAGAACCGGAAGTGTTTGTAGCGTTTTAGCCTCGTTTTCCTTTTTATTCTGTTATACTTTTGTAAATAAGTGAATTTGTTCTTGTCATGTCAAATAAACACGTTCAAAAGAAAAAAAATCTGTTTTTATCAATTTAATATCTGATACGTCCCCTACCCGGGGACCATATATTAAATTGATTTTTGGAACAGGGAGATGGAATAGGGGCTTGCTCCGTCCACTCCACGCATCGACCTGGTACTGCAGTACCTCCAGGAACGGTGCACCCCCCTTGATGTCCAGTGTTAAATCTGGAGAATATGAAATATTAATTTTAGGGAATAATAATAATAGGAAAATTATGACATTCACACTTATTTATGTTGTATGTTTAAGGAGTGTTTAGTGGTCAAAAACAGTTCACTTTGACGAAGAAAGTATATGCTAACAAGTCCTCTGGCTATTTTGAGATTTTTTTTTTTTAATCTGACCTAGTGGTTATGGCCCCAAATATTGCAGTTTGCAATAAGATTTATCTGCTTGCTTTTACCAGTGAAAATGCTGAATAAATTAATCACTGTAAAATGTTAATTCATGAAATCAAATGTTAAGTAACATAAGAAACAAAGCAAGTTTGTCCAGTACTGTATACACTAACATTTATACCATTAAATGTCAATCGCAACATTTTATTCAGTTGTATAATGGCAGAGACTGACATTGTGATTTGATTAATTATGCAGTTCTATGGTTTTCTAATAAATTTTCATAAATTCAGTGCTTTATGGTAGTATCTCAATTGGCTGGGACAGCTTGCAAATAATTGGAGATAAAAAAAGTGAGATAAATCGGTTTTCACTTCAGAGCAAACTGTCTCCCGAATGCTGCAACAGTAGCCATGGTTACATGTGCAAAATTTCTTTAATCTGATTACAGTTCAGATCAGAACTTTACTGTTTACATGGATCCTTAAAAAATTGATCTGATTAGGACGTGTGTTTCCATGTGTCACACATTTGAAAGGACTAAATCATTTTGACATGCGCACAATTATCTGACATTCCAGAAATAGTAGAAGAAGAAGCAACTTCGTTGTAAACAAACCCGCTTCGTGTCTTTCTCTTTTTGAAATGGACCTGTATTGTGTTATTCAGACTGTAGTTTTGCTTCTGCTGGTCTCCGTAATGAAGCTACAAGCCCAGCAGTACATACTCCTGCATATGACGAACAGAGGGAGACAGCAGGACGATACAGACCAGTTTAGTTTTACTCCCGCCATGTCTTCCGCTAGCTGCTGTAAAGGCGAAAATACAGACGTGGACAAAATTGTTGGTACCCCTCTGTTAATGAAAGAAAAACCCACAATGGTCACAGAAATAACTTGAATCTGACAAAAGTGGTAATAAATAAAAATTCTATGAAAATTAACCAATGAAAATTTGGGCAGTGGCGCAGTGGTTAGCACTGCGCCAGCACAGCAACTCACCCTTGGCCATGGGATCCCTAGTTCGATCCCAGCCCCTGACTAACAGTGATCTGTGTGGAGTTTGCATGTTTCTCCCTGTATCTGCGTGGGTTTACGCCGGGATTTCTCCGGTTTCCTCCCACAGGCCAAAAAAACCCCATGCAAGTTAGGTTAATTGGAGACTCTAAAGTGGCCCTAGGTGTGAATGTGTGTGTGAATGGTTAAGGGATAGCGCCGTACTGTGGCTGCTTCATCCATCCAGGTGGATGCCCTCAATTTCCCCTCTGGGGATCAATAAAGTACACAAAATTAAATTTTTTTTTTTTTTTTTTTAAAAATCAGACAATGCTTTTGAATTGTGGTTCAACAGAATTATTTTAAAAAACAAACTCATGAAACAGGTCTGGACAAAAATGATGGTACCCTTAACTTAATATTTTGTTGCACAACCTTTTGAGGCAATCACTGCAATCAAATGATTTCTGTAACTGTCAATGAGACTTCTGAACCTCTCAGCAGGTATTTTGGCCCACTCCTCATGAGCAAACTGTCATAATGTCCGGCTCAGGAAACACGCACGCAGGCTCAGGAAAGATTTAATAGCTTTATTCAACAAGCAGGTGTGTATGGATGGATGGATGAGATATGGGTATGTGATGTGGGTGAACGCCGATGCACAGGAAACAGAGCAGTATGCCGTACAGCCAGGCAACCCTATGGAGAGAGCAGAGGACAAGGGTAAAGGGCACCACACCTAGACAGGTATAATGAGCGGAGTGCTGCTTACTTGTAGGTGACGGGTGGCTGGCGTTGGCCAAGGGAGAAGCCCGGGAGACAGCGTCCTGCTGAGCCAGTGACGACGATGAGGGAAGGGATGGCGATGATGGGGTTATCCGCCGCCAAGGAATCCACCTGTGCACAGGGGAGAAGACTTGCAAAGAGGTAAGGGTGATGATGCTTACGTGGAAACGTAGCTCAGCTGACGTGGAGAGACGATCCAGCTGGGAGAGAGTGCCAATGCGAACAGACGGCTCCAGACCGCTGCACAGGGCTGCGTGGGCTAAATAGCCCGTGGCTGACGAGGCGCAGGTGTGCGGACAGCTGAGGCAGATGATGAGCGGCGAGTCGTGACAGTACCCCCCCCCCCCCAGCAGCGCCTCCTTGTGCTGGCTTGTCTGGGTGCGCCCAGTGGAACTCCATGATGAGACTCCTGTCCAACACCAAGGAAGAGCGCACCCAGGACCTCCACTCAGGACTGAATCCCTCCCAGTCCACCAAGTACTGTAGCCCGCGACCTCGGCGCCAGGAGTCCATGATGGAGGCAACTCTCCAGGCCGGATGGCCGTCGATCATCAGAGGCACGGGCAGCGCCTTGGGCGGGGGACAGAGTGGATCGGAGACCACGGGCTTGATCTTCGAGACGTGGAAGGTGGGACATATACGGAGGGAGGGGGGGGGGCCAGACGCACAGCCACCAGATTGACAATCTTAGAGATGGTGAAAGGGCCAATGAAGCGCGGGGCCAGCTTCCTCTTCTCAGCCTTGAGGTTAATGTCATGTGAGGACAACCAGACTCGTTGGCCCACCTGGTAGGCAGGGGCCGGTCTCCTGTGGTGGTTCACCGTCGAGCTGTTGCGCGCTGCCTTGCGTAATGGCGCATCGCGCGCTCTGGTCCACAGACTCCGACAGCGTCTTAGGTGCGCCTGGATGGAGGGAACGGCCAGCTCGCCCTCCTGCTCTGGGAACAAAGGTGGGTCGTACCCCAAGGACGCCTTAAAGGGGGACATCCCCGTGGCAGAAGACCATGCCGTGTTGTGGGCATACTCCACCCAGGCCAGGTGCGCGCTCCAGGATGACGGGTTGGAGGAGGTGACGCAGCGTAGGGCAGCTTCCAGTTCCTGGTTGGCACGCTCACACTGCCCGTTGGACTGCGGGTGGTGGCCGGAGGAGAGGCTTACTGTGGCCCCCAGAGCATTGCAAAAACACCTCCATACCTCAGAGACAAATTGGGGCCCCCGATCAGAGATGACGTCCACCGGTATCCCATGCAGCCTGACTATGTGCTGGACAAGAAGGTCTGCTGTCTCCCGCGCTGTAGGGAGGCCCCGGAGCGGCACGAAGTGGGCAGCCTTGGAGAACCGATCCACGATGGTCAGCACAGCGTCGTAGGTGTTAGAGACCGGGAGACCAGTGACGAAGTCGAGGGCTATGTGAGACCAGGGCCTGCCTGGGAATGGCAGGGGCTGGAGCAGACCCGCAGGGGGAGAATTAGCAGACTTGCCGGTGGCACACACAGGGCACGCCCGGACGTAGTTGGCGACGTCCTTCTGGAGACCCGGCCACCAAAAGGAACGCTGGAGGAGATCCACTAGCCGGGAGACACCAGGGTGACAGGCGAGTTTGGAGGTGTGAACCCAATGAATGACCTCCCCCCGGACAGTCGATGGAACAAAAAGCTTCCCTTCCGGTCCGCCACCAGGATCCGGTTCGGTCTCCTGCGCCCTCCGGATCTTGTCCCTGATGGACCAGGAAATCGCCCCCACAATGCACGAGCTGGGCAAGATGGTATGACCCGGCTCCTCCAGGGTCTCAGGGGCAAACTGCCTGGAAAGAGCATCGGGCAGGCCATTTTTAGAACCAGGGCGGTAGGTGTTGGTGAAATGGAACCGGGCGAAGAACAAGGACCAGCGCGCCTGGCGGGCATTCAGTCGTCTGGCAGATCTTAAATAGCCCAGGTTCTTATGATCCGTTAACACCACGAACGGCTGGGCAGCCCCCTCCAACCAGTGGCGCCACTCCTGCAGTGCGAGCTTGATGGCAAGTAGCTCTCTTTCCCCGATGTCGTAGTTGCGCTCAGCCAGAGACAGGCGCCGTGAGAAGAAGGCGCAGGGTCGCTTGACCCCATCGGTGGGTGATCGCTGAGAAAGCACCGCCCCCACTCCCGTATCAGACGCGTCGATTTCGACCAGGCACTGCAGCGCGGGGTCAACCTGGGTCAGGACCCGGGAGGAGGAGAACTCCGTCTTCAATGCCTCGAAAAGCGCTGCAACCTCTTCGGTCCACCGGAAGGGGGTCTTGGGAGAGGAGAGGCGGGTCAAAGGGGCAACAATGGCACCGAAATTGGGAACAAAGTGGCGATAAAAATTGGCAAACCCAATGAACTGCTGCACCTGCTTTCCGGAGGTCGGCATGGGCCACTCGACCACCGCCTTAACCTTCGCGGGGTCGGGAAGGACTTGATTGTGCGAGATTACGAACCCTAGGAAGGAAGTGGTCTTGGCGTAAAACTCGCACTTTTCGGCCTTGACATACAGCCTGTTCTCCAGCAGCCACTGTAGGACCCCCCTCACGTGGACCTGGTGTTCCTCCCGTGACCTGGAGAAGATGAGAATATCATCCAGGTACACGAACACGAAGAGGCCCAGGAAATCACGTAGGACGTCGTTTATGAGGCGTTGAAACATGGCAGGGGTGTTGGTCAGCCCAAACGGCATTACCAGATACTCGAAGTGACCACTAGGCGTTCGAAAGGCCGTCTTCCACTCATCCCCCTCCCGGATCCGGATGAGGTGATAAGCACTGCGGAGATCCAACTTAGTGAACCAGGTTGCCCCCTGGAGGGAGTGGAAAGCGGTGTCCATCAATGGCAGGGTGTAGCGGTCCTTCTCCGTGATGTCGTTTAGCGTCCGAAAATCAATACGGGGTGGAGAGACCCATCCTTCTTCAAGACGAAGAAAAACCCTGCACCGAGAGGAGACGAAGAAGGGCGGATGATACCTGCATTGAGAGACTCCTTGATATAACTGTCCATGGCCTCCCGTTCCGGCGCTGACAGGCTGTAGAGGCGTCCGGATGGCAAGGGGGCCCCCGGGCGGATGTTGATGGCGCAGTCATAGGGCCGGTGAGGAGGGAGAGACATCGCCCTGGACTTACTGAACACAAGGCCCAGGTCATGGAACTCCGAGGGCACCAGGGTGAGGTCCGGAGGCGTGGCGTCCGAGGCCGGAGGAGGGGAGGACGGGGCGCAGGCTGCGGACTGGAGGCAGGTGCCCATGCAAAAGGAGCTCCAGGCGGCAATTCTTCCTGTCTGCCAATCCAGCACTGGGTTGTGCAGGCGCAACCAGGGGTAGCCTAAGATGACAGGTGACACAGAAGAGGATAGGACATACAAGGTAAGATCCTCCCGGTGGTTACCTGAGATAATTACAGGGATGTAATCTGCCTCCAAGAGACTCATATTGGCACAGAGGAAGCTGGCCGCTTCACCATCAAAGGCTTTGACCTCCTGTGCTATGTTCTACATGCTAAACATGGACGTGCCACCTATGTGCGTTCTGACATAGTTGAAGCAAATCACCTGATAACAACACATTTCTCAGACACCATAATCATTGGTGGCTTCCATATTGTCAATGTGTACAAGCCCCCTAATGCCAACTGGGATCTGCAGGTCTTACCCACCCTACCCCACCCTGCCATCTATGTGGGGGTCTTTAACAGCCATCACCCTGACTGGGGGTACCCAGCAGTGGACAGTGATGGGGAGGCACTTTCAGACTGGGCATCCAGAAATGACCTCGCTTTGATATACGACCCCAAACAAAGAGGAACCTTCCACTCTGCTAGGTGGAAGAAGGACTATTCTCCTGACCTGTGTTGGGTCAGCTCTTTGAATGGGGAGCCATATCCTACACAGATCCTCATTCTTGATGATTTTCCACACAGCCAACACCGGCCCCTGCTTGTACACATTGGCCTACAACTTCCAGTCATATACAGCCCAAGGAAGATGTGCTGGAACTTCCGCAAAGCCAACTGGAAGAAATTCAGTGAAACTCTGGACCGGAGCGTTGTTACCATCCCACTCCACACCATCACTGCAGATGAAGCATACAACCGCTTCTGCAGCGCAATCTTCAAGGCTGCCCATACTGCAATCCCACGAGGCTACCGACCCCTCTATGTCCCATGTTTGGACGGAGAAAGTGCTGCCCTCCTACAATCCTATCAAACATCAGGGGACCCAGAGATAGCAGACCATCTCATTGAATCGCTAAATACAGCCCGGCGAAAGAAATGGGAGGAGACAGTTGCTGACCGGAGCTTTACCCACTCTAGCAGGAAATGTTGGAGCCTCATCCGTCGCCTAGGAGCTGCACAGAAGCCCCCTAGCCAAAGCCGAGCATCCGTCACACCCAACCAAGTTGCATCCCACCTACTGACTATCGCCAAAGCACCCCAAGACAAAGACACCAGAAGAGCAGTTACAACTGAGCTAAAAAAACACCAAAAAATGCCTGTAGAGGAAACAAACCCTGAACCCATCGAGGCTGCTGAACTGGAGAAAGTCCTACAGGGCCTAAAATGTGGAAAGGCAGCAGGATACGATAACATCTTCCCAGAATTCATGAAAAATCTTGGCCCCCGAGCCCTAACCTGGTTGACACAATTCTACACAAGGATCACACAAACGAACTCGATCCCAAAGAAATGGCGGACAGCAAAGGTCATTGCCATCCCAAAACCTGGCAAAGACCACAAACTACCAGCAAGCTACCGCCCAATCTCCCTACTCAGCGTTCCTTACAAAATCATGGAGCGCCTAATACTGCAACGCATTTCCCCAGAAATAGAGGATATTCTAAGTGTGGATCAAGCAGGTTTCCGCAAGGACCGCAGTACAGGAGAACAAGTACTGGCCCTAACCACCTTCATTGAAAATGGCTTCGAGAGCAGACTGAAGACAGGGGCTGTGTTTCTCGATCTTACAGCCGCCTATGATACGGTCTGGCACAAAGGCCTCCTCCTGAAACTTATAAAGGCGATCCCTGCTTGGGCAACAGCAATTATAAAAACCCTGCTGACCAACCGAAGGTTCAGAGTCCACCTCAGTCAGAACACAAGTGCATGGAGAATGCAGAAAAACGGACTCCCACAAGGCTCAGTTCTAGCTCCAACTCTGTTCAACCTCTACATAAACGACCTGCCTACTACAAAATCCCGCAAATTCATCTATGCAGACGACATCTGTTTGGCATTCCAAGCACCAGACTTTGAACCACTGGAACGGGTGCTCACGGAAGATCTTGCTAAACTGGACCAGTTCTGCAAAATCTGGCGCCTAAAACCAAGCCCAGCAAAAACCGTCTCCAGTGTATTTCATCTCCACAATGCAAAAGCTGCCAGAGAACTAAACATCCACCTGAGCGGACTCAAGCTTAAGCATGCCCCAAATCCAACTTATCTTGGAGTGACCCTTGATAGGACCTTATCCTTCAAGGAACATCTAAAGGGGACGGCTGCTAAGGTGAAAGTGCGAAACAACCTGCTCTGCAAGCTCGCTGGTGCAAAATGGGGGGCGGCAGTCTCCACCCTGCGCACCTCAGCACTGGCCCTTTCATACTATGTAGCAGAATATTGTGCCCCTGTCTGGTCCAGGTCATCTTACACACACCATGTAGACACCCAGCTCAACTCAACCATGAGAACTATAACTGGAACAATCCGCTCAACACCACTCCCCTGGCTCTCTGTACTGTCAAACATAGCCCCTCCACACATCCGGCGAGCAGCATTAACTCAAAGGATGCTCCAAAAAGTTAAAGATTTTCCTCACTTACCAATCCATGCAGATATCTACACCCCACCCACTGCCCGACTTTCATCCAGACGGCCGATTTGGAAAAACCCTCCCCCAGCTGACTTTACCATCCAGACAGCTTGGCAAGAGGAATGGGAGACCAAGGAGGTCCCAAACAAACAGCTGGTGATAAACCCCAACCAACAGGTCCCGGGCACCAACCTCCCAAGGAGACAGTGGTCTACACTCAATCGCTTCAGGACTGGACATGGCCCCTGCTTGGCCAGCCTTCACAGATGGGGCAGTAGCCCTAGCCCACTGTGCGCATGTGGAGAGGAGCAAACTATGGAACACATCATAGAGGCTTGCCCGCTCCAAAGACTGGAAGGAGGATTACACACCCTCCATACAGCAAACCAGGAGGCAACTGCTTGGCTTAAGGACTTTGCATTCGCTAAATAAATTACAGGGATCGGCTGGGTGCGATGAGTCACTTGTCCAAGGGGCGCACGGGAGAGGGTGACCAGGCAGAGAGGAGCGGCCAGAGGGTGGCAGGGGATGCCCAATTGGGTTGTCAGGCTATTAGAAATGAAGCTCTGCTCTGCTCCTGAGTCCACCAGTGCGTGTGTGAGGTGCCCTGCGGAATTGTGACAGAATCGTATGGGCAGCGACAAACTTGTGAGGGGATTCGACCGGTTAGAGTCCGCGAGGCCCCCTACAGTGACACGCGGACCCCCCCCCCCCGTTTGGCTTCTCTGGACAATGCTCCACGGTATGCTGATCACCTCCGCAATACATGCAGAGGCCCAGCTCCCGACCGCGCTGTTTCTCTGCTAGGGGGAGCCTTGACCGACCAACTACCATTGCCTCCGACTCCTCGGAGAGCTCCGGAGCAGGTAACGCCAGGGGCCGAGCCTGAGGCGTGCGGACAGAACCTCCACGCGAGCAGCCAATTAATTTCCGCTCGGCGGATCATTCACGCAGCCTGTTATCCAAGCTAATTGTCAGGGAGATTAGCTCCAACAGCCTTTCCGGAAGGTCTCGGCTGGCCAGCTCATCCCTCAGACCAGAGTTGAGGCTGCGGAGGAAGATGCTACAGAGTGACGCCTCACCCCAGCCCACCTCCTCCGCTGCGACCCGGAAGTCGATAGCGTAATCCGCCGCTGACCGGCTTCCCTGCTGGAGGCCAAGGAGACGGTCAGCGAGGATGCTATCTCGCCGGGAATGATCGAATACCTCGAGAAAACTCTGCACGAGCTGGCCGTAGGAGAGGTTTGCGTAACTGGGCTTCGCCATGACGACATGAAGCCCAAGTTAGCGCTCGCCCCTCCAGGAGATTAGCTATATAGCCAATTCAGCTGTGGTCCAAGGGAAAATCCCCGGGAACGCGCAGAAACACCGACTCGCACTGCATGATGAACCCCCACGCTCCGCCGAGCTTACCGCTGAAGCGGGCGGGGATTGGAATTAGCGTGAGTCGGGTTGGCGTTCCCGCAGCAGGCTGGCCAGCCACGGAAGCGGCTGGAGCTGCCCCCCCCCCCCGACGAGCCGGGGGGAACACCTGCTGGGGGTCCACACGGTCTAACCGGTGAGTGATGTTTGTTAATTGATTTAAAATCACCTGCTGTTGGTGGGCTATTAAATCCACCCGAGCCTCGAGGGTGGAAAGGCGGCATGTGAGCCCGCTGTCTGCTGAGCCGCTCTGCTGGAGCCGTACTGACATAATGTCCGGCTCAGGAAACACGTACGCAGGCTCAGGGAAGATTTAATAGCTTTATTCAACAAGCAGGTGTGTATGTATGTATGTATGAGATATGGGTATGTGATGTGGGTGAACGCCGATGCACAGGAAACAGAGCAGTACGCCGTACAGCCAGGCAACCCTATGGAGAGAGCAGAGGACAAAGGTAAAGGGCACCACACCTAGACAGGTATAATGAGCGGAGTGCGCTTACCTGTAGGTGACGGGTGGCTGGCTTTGGCCAAGGGAGAAGCCCGGGAGACAGCGTCCTGCTGAGCCAGTGACGACGATGAGGGAAGGGATGGCAATGACAGGGTTATCCGCTGCCAAGGAATCCATCTGTGCACAGGGGAGAAGACTTGCAAAGAGGTAAGGGTGATGATGCTTACGTGGAAGCGTAGCTCAGCTGACGTGGAGAGACGATCCAGCTGGGAGAGAGTGCCAATGCGAACAGACGGCTCCATACTGCTGCACAGGGCTGCGTGGGCTAAATAGCCCGTGGCTGACGAGGCGCAGGTGTGCGCACAGCTGAGGCGGATGATGAGAGGCGAGTCGTGACACAAACTGCTCCAGTTGTCTCAGGTTTGAAGGGTGCCTTCTCCAGACGGCATGTTTCAGCTCCTTCCACAGATGTTCAATAGGATTTAGATCAGGGCTCATAGAAGGCCACTTTAGAATAGTTTCACTCTTAGCCATTCTTGGGTGTTTTTAGTTGTGTGTTTTGGGTCATTATCCTGCTGCAAGACCCATGACCTGCGACTGAGACCAAGCTGTCTGACACTGGGCAGCACATTTCTCTCTAGAATACCTTGATAGTCTTGAGATTTCATTGTACCCTGCACAGATTCAAGACACCCTGTGCCAGATGCAGCAAAGCAGCCCCAGAACATAACAGAACCTCATCCATGTTTCACAGTAGGGACAGTGTTCTTTTCTTGGTATGCTTCAATTTTGCGTCTGTGAACATAGCGCTGATGTGCCTTGCCAAAAAGTTCCAGTTTTGTCTCGTCTGTCCATAGGACATTCTCCCAGAAGCTTTGTGGCTTGTCAATATGCAGTTTGGCAAATTCCAGTCTGGCTTTTTTTATGATTTGTTTTCAACAGTGGTGTCCTCCTTGGTCGTCTCCCATGAAGTCCACTTTGGCTCAAATAACGACGGCTGGTGTGATCTGACACTGATGTACCTTGACCTTGGAGTTCACCATGAATGTGTTTAGAGGTTGTTCTGGGCTCTTTTGTGCCCATTCGTATTATCCGTCTCCTCCTGCGGCCATGTCCAGGGAGATTGGCTACAGTCCCGTGGATCTGTGTTGGCCCTGCCATGGACTGGCGATCTGTCCAGGGTGTACCCTGCCTCTCGCCCAAAGATGCTGGGATAGGCTCCAGCCCCCCCGCGACCCGAGAAGGATTAAGCGGAAGAAGATGGATGGATATGTGCAACTGTAGTCACAGGAACATCAAGCTGCTTGGAGATGGTCTTATAGCCTTTACCTTTAACGTGCTTGTCTATAATTTTCTTTCTAATCTCCTGAGACAACTCTCTCCTTTGCTTCCTCTGGTCCATGTTTAGTGTGGTACACACCATATCAACAAACAGCACAGTGACTACTTGTCACCCTTTAAATAGGCCGACTGACTGATTACAAGTTTGTAGACACCTATGATGTTAATTAGAGGACACATCTTGGTTGAACATGTCCCTATGGTCACATTATTCTATTCATTATTATCTTTTCTAGGGGTACCATCATTTTTGTCCAGGCCTGTTTCATGAGTTTGTTTTTTAAAATAATTCTGTTGAACCACAATTCAAAAGCATTGTCTGATTTTCATTGGTTAATTTTCATAGAATTTTTATTTATTACCACTTTTGTCAGATTCAAGTTATTTCTGTGACCATTGTGGGTTTTTCTTTCATAAACAGAGGGGTACCAACAATTTTGTCCACGTCCGTCGACATGTGGCTGACGTACAGACGTGCAGTAAACATATTTCCTACCCAAACTTTGGAATAAGTGTTTATATGCGCACCAATCGGATTAACAACTGGCATAATCCACACGTCTCAATCGGAAGGAAATTTTGATCCGAAAGAGCGTGATCGGCTCAGAATATTCAGAATGACGTGTTTACATGAAGCATTTTTATTCCGATCAGGCTTTTAATCCGGTTACTTGTGTCTATGTAAACATGGCTACTGTTGCATAAAGATTTTGGCCAAACTACTTTTAAGGACCGATGCATTTTCAGTCATTATCCTGGCCCACCTGCATACAACTAGGCATGTCCTTTAACTGTAAAGTCTTTATCACAGAATTTATTCTGACAAGTGCATGCCCGTAGAAAGCAAGTATTCCTGTCTGAAACAGGTAACCCAATCAGGCTTTACAGGCCCAAACACAGGCTGTGTTTGAAAATGGAATACAGAGGTGTAGCCTATATGTAGGCAATCACACATGTTAGACTTTGACAAATATGCAATGGACTGAACTGAGATTTATTTGACTGTGTGAATATTAATTACAGAATAATCGAAAATGAATGAGACATCCAATATTAGCCACTGTTTATGAACCGCTTGTTTATTTTTTTGTCAGCTCACTTATTTGTGTGATCTTTTATGAGTTATATTCATAAATGTTGTATGCTGCACTTTGGAGAATGGGAGTTGTTCAGTCACCATTATAATTTAGTTTATATGTGCAGTTTATCTCTGGCGCCTTAAAACCAGATGCTTCGGGTAGATAGTGGCTCGTCAACCTGGGAAGGTAGCCCATCTAGAGGAAGGTAAACCCTGATTTCAAACCTCCGCTGCCTTGCGGCACACCCGGTCATGGGAAAGGCTTCGGGAGTCAACCCTGAGGAAAAATCCGGAGTCGGAGCCCCTAAGGCAGTTCTCTGTTGTGCTCAACATCGTTCTGGCAGCTCCTGCGACAGCGCTGGTGCCAAACTATAGCAGCCCTGCTGTTCCTTTGGATTCATCAGTGACGTGGAGAGGGGGGACATGCTACATGGGTAACATCTTGTCCTCCATATCTTCCTGCCCAGGCTTGAATCCTACCAATGCCCAACACTGGAAGGTAGAACACTGGTGCGCATCGGCCTGTTCCAGCAGAGTAGACGTTTAGGATTCTCTTCCATGGTCATCATAGACCGACGGAGGCCACCGCCGCCGATGTGCAGTTTATAGTCTATCATCAATAAAGTCATGCAGTACTATAACAGGACAGGTTTACAAATATTTAAGACCCATTGTAGTGCATCCTTTTATATTTTAGCAATATTATAAGTACAAAACACCAAACATTATTATTATTATTATTTTGTATTTCTATCTTATATACTTTATTGATCAACAAAGGGAAATTCAGGGCATCCACGGTACAGCGCCGATCCCTTCAACAGTGTCACGCACACACACACCCACACACACACAGCAGAATGACCAATTTGGCTGGAAGTTTTGCATCAGTGTTGCCCATTTGTCTTTAAATAAAAATGATTTATTTTGTTATTTGGACATTTTTGCGTCTTGCTGTCGTTAAGTCAAAGCATGTGTCCGCATGTAATATGCAGTTGATCTGGTCATTCCGCTCTACAGTGAAGCAGCAGTCAGGACTTTCGTGTACCACTGACTGGGCAGGCTGAGCGCCGCCCCCCCGAACGTTCGTGGAGCACACGGTGGGACACAGGTGTTAGCTGATTAACGGGAGTCTTGGCTGCTGCCTTAGCCGTGTACCAGTGATGTCATTGCAGCACCACGGATCCCCGGCAGCCCCCCCCACCCACCTCGTGTTCTCTATGGCAAATAGAGACGCCATAGAGAACATTATGGCGAAAAGACCTACGCAACTTTATGGTATATAACGGCTCCATACTCGTGGATGCACGGGTTCCCGGCAGCCCACCCCCCCAACCCCCCACGCGCTCTCTATGGCGAGTACGCAACTTTGTGGTATATAGCAGCTCCATACTCGTGGATGCACAAGTTCCTGGCAACTTTATCGTATATATTTCATTTATATTTACTTTATCGTATATGAGAGAGAGCAAGATGACGACCGGGATGGTCACACTTTTTCAGTGCTGAGACAAAGTTGCTGATTTTGCCATTAAAATAACTAACCAACAGCAATCGGCATTTGTGACGCACACGCACGGGCTGAATTTCCACCTCCGTTGGAATACCCCTTTAATCGCCTTTCACCGGCCACTGTGAGTAAACTGACTAGCGTTTCTTTTGTGGTTCGCTGCTACGCTTTACCTGAAGCATTTGCTAAGCTAATGCTAGTTAGCTTAATGCTAACGCCAGTCGTACCACCTAACACCGACACGAAGCGACTCAGTCCCCCGTGAGGGCTTGCCGGAGGAACTAACCGAGGCAGCAGTTGGACGGGAGCCGGATCGGAGTTCGGGGGTGGCGGTGGTGGGAGACGGGGACCAGTGGAGGACCACCGGGACCCAGCCAGACAATAGCCTGAGTCGGAGCCCAGTTGCAAGGCCCAGCGGAGGAACTACCCAGGCAGACGGCGGTAGGTGGCGGGGCTCAGCGGAGGAACTACTGAGGCAGATGGTGGTAGGCGGCGGTGCTCAGCGGAGGATCTACCGGGACCCCAGCGGAGCTCGGCTGCAGCAGCGGTGTGCGGCGGGACTCGGTGGAGGAGCTGGACAGGAGCTCGGTTACGGCGCCGGTAAGCAGTGGGACTAGCAGCGGAGGGGGCTAGCTGAGGCCCAGCTGGATTCGAGGTCGGTCGGATCGGATACCGGCGACACAAGCAGAGATTGTTTTTACTATCCACAGGTCAGTAAAAATGCTACCAAAGAAGGAGGAAATGGAAGAGATCAAAAAATCTCTGAACTTCTTGTCAGAAGAAGTGGCCAAAATGGTTAGCCAGCAGGCCAAAATAATAGGCCTAATGGAAGAAGTACGAGACTTAAAATTAACAATTCAGGAAAAAGACAAAAAAATTACGGACTTGGAGCGACGCGTCGAGGACCTTGAACAAGGTTCTCGTATGGATGACCTAGTTATAAGTGGACTAGACATCAAATATCAGTCATACGCTCATGCTGCAACAGGACTGAGAGGTGAGGAGGCTCCCCTGAGTGAATCAGTCTCCCTAGAAAACCAGGTGCTTCAGTTCCTTGACAGTAGAGATATAAAGGTAGAAGCAAATGCAATTTCAGCCTGTTATGCTTTACCCAGGAAAGATAATAAAACAAAGAAATCAATTGTGATGCGCTTTGTGAACAGAAGGGTAAAGAATGACATACTGAGGCAGGCCAGAAAGCTGCGGGGAACAGAAGTTTACCTAAATGAACATCTAACAAAAACAAATGCTGAAATAGCACGGCAAGCACGGATGCTGAAAAGACAAAATAAGATACAGGCAACATGGACAAGAAATTGTAGAGTTTGGATCAAACTAAATGGAACACCTGAGCAAGCAAAGATGAGATGAGATGAGATGAGATTCAACTTTATTGTCATTACACATGTATGAATACAAGGTAACGAAACGTGACTTGGCATTTGGGCACGCTCTGCAGAGCACATCCAAGGCCGGGGCAGCCGCTAGGCGCCAGTCATAAAGAAGAAAGGAAAAAAAGAAAAAGAGAATGGATATGACACAGTAGGCGAGAGAAAAAAACATGTTTTATCAGAATGACGCTCAGCAAGTGAGCGAAATTTTGATTGCAGGCAAAAAAAACCCTCAATGCACATTTAGCAGACATTTAGCAGGAGATCACACACAAAAGTTGAGAGGCAGTGTATTGTATGCATGTAATGTTGTATGCATTGTGTAGTGTAAATGTAACAGTTGTTAGTGAGCAGCAGAGGGCGCCTCCTGGCAGTGGATAGATGTTATAATCATGTGACTTATAAACAAGTCCAGAGTCTATCTCTCTTGCTTGCAGAAGGCACATGGGCATTGTCCTTGAGGGTCCAATCCGCTGATACGACAACAACTGATTGTCGATTGTTTGGGTAGACATAAGAGCCGGTCCTTCCGCTTATCTCAATCAGGAGGAATGGAAACACGGGGCAAACAAGGTCAAATCAAATCAGCACAGTGCACTCAGAGAATAGAATTTGTCCTCACCCGTGTAATTCTGTGCTTCCATTATATGTGCAGGCTTAAATTGTTTTTCCATGGAGAGCACAGGGCTCCAGATGTATTCCTCCACTGAATCACTGTCATTCAGTTCACCGTTTGCCGCTACTCGTGCCCTCCCCAACTGGTCGAATTTGATGAAGGAGCTTGCCGGGTCCGCTTTGATCAGCTCTCTCACCTTCCTTCAATTTCTGATGCATCAGGGAACTCCACAGCCAAAAATAGAAGTCCTGAGATCATAACCAATAATGTTTCCACAGACGCATGAATTCCAATGTCCATGAGTCTCCTCGCAGGTTCCAATTCTTGGGCTCCCCCTTGGCCCAATTCTTGTTGAAAAATAGTGACAATAGCACATTTAAGCCGCTTCCAAATCCATAATTTCCGTTTAGATTAAGATTCAGCAGAAGAAGAGCGACTAAACACAGACAAAAACGCAACATTGCAAAAGCTGGGAATAGATCAGGAAGGCAGGAGAGGAGGGAAGAAAAATGCGACTGCTCTCTCTCAAGGCAAGAAGGAAATGAGAGTATAATGATCAGAGATGTTACTGACTTAGATAAATACAGATGAACACTGATTAAGAAAATTAAGACAATGATAATCCATATTCACACACACGGTAAGAATAGTTCTTTTGATATACCATGTCAATGTACTTTAAAAAAAAATAAGCAAAACAAACAAAAACTTATGACTGACTTGAGTAGACATCAATTATCCCCAGTTGGAGGAAGTCATTTGACACAGAGTAAGGATACTCAAACTCTGAAAATATGCCATTATGCTGAACATAAACTACAAGAGATGGAGAACGATATTGATCCTGATAACCACTTTTTCAATAATATTCATAACCATTGTGAATATTACACTGAAAAGCAATTCAAAAGTCAAGTGCAACTAGATGGTAAACTATCAATAATACACTTCAACAGCAGAAGTCTTAAAAAAAACTTTCCACAGATTCAGGACTATTTAAAACAGCTAGACAGAAAATTTACAGCTATCACAGTCTCTGAAACCTGGCTTAATGAAGAGCAGGCTCCCCTGATGGCAATAGAGGGATATCAGATGTTTCATATTAACAGATCTCAAAAAAAGGGTGGTGGTGTTGCACTGTATATTGATGACCTGTATAGGTGTAAGCTTGTAAATGGAATGTCCTTTGCACTACCAGGGATTTTGGAATGTGTTACTGTTGAGATTGACCAAGATAAAACAAAAAATCTAATTATAAGTTGTATATATAGAACGCCGGGAACTTGCATTGAGACATTCAGAGATAAATTAGTCGAGCTGTACAATAATATTACTAGTAAGAAAATGGTAGTAATTTGTGGAGATTTCAATATTGATTTACTAAATCCACATCAACAAAATGTAATTACAGAGTTCATGAACTCTATGTACAGCATGAGTCTATATCCCACAATAACACATCCCAGTAGAATCACAGTTCACACTGCTACACTTATTGACAACCTGTTTGTTAATATTATTGATAAGAAAATAGAAAGTGGATTATTGATAAATGATATAAGTGACCACTTGCCAACCTTTGCACTTATCCATGGCCACACGGGGGCCAATACAGAAAAAATTTTAAAATCGTTCAGATACAAATCATCAAATGCAATCAGTTCTTTTAAAGAGGACTTGCTGAAGCAAGACTGGACAGAAGTCTATGTATCAGATGTAAATGAAGCCTATGACACATTTATAAACATTGTAACCACTCTTTATAAAAAAAATTGTCCATTAGTAAAAAAAAAGCTTACATAAATTTGCCGATAAGCCATGGTTAACCAAAGGATTACAAAAGGCGTGGAAAAAGAAAAATTTATTATATAAAGCTTTCCTAAAGAAAAGGACAAATGAAGCAGAGCAGCGGTATAAAACATACAAAAATAAGTTAACATATATAATAAGATGTAGTAAGAGAGACTATTACAGTAAAGAACTGGAGAAAAACAGAGACAATATTAAAAATACATGGACAATGCTTAACAGTATTCTTGGAAATAAAAGCAGAAATACAAGCTACCCAACCGATTTTTCAAAAAATAATAAAACGACTCAGAGTGTGAATGCAGCTTCACCTGCAGATGAATTTAATAACTTTTTTGTTAACATTGGTCCTAATTTGGCTCGAGAAATACCCATTACGGCGCCTACAGGTGATACAATAAGCAATAACACTGCTATAAAAGACTCCATTTTCATAAAGAACACAGACGAGAGAGAGGTCATTGAAATTGTTAAATCGTTTAAAAGTAAAACATCTACGGACTGCGATGGTATTGACATGCTCTTAGTCAAAACTATTATTGAATGCTTAGTGAAACCACTGACGTATATCTGTAACCTGTCTCTCCAAACAGGTATATTTCCCAATGCAATGAAAATAGCTAAAGTAATTCCGATATACAAGATGGGTGACAGAGGGGAATTCTCAAACTATAGACCAATTTCACTATTGCCGCAATTTTCCAAGATACTTGAAAAAATATTCTATGAGAGAATTGACAACTTCATACTGAAGAATAATTTATTGTGTGAGCAGCAATATGGGTTCAGACACAAGAGGACAACTGCATTTGCTCTAATGGAATTTATAGAAAAAATATCAACTGCCATTGAAAATAAAGAGTATTCAGTTGGGGTATTCCTGGATCTTAAAAAAAGCATTTGATACAGTGGATCATAATTTATTATTAAAGAAAGTACAAAATTGTGGTATTAGAGGGGTAGCTCTGTCCTGGTTAAGTAGTTACTTAAAGAATAGATATCAGTATGTATGTGTTGGTAACAAAAACTCACAGTTACTGAAGGTTACTTGTGGAGTCCCACAGGTTCAGTTTTGGGGCCATTGTTATTCAATATGTATATAAATGATATATGTAAAGTTTCAGAAAAAATGGATTTAATATTGTTTGCCGATGACACTAATCTATTATGCAGTGGAAGCAATTTGGAACAACTTCTGGATACACTCGGAAATGAATTAGGAAAGCTTAAACTGTGGTTTGATTCAAACAAATTAACGCTCAGTTTAAGTAAGACAAAATTTATAGTCTTTAACAACCATCACAACAACTCAGTATCTAAATTCAGTGTAAATGGTGTAGAGATTGAAAGGGTATCCAAAACTAAATTTCTTGGAGTAATAATTGATAATAAACTGTGTTGGAAGTCACATATTAATTATATTAAAGGTAAAATATCCAAATCAATTGCAATATTACACAGAGTGAAATATTTGCTGAATCAACCCACACTGAACAATCTGATCAAGAAAGCTAGCTCTGTCCTGGGGCAGCGCCTTGATCCGGTGGAGGAGATAGGAGAGAGAAGGACGGTGGCTAAACTGTCATCTCTGCTGGAGTCCGAGTTCCACCCTATGCAGGACATACTGAATGCACTGAGGAGCTCATTTAGCAGCAGACTACATCATCCCAGGTGCACAACCGAGAGGTTTCGCAGGTCCTTCCTACCAACGGCTGTCAGACTGTACAACCTAAGCAGGGCTGCTCGCAGAGATAGCAAAAAGACGTAACAAACTAATAGTTTTTTGAATGCAAAGATGCAATAGACTTACACAATGGTCCCCTCCGGCATAGAACTAGGAAAATACCGGTCGCTATGGAGAGTGAGAATATGTATGGGCACATAATCATACCATGTAGGATAACTAAGTAGACGGTTGTGCTGTTTCATCCCATCTAGCAACAATGCTCTGCACTGTGTGCGTTTATATATTTACATATTTATTCCATCTAGCTACAATGCTCTGCACTGTGTGCGTTTATATATTTACATATTTATTCCATCTAGCTACAATGCTCCGCACTGGGTGTGTTTATATTTATATATCTATATATTTATTCCATCTAGCTACAATGCTCCGCACTGTGTGTTTATATATCTACATATTATTCCATCTAGCTACATTGCTCCGTACTGTGGGTGTTTATATATTCACATATTTATTCCATCTAGCTACAATGCTCCGCACTGTGTGTTTACATATTCATATATTTATTCCATCCAGCTACAATGCTCTGCACTGTGTGTCTGTGTGTGTATATATATATATATTTTATAGTTATATGTACATATGTATATTAGCTGCTCTTGCTTGCTTGTTTTTTTTTTCTTGTCTTCTGATTGTTGCTCTGAGTGTTGCTATCCCTGTGCTGAATTTCCCCGTTGTGGGACTAATAAAGGCTTATCTTATCTTATCTTATCTTATATACCTTGTATCATTCATTAATACTCCCATACATGACATATTGTAATGAAGTATGGGGAAATACATATAAAACAAACATATATCCACTCTTTATGCTTCAGAAGAGAGCTATTAGAATAATAAACAAAGCAGCTTACAGGGAACCAACAAACCCACTTTTTCTTAAATTAAAAGCTCTCAAGTTGAAAGATCTGGTTGACTTTAAAACTGCAATAATAATGTTTAAAGTGAAGAATCTATCACTGCCCGCAAATATCCAAAAGTTTTTCCAAATAAGGGAGAAACAATATCATTTCAGAGGAACATGTATATTTCAAAAACCTTCAGTGAGAACTACCACCAAGCAACACTGTGTTTCTGTGCAAGGAGTCAGATTATGGAACGATTTTGGACCTGAATTAAAATCATGTACAACGCTTGGACAATTTAAACAAAAACTAAAGGAAGAAATACTCCAAACATATATACAAGATGACATGTAAAATCACATAAGGATTGTCATATCTAGCCTGTGTTGTGTTGTAGCTTAGTTTTTTTGTCACATTTTGTCTTAGCTTCATTCTGAATTGTAATCGCTCTTGTTTTGTTTTATTCTTTTGAATTCTTGGATGGAACATGGGTGGGCAATATAAGCTGCGGCTTCAGCCATCACCCATTTCGGATAACTTATGTTGAACTGTATAATCAGAGGAGTTATTGTCTAATTTGACCTTGTTGGATTTTCTTTCCCCCTTTGTTATATTATTCAGTTTCTTTTAACCTGTACTATCCGAAATAAAGATTCATTCATTCATTCAATGTCAATGAAAGAATGAGCAAAACAAACAGTAAAACAGTATTTTGACTGAGCGGCTCCATACTCATGGATGCACCCCTCGTAACCTCAGCAACTGGATTTATAGATAGATAGATTTATAGATAGATAATGCAGTGCTAGCTACTATTGGCCTTGTGGTATGTAGTTGGGCCTAGTAATCACTGATTCTGGCGTTTGAAGGGGAGGGGGCGTTTAAAGATTTTGAAATGAAATTGTAAAACAATGAAAGATTTTTTTTGTCAAAAAAGGGCAGAAAATAACATTTTGGACGATGTAGATTTGTTTATGTAGGGATTCATATCCATCGGAGCGCGTCATTTAAGTAATTACTTTTGTGAAATTTTATTGTAAAGTTGAGATTTTTTTGTAAAAAAACTTTATTTTTTTTTTAGTTTTTTTCAACAAATCATTTTGTAGCTGAGCTAGAAAAGGAGGATTTCAGTGTCCTTTTATCATGGAGGTCCAGGCCATCGAGACTGCAGTCTAAAATAGGGATGCAAGTTATCGATTAATTCATTAATTGTTAATTGATTCACCTTATCGATTTAACGATTAATTGAAAAGCAGCAGTTTTCCTGAGAATCTGAATTTCCCTCAGTGCAATACGATCTTTGTTTAACAAAAAGTTAATTATTACCATTTTGATATCTATCTATAAATGCAGCATATCTCTGGGTGTTCCTCAGATATGGTAAATAGGGTTTACTTATATAGAGAATGGGCATTTCCATCGTGCTGCATTAGACAGGATAGTCCACTAACCTTGTTTTAATAGGAGGTAAGTGACGTTAACGCCATGTGTAATTATAAAACGGCAGATGCTAAATGACGGTGCTAAGTTGTGCTAATTGGAAACGTAAGGCACTTTTCCACTAGCCCAGCTCACCTCGCCATGTCTCAATTCGCTACGACACGGTTCGGCCTCGGTTATGTCTCCATAGCAGCTGGGTAAAGTGGGGTTAAGCTGGGGTGGGCGGGATTTTTTTTACAGCAAGGCGGCGCCACACTCCCGTGACATAAAACACGCGACCCAAGCAAAACATAACACATGCATCATGGCGGCTGTACAAGGCGACTCCTCGGTCTGTGGCTTTTTTCACCGTAAATGCCAAAAAGGACCACCAGACAAGGGTACAGGCAGTGAGACGAAACACTCCGGAATACTACTTCAGCTTCTGGGAGAGCCGAAGATGTGAGGATACAAACTAGGTCATATATGACGGTAAGCTAATGGTTGCTAATGCTAGTTTGCTCTAAGTACGTCGTACTACACTGTAATGTCTGCAAGTTATCGCTGTTAGGTACTAAAATATGTACGCTGTGTGTATGTTTCAGATGGCTCTGTTGTGGGGAAATTACCGCTTCAAATGGTCGGTCTGGGCGTTCAACACAGCCTGTCACTGATGTCAATACAGCTTGTCACTGATGTCACCCCAGCTTCACCAACGATCAGTGGTTGTAGAGCTTAAGAATGTCTGTAGAAACATTTATTTCCTGTGCAAAAAATTGCTCTGATCTGCATGAAAATCATGGAGAGACTGAGACATCATGGGACGTACCTGCTCCTGCAGCACTGAGTCTGAGGTGGTGTCATAGCAAAAAATGATAAGCTGACACAACTTCATCGCCATGTTAATAACTATATTAGCCACAAAATATATATTCAAAAAGTAAACAGTACTGAGTTATGTATAATAAGATATATTTGACAGTTATGATGCATTTTAGGTCAAAACAAACTTGATCTAGGATTAAAAGCAATTAATATAATGCAGTCACAAGGTTACATGAAAAATATTTGATTTACTAGATACATGTACTGTAGAAATATATATTCTCTGCATCAACAATGTACTATACATGCATTCATGTAGTATTGCACTGGGAATTGCACTTACAATAAACCTCTGAAGTTTTTGCAGATGTCTCTTTTTTATATGTGAAGGTTACCACCATGTGGCACAAATTAAATACTAAAAGATTGGAAAAGCTGTCTAAAGAACAATCCAGCAGTTTGAGAAATCACTTTTGGTTTGCTGTAAGTCTGTCAACAGAATTATGAACCATAAAGCAGTTTGTGTTAAAATGTTAAATCCCATTAAACCTTAATCCGGGGGCTTCCAATCATGTGTCATGGGGGGCCAAGACCCTGCAGGTTCTCTTCTACCCAGTCTCTTCAGCAGGTGTTCTCACTGATCAGCAGTCAGTGGAAGAAGTTCAGTGGAATCTGCTGTTGAAGACACTGTTTGGAGGTAAAGCCTGCAGGGTCTTGGCCCCCCAGGGCACATGATTAGACACCCCCGCCCAAACCCATTATGATGAAGAGCAGATGCTAATATGACCCAGAATTCCTCCATATACTGGTACTGTCATTAAAGTATGCAGGGGCTTCTGCGGTGGCACATCCAACAATACAGTCTTCAGTTAATAAAATAATTGTTTTGGTTACTTTTTTCTTAAAAATGAGCCATTATTTTCAAGGTCACCGATAAATCCTTTGTACAGTTTACTCTTTTCCCACCAGTGTCTTAACAGACAAAATAGAAAATCATGATGCAAACACATAAGTCACTAAATTGTTTATTACAATCAGCAGCAAACTCTAGATTATTCATGATGTGCAAAATTCAAACTGCAAAAAAAAAAAAAAGAAACTGGAATGGGTCACACACACCAGCCACGCTTCCTCACTGAGAAGCAACTGGTTCGGCCCCTCGTACTGGTCCTGGTTCAGAAGATCTTCAGCCTGCATCTCTGTAAATAGTGAGGCAAGGTCCAGTTGGGGTGGACAGTTTCCCTCTTGCCTTGACAAAAGACAAATGGGTGGTGGTTTATTAAAGCAAGTTTAAAACATATTTGGGAAATACACTTGTTGCTAAAAGCCAGTGGTGGAATGTGAATGAATGAATGAATCTTTATTTCGGATAGATTAAAAGTACAGATTAAAAGAAAATAGAATAATATAACAAAGGGGAAAAATCTAACAAGGTCAAATTAAACAATAACTCCTCTGATTATACAGTTCAACATAGGTTATCTAAAATGGGTGATGGCTGAAGCTGCAGCTTATATTGCCCACCATATTCCATCCAAGAATTCAAAAGAAAAACAAAACAGGAGCGATTACAATTTGAATGTGACAATAAAGTTTAGCACTGTGGCAGCACAGTTTACCCTCGGCCGGGGGATCGTGGGTTCGATCCCAGCCCCCGACCAACAGTGAGCTGTGTGGAGTTTGCATGTTCTCCCCGTGTTGCGTGGGTTTACTCCGGGATTTCTCCGGTTTCCTCCCGCATACCAAAACATGTAGGTTTAGGGCGCTCGCGCACGCAGCGACCAGCAGCCAGTGGCTTGTCACCAGACTGCAAACCAAATCTACCTACGGGTACAAATAAGTAACAAAAAAAAAAAAAAAAAAAAAAAAAAAAAAAAAAAAGTACTTCGTTGTTGTATTTAACCACAATTTTCATGTAGCTGCGCTTCAGTAGATTTTACAAGGGCTGGGTTACATTTAAAATCATCTGTTTTTACTGTGGCCTCAGCAATCAGAATAAATTAATACATTCACTTGAATGGAATCTAGTACTTTAACTGAAGGTGTGCATCACCGAGTATGGAGTCGCTCAGTCAAAATATGGAGTTTTTATCAATAAAATTTGTCTTGTCTGTAAAAGTGTCTCTTCTTGCCCTGGCTTCAAGTGTGGGCGGTGTTTTGTACTTGTATTGATAAAATATAAAAGGAAGCACTACAATGGCTCTCAAATATTTGTAATGTGTCCTGTTACTGCATGAGTTTATTGATGATAGACTATGACTGAACAACTCCCATTCCCCAAAAGATACAGTTATGAACATAACTCACAAAGGATCACACAAGAGATCTGACAAAAAAATAAATACTATAACAAGTGGTTTATTTTACAGTTGATGTGCCAGTCATTTTCAATTATTCTGTAATTCATATTCACACAATCAAATAAATCTCAGTTCAGTCCCTTTTATATTAAGTGGAAATTGTGCTACTTTGGTTTTGACACTTTACCTATAAAAGCAAAGGATTTCAGTACGTTCCGCAGTGGCAAGGTCCGTTGTGGGACGGCTGCTTTCCTCTTGCCTAGATGAATGACAGAAATGGATGGTTGTGAACGTGTGGCAAGAGGCGGCGAGGCAAAATCTTCTTTTTCAATTAGTTCAATTTATTTTTTAACTCAGAAGTAGCATCTCCAGTCTCTCAGGAAAATCTTCTGACAGTCTTTCAACAAATGTACTTCCTCAAAGCAAGAAGCATATCAAGCAATAGCAGATTCCTCAATAACCATTCATCAATACAACTACTTACTCGATATCTCACACCTGTTATATAATGGAGAGATAATTAGAGGTGATTAGCCCCTACCATAATCCCAGGTAAACACTCATCATTCCTTATTCTAAACACATACCCACGAACATCTAAAAATACATAGTTTCCCCAAACATACACAATATAAATATATAAATAACACAATAAATAGTAATATAAATAATTCAATAAATAACCTTAACCCCTATTTACAAATATTAAACCACCCCTCTGACTGACCATACATATTTGCTCCCTGCTGGTGTCCTATATAAGGCCCTCAACTCCTAACGGAGTCTTTTGCCTGGACACGCACAGCAAGCATGTTGGCAAAGGTATGTGCAATAACTTATCATCCATTATTTTACCCAAATACTTAACCATACAATTATCTCCCAAGGCATTCAAATTAAACAAAGACAGATCCCAAATAAATGTGTGTACTTTAACAAATAATCATAATAACATTTACCATAACAAATATAACATGATCACACAAACAATAAGTCATAACAGTGGTGACATCCCATCGTTACATTTCCTCCCCCCTTTCCCGAGAATACAGTACTCTTATGAGTCATGTATTCTAGAGAGGCTATCGGCCACAAGGTTGGTTTTCCCTGCCACATACCGAACAGTAAAATTATATGGTTGGAGGGACACATACCACCCTGTAAGACGACTATTCACATCCTTCATTCTGTCCAACCACTGTAGGGCCCGATGATCTGTCTCCAATACAAAATGACGCCCTAGTAAATAATACTTAAGGGACCCTATTGCCCATTTCATGGCAAGACATTCCTTTTCTACCGTAGAATATCTTGTCTCCCAGTCCAACAACTTACGGCTCAAGAACAGTACTGGGTGTCTCTCTCCCTTCTCCTCCTGGAGAAGTACTGCTCCAATGCCAACCCCTGAAGCATCAGTCTGTAAAATGAACGGGCAAGTAAAGTCTGGACTGTAGAGAACCTTCTCCCCAGAAATAGCCCTCTTCAGATCCTCAAACGCTCTGTCACACTCCTCTGTCCATTTTACCTTATTTGGTGCCGAAGCCTTAGTGAGGTCAGTCAAAACTGCGGCTCTTTCAGCAAAGTGGGGGATGAACTTACTATACCATCCTACCATTCCCATGAATGATCGTACTTTCTTTTTAGTAGTAGGTGCAGGGTAGGTCCGGATGGCATCCACTTTACCTACTCGTGGTCTAATCACCCCCTGACCAACCACATGTCCCAGGTACTCCACCTGCTGCTGTCCGAACACACACTTGCGTGGATTGATTGTCAGTCGAGCCCTCTTAATCAGCTGAAGGACCTGCCTAAGGTGTACCACATGTTCTTCCCAGGTCTGACTATAGATGACCACGTCATCCAGATAGGCAGCCGCAAAGTTTGATACCCTCCTTAATATTTGGTCCATCAGCCGCTGAAACGTTGCAGGTGCCCCCTGAAGGCCAAATGGCATGACCCTAAACTGGAAACTGCCATAAGGTGTTTTAAAGGCTGTAAGTTCCTTTATTTCTGGTGCCAATGCCACCTGCCAATACCCCTTACATAGGTCCAAAGTAGAAATAAATCTAGCCTTGCCCACTTTCTCTAATAATTCATCAATCCGGGGCATGGGGTATGACTCAAATTTAGATACTGAATTAAGATATCTAAAGTCAATACAAAATCTTAATGAGCCATCCTTTTTAGGGACCAGCACAATCGGGCTACTCCACTCACTGGCTGACTCCTCGATCACTCCCAGCTGCAACATCAAGTCAATTTCATGCTTCATTTTGGGGACCAATCGCTCCAGGAGCCTATATGATTTTCTACGTGGAACAGCTTCCTCTTTCAAATTAACCTTATGACGCACCAACGTGGTGAAACCAGGTCTCTCCTGAAACAAATCTGGATCCAATAATGTCTCTAACTCTCTCTGCTGATCCACCTGCAAATGAGACACTTGAAATAAACAAGGCTCTAACACATTTGTGGGAAAGGACTGTTCTTTCTCCTCATCCACTTCCGTCGCACAAATTAAGAGCTGATGTGTCTCCTGAAGAACAGGTTGCTGCTGCTGATGACCAGGCTGCTGAAACTCTTTCAACAAGTTAATGTGGAAGGTCTGATATTTCACCTTCCTGTCAGGCATATATAGTTCATATGTCACTGAACTTAGTTTCTTAGAAATTTCATATGGCCCCTGCCAACGAGCCAACAGCTTACTATCACACGAGGGCAGCAATAACAAAACCTGCTGTCCTGGGTGAAAACCCCTTTTTCTGGCCTTCTTGTCATACCAAGTTTTTTGTTTGGCCTGCGCCGTCCTCATGTGTTCCTGAGCCAAAGCAGTCATTCGATCCAGTTTTTCTCTCATCTTAATAACATAAGAGACCACATTGTCCTGATCACTCGGTGGACTCTCCCAGTGCTCCTTTAATAAATCCAGTGGGCCTCTCACCTGATGACCATACAGTAATTCAAAAAGTGAGAACCCTGTTGAAGCCTGGGGCACCTCCCGATAAGCAAACAATAAGTATGGTACCCATTGGTCCCAATCTGAGCCCGTTTCAGAAACAAATTTCCGCAGCATGTTTTTTAAAGTCTGATTAAATCGTTCCACTAGTCCATCAGTCTGAGGGTGATATGGGGCGGTCTTAATACCCTTAATACCCAACAGCTTATATACCTGCTGCAACAGTTTAAACAAGAAATTTGTTCCACAGTCTGTCAGAACTTCTCTGGGTATGCCTACCCTTGAAAACAACTGAATAAGGCAGTTAGCAACCTGCCTAGCCTTAATAGATTTCAGGGGAAAGGCTTCTGGGTACCGAGTAGCGTAGTCACAAATTACCAGAATGTATTTATTACCAGAGGAGCTTCTCTCTAGGGGGCCAACTACATCCATCCCTATTCTATCAAAAGGTGTTCCAATGATTGGTAATGGTTGCAGTTGGGCACGGGCTACTCCCTTAGATGATGTAATCTGACATATTGAGCACATTGTGCAGAACTCCTTTATCTGGGTATACATTCCCGGCCACACAAACCTTCTAGCAATTCTCTGTAAAGTTTTATGAAATGCTAGATGACCTGCCCAAGGGATAACATGTCCCAGTTCCATAATTTTTGGTGTGAGGTCCTGTGGCAAAGCTATGGCCATAACTTCACCTTGTTGCTGGTACAACATGCCCTTTTTTATGACATACATGGCCTCAGCCAAACAATCCATTCTACCCTGTTTCACACCCTCAATCTCCAAGACTTTAACAAACCATGGTCTTAGTGCTGGGTCAGCTTTCTGTAATTCAGCTATGTCAGGAGGGATGTCAAACTCTACTGACTGGCTTAATTGTGGTGTTTCTTCACCCAAGTTCTTTACAGAAGCTAACACCTTATCTCTTCTCTTCTGAGCGTTGGATTTGGGTTGCTTAATAGGGCCTGCCTCTATCTCAGAATCATAGAAAGGTAACTCCTGAAGAACATTGGCAGCCCTCTGTGTTCTCTGTGCCCTGGTTGTCACCATATTACAAATTTTCACCACAGGTGTGTTTACTCTCTGCTCAACAGCGCCACCTGCCTGTCTCTCCTCCGTTTGTTCCTCTCTAACCTGCTGTATGATGTCCAACAAAGTTGGAACATCATTGCCAAGAATAACAGGGTAAGGCAAATCAGGCACAAGAGCTACAGGAAGGAGATAAGTTTTACCCCCCACTGTTAAATAAACCTCAGCGGTCGGGTACAGTTTTTTTTATCCCCATGGACACAACTGATATTTATTTTAGACTCATTCCACAAGTCTCTAGGGACCAAACTAGGTAGCACAACTGTTTGAAAACAGCCTGAATCTAACAGGGCCTCTTCACACTGACCATTAAGCAACACTTTTGTTTTATATACTCCACTATGTACTGAGGCTGAACACGTGGGTCTAGGAACTGAACATAAAAGTGACGGTTTCTGATTTCTTATGGCAGGACATGAGTATTGGGTGTGGCCGATTTTATTACAGTAATAACAACGTATATCTTTATTTGTAACCACACATGACTTTTTACTATTATCATATCTACCGTTTGTGCTCTGACTGGGCCTGGAATACAACCTATTTTGAGCTGGGCCACCCTTTTCACCCTCAATAAACTCACTCCGAGTGGTGAACAATCTGTCACGGCCGAGAGTAGGTCTCCTGCTCCCAGACCTGGCTGACAGAAAAACCTCCACCAGACGAGCAGCGTCCTCTGCAGTCTTCGGGTCCCGCTCTTGTATCCAGACTCCCAGCTCCGGGTTCACCATGCGCAAAAACTGTTCCAAAATAAACTGTTCCATAATGTCTTTTAATGATCAGGTCTCTGGCTTAATCCATTTATACAACACACAATGGTCACAATGGTGGTTAGGTTCAAGCAAGTTCAACACATATACAGGCACATCTCAAAAATTAGAATATCATGAAAAAAATTCAATATTTTTGTCACTCATTTCAGAAAGTGAAACCCATATATAGATTCATTACAGGAACAGTAATATATTGAAAGTGTTTATTTTAATATTGATGATTACGGCTACAGCCCATATTAACCAACACCCCAGCGACCAACATTTATATTTAAAAACTATTTTTTAAAGTTAATTTTATGTAATATTCTAATTTTTTGCCAAATTGAATTTGGGGTTTTCAGGGGCTGTAAGCCGTAATCATCCAAATTAAAATAAATAAACGCTTGAAATATATCACTGTCTGTGTAATGAATCTACAATATTTAGATTTCTCTTTCTGAAATGAGTGACAAAAAATATTGAATTTTTTCATGACATTCTAATTTTTGGAGATGTACCTGTGTTAGGAAAATACACTTGTGAAAGTCAGTGGTGGGATGTGACAAAAATGCTTCGTTTCCCTGACAAGCATCACAGGATCCACTCTGTACAGGTACAAGTACATTATCAAGCCAGGGATTTATGGTGGAACAGCACAACACCACAGATGTTCCAACACCTTTTATGGAAAATCCACAGAATAGGTGTGTGGGTCTATTCTGACGCTTTAGAAAATTATATGAATTGTAGAGGAGCTTGGCAATGAAGAGGCGATTTGGTTTAAAAGCAAAGTTTTAATATTCAGCTCTTCTAACAAGTCTCATCTGGTGCAGAGAGCGGCAGAAGGGAAAGAGAGGAAGAATCTCTCCAACTCACTCATTATATACATGCACACAACAAAAGACATGCATAACAAAGGCTGACATCCCTCATTATCTTAATCCCCCCATTGTCTTGGTATTTCCTGTCCTCGCCTTGGGAGGTGATGGTACTTCCTCTCCTCGCCTTGGGGGGTGAGGGTGGCTCGTCCGGTCTCCTCCGCCGCGTCCGGGAACGTCTTTGTTCTTCGCTCGGCGGGTGAGAGCCCTTTGTCCTTTCAGAGGTGTTGAGTCTTTTACATATGTAATTACCAAACATTTCCACATGCTTTAACATATGTAGGTTATGGAATATATGATTAATATAGATCACATGAATGACTTTATAAATCACTGGTTTGAAAAAGCACTTTTAATATGTCGAGATTTCGGCTCCTGTGGTCCACTTACTTGTATCCACAATATAAACACTGAGGGAGGCTAAACCCTGGCATGTGGAAACACATTCTAGCATTAAATTGCACACTGTAGAGGATGTGCTCAAGGATGAGGCTGAGTTTATTTCTCAGGTTCAGCTTTATTAACAGAACACATACTCTAACAATCTCCAAGCAAGAAAAGAGACAGATCAATATCACATCACTCTTTTATATCCCGGAACATCGAAACTCAAGTCACATGGTGTCTAAGCAAACATACAGTCACATGGTACTTAATCCCAGTCACAATGTAACCCTTTTGATCTTCCACCATTGTCCCTTAGCCTTCGATGGTCCGAAAATCCCTCCAGGGCGTCTCTCTGAGACAAAGGCCAAATCTCACACCTTCTCGATATCTCCTGCAGACTCAGTCCTTTTGTCCCTCGAGACGTGCAGCACACAATAAACATACAGCAATACATTTGTGGAAAATATGTACCCAACATATGTGCCACAACACAATTTAATGCGCAGCACCAAAGTGCAATACGTACACAAACCAGGACTTTAACCAGGATTAACATATTTCATCGTTTTGGTCTCACAAGCGAATACTTAGGACAAAACAAGCGCGAGTCAGCAGTTGGCTACTAGCTAGCTAGCTAGCTACTAGCTAACACTTGTTAGCCAGCACAGGACGGCGCTGCATGGCTCAAAAAAAGTGAGCTTACCACCAAAAGGATAAATAAGCGAACAGATGCACAATATTACAAATCACTCACCATCGATGGTTCTCTCACATTCGTCTTCAGCTTGTCCGTAGTCCAGTTCTATGCTGGGCTGCATCTGTAATGGGGCGGGGCGCTCCTCTCACTGTGGATCTGCCACCAAGCAGAGAAAACCCTGCACCTCTTCGATGGACCACGGTGTAGATTTCCGCAAATCCTACAACGCTGTCTGTATTAATATCGTATTTACTCCGTGACCGAGTTAGTCTGTGAAATACTGCAAATGACGATCGTGTAGATTCATCAGAAGACGGTCGCTTTCATGATGTTACGACCTGACCAATCAGCGGCGACCAGTCTGTTGATGTCACATCTCGGCACGACTCTTGTACCCTGCCCTCGATCAGGCACGAAAATAGTGCCTGCTAAACTGTGCTGGGGCTAGTGGAAAAAGCTACAAATGTGGGCTGAGCCGTGCCGTGTTGGGCTAAGCGGGGCTAGTGGAAAAGGGCCTGTAGTGTATCAGACAGCAGTGTTTCCTCTGGCTTAAAGACTTTGGTGTGGTGGCAACTTTTTTTTCGGGGGGGGGGGGTTGTTACGTAAAGCGTGTGGAAACATGAGAAAACACATAAGACTCAAAGGGACAAAACAGCAGGGATGGCAATTTTCCGCCGATCCGCGGATTTCCGCCGATTTATTTTCAAACTGATCATTTCTGTGAATCGTCTAAATCCGTTGAGAAAATTTTAGGGGGGGTAAGGTACCTTATTGTTACCGATTTTAGCAAAAATCAACACGATTACATAAGCGCTCGGCGCTTCCCCGGGTCAAGTCTCCCGCGATAACCTGGATGTTTTGTACTCAAGCTACTGCTGTATTGTAAACAGCCCTGCGATTGGATAGTTGCAAACGATTGAACCAATCAAATGGCTCGTTGTATGCTTTGTCAAAAATTCATGGTGGCATGTTCTCAGGGCTGTGATTTTTCCGCTAATTCGCCGAATTCCGCTTTTTTTTTTTATCTTCCAGGAAGATAAAGTACATTAAGTACGTTAGCGGCTTGTGGTCCACGAACGCAGTGAAGGTGCGCCCTTTCAGCCAGAACTGGAAGTGGCGTATGGCCAGGTGGAGAGCCATTAACTCTCTGTCAAACACGCTGTATTTACGCTCACTGTCTTGCAAAGACCTGCTAAAAAAGGTGAGCGGCTGCCAAGAACCGGTAACGCATTGCTCCACGACGGCCGCTATGCCCATGTCCGAGGCATCGGTAGTGAGCGCTATCCGAGCCGCCGGGTCTGGGTGCGCCAGTAGTACGGCGTTTGCCAGAGCTGTTTTAACCTCAGAGAACGGCTGCTCCCGCTTAGGAGTTCAGTCGACTCTGTCCGCCGGTTTCCGTTTCTTGAGTGCGGCATACAACGGCTGTAATGAGCTGGGCTGCGCGGGGGAGGAAACGGTTATAAAAGTTAACCATCCCCCAAAACTCCTGCAGCGCCGTGACATTGATGTTGAGGAGAAAAAAATAGCAAAACAATTTAGTTAGATTACTTTTATGATTCCAAACAGTTTGAAATTGACAGTGCACAGGAGACATTGACTCATAACTTTTGAATATTTCTAAGACTTGGCTACATCAGTGATTGTGCAAAATGAACTGCTCAAGACTCAATGGAGATTGAAACTGGTGATCTGAAATGAATGCTGAAATTATAAAAAGTAATGGTATGAATGAATTTTATTTGTATTATGGAATAGATAAAATTAACTGATTTTGATTTGATCAAGTGTTAAAACGTGATGGATAATGCTTGTTGGAATATTTTAGGAATGCTATCTTCTTGGAACATAAGTCAATATTATACAGTAATAAGTGGCATTCAGCTGTTTGTTTTATGTCATTTAAGCACAGTTCTGGTACTTAAAAATCATAAAAACCCAGGAGCTTTGGGGAGCTTTGCCCCCCTTGCCCCCCCACCAAGGCTCTGCCCCGGACCCCGCTGGGGGACTATGTCCCCCAGACCCCCTGCTAAATTTTCAGATAATTTCCCCAACCCCAAATCACATCCGAATCAGAATCAGAATCAGAATCAGAATCAGGTTTATTGCCATTGTTCATGTAGTACACAAACTAGGAATTTGTCTCGGTACAATGCTGCAACATTAAACATGATAGGATAAGAGAAATAAACTATACATGTAATAAAGTGTAGGATAAGATTAAGTGATACTGGTCAACAGTTAAAATATATATTAGCCAGCAGCAGATACTGTGGAGAACTATATAGTGCAGTCGGTAATTCAGGAAGAAAAACAGTGATGATTGACATGAGTCTGGTTGAGCTGCTGTACATGGTGCACGAGAGTCAATAAGTCACTTAGTGTTCAGCAGTCTAATGGCAGAGGGGAAGAAGCTGTTCATGTGACGGGAGGTTTTAGTCTGGATGGACCGAAGTCTTCTACCAGAGGGGAGGGGGGCAAACAGTACGTGACCAGGGTGTGAGGGATCGGCTATGATCCGGCCAGCACGCCTCCGGGTCCTGGAGATGTACAGATCCTGGAGAGATGGGAGCTTGCAGCCGATCACCTTCTCAGCAGTGCGCACGACGCGCTGCAGCCTTAGTCTGTCCCTGGCAGTGGCTCCTGCGTACCACACGGTTATGGAGGTGGTGAGGATGGACTCGATGATGGCTGTGTAGAACTGCACTAACATCTTGGTGGGTAGCTTGAGCTTCCTCAGCTGCCGCAGGAAGAACATCCTCTGCTGGGCTTTTTTGATGAGTGAGCTGATGGTCAGCTCCCATTTGAGGTCCCTGGTGATGGTAGTGCCTAGGAAGCGGAAGGAATCAGCAGTGGTGATGGGAGAGCCTGAGAGGGTGAGGGGGGGCAGAGGAGTAGTGACTTTCCTGAAGTCTACAATCATCTCCACTGTCTTCAGAGCGTTCAGCTGCAGGTTGTTATTGCTGCACCAGGACGCCAGCTGGGCCACCTCTCTCCTGTAGGCGGACTCGTCGCCGTTGGAGATGAGCCCGATGAGGGTGGTGTCGTCCGCAAACTTGATCAACTTGACAGACTGGTGGCTGGAGGTGCAGGAGTTGGTGTAAAGGGAGAAGAGTCGGGGGGAAAGTACACAGCCCTGGGGTGATCCGGTGCTGATGCTAGTATAGTCTGAGACAGTCTTTCCCAGCCGCACATGCTGCCTCCGGTCCGTCAGGAAGTCGATGATCCACCTGCAGAGGGAGTCAGGCACGTTGAGCAGGGACAGCTTGTCCCGGAGCAGAGCGGGGCGGATGGTGTTGAATGCGGAGCTGAAGTCCACAAACAGGATCCTGGCGTAGGTTCCCGGGGAGTCCAGGTGCTGCAGGATGGAGTGGAGGGCCAGGTTGACTGCATCGTCTACAGACCTGTTGGCTCGGTAGGCAAACTGCAGCGGGTCCAGGAGAGGGGTGGTGATGGACTTGAGGTGGGACAGGACCAGGCGCTCAAAGGACTTCATGACTACAGAGGTGAGCGCTACAGGTCTGTAGTCATTAAGTCCAGTGATCCGTGGCTTCTTGGGGACAGGGATGATGGTGGAGGATTTGAGGCAGGACGGCACGTGGCATAACTTAAGGGAGGTGTTAAAAATGTCTGTGAAGACAGGAGCCAGCTGTTTCGCACAGAGTCTCAGGGTGGAGGGAGACACGCCGTCTGGGCCGGCGGCCTTGCGCGGGTTCAGTCTGGAGAACTGTTTGAGCACATCCTGCTCACTGATGATAAGGGGAGGGGGGGAGGAGGGGGGGTGCCTTAAATGAAGTAGGGAATGTGGAGGCTGTGGAGCTGGAGGGAGGGGGGGAGTTGGACACAGATGACGAGGTGTCAAAATGGGCATAGTGTTGGGACAGTCTTTGACAAAGGGCTTTGTCATCCTGACCTTTAGGAGCCTTAGGTCGATAGTTGGTGATTTGCCTCAGTCCTCTCCACACGGAAGCCGAATCATTAGCAGTGAACTGCTGCTGGAGTCTCTCTGAGTATAGAGATTTAGCCCTCTTCAGCTCTCTGTTAAACCGGTATTTAACCTCCCTGTAGCAGTCCCTGTCTCCACTTTTCAGCGCTGCTTCCTTCTCCTTCCTGATCTGTCTGAGCTTAGCTGTGAACCAGGGTTTGTCATTAGAGTAACTCACCCTGGTGCGTGATGAAAGAATGTTCTCTTCACAAAAGTGGATATATGAGTTCACAGTGTCCGTGTACTCATCCAGATCATGCGTGGCTCCTTTAAGCATGCCCCAGTCAGATATTTCCATGCACGTTTCCAGCTTCTCCTCAGCATCACTGGTCCGTATCTTCGTAGTGCTCACAACAGGTTTAGTGAGCTTCAATCTCTGTCTGTATGTGGGAATGAGGTGAACCATCACGTGATCAGATAATCCCAGCGCAGCACGAGGGACAGCGCGATATGCGTCTTTCACTGTGGTGTAACAGTGATCCAGTGTGTTTAATCCTCTGGTGGGGCATTTAATAAACTGTTTGTAGCGGGGGAGATCGTGGCTCAGATTGCACTGATTAAAGTCGCCAGCCACAATAATCAGCGAGTCTGGGAAACTCCGCTCTGTGTGTTGAATGTGATCCGCGAGCACGCGCTGAGCTTCGCGCGTGTCCGCGTCGGGAGGGGCGTACACAGCGATCATTATGAAAGAAGCGAACTCCCGCGGGGAATAGAAGGGCTTGCAATTGATAACAAGAAATTCCAAGGCAGGAGAACAGTGTTTGGAAATTACCGTTACATCAGAGCACCAGCTGCAGTTGATGTAGAAGCAGACACCGCCTCCTGTGGTCTTGCCGGAAAGCTCTGTGTCACGATCAGCACGGAAGAGCTGAAAGCCGTCGAGGCGCAGCGCGCTGTCCGGTATATTTTCCCGGAGCCAGGTCTCAGTAAAGCAGAGGACAGCTGAGGAGGCGAGGTCCTTAAAACGCATCAGCAGTCTCAGTTCATCTACCTTGTTAGAGAGAGAGTTGGTATTGGACAGAAATATGCCAGGCAGCGCCGTTCGCGAGCCTCTCCTGCGAAGCCGCACGAGAGCGCCCGCTCGTCTACCTCTCTTTCGCCGTCTCACTTTCCGAGCCAAACAATAAATCCCTGGTTCCTTTTGGAATTCTGAGCTTTCGGTATCGTTTTCAGCAGAATTATGAGATTTTTATCAAAGGATCAGGAGTCATCAGTGCTAGAAATAGACAAAAGTGTCAAAAATAAGTTCCGATGGAATTGGCTTGAGAGAAAAGTGACGGTAAAGGTGAAAATTGGCTCAAAGTTCGACGAGGTAACAGAAACACTCGGACAGTTTCTGAAGAAACCAGAAAAGGAGATGAAGTTCAAAGTTCAGAGACTGACACAGCTTGCTGCCAAAAGGAAGAAAGTTTCACATTAGAAGTGCATTGGTGACCAGTGTAAATAGTGTAATAAACTCTTATAGAACTGTTAAATATGTTGGACTAAAGACAGTGAGACAACATTGAAGAAAAAGTAAGTTAACTTTTCATTAAATTTAATGATTTATCTAAGTCTGGTATTTCATTTTTTTTTATCATTTTTTTCAGTCTAAATTACTTCTGTTTTACTGAAAACCTCTCAGCTTCAGGGGGGCTACGTCCTCCCCCCCCCCCCCCCGTAAGTCAATCAACCAAATTAGATTTCAGCTGAAATCAGAATTTCCTGTTGCCATCCCTGAAACAGTCATAATACTGCAGTAACTTACTCATGCATACTTAAATTGTATGATCAGGGGTGGGTAAAGCAGCCAGAAATTGTGCTCATGTAAAAGCAGTGTTGTCTGATGAAATTAATAAGTAAAAGTAGACACCCAAAAATTGCTAGCTGAGTCAGAATACAAAAGCACCCACTTAAAAACCAAATATGTGAGTAATGACTTGGGGTGCTTTTTTTTTTTTTTTTTGTTACTTATTTGTACCCGTAGGTAGATTTGGTTTGCAGTCTGGTGACAAGCCACCGGCTGCCGGTCGCTGCGTGCGCCCTAAACCTACATGTTTTTGGTATTTGGGAGGAAACCGGAGAAATCCCGGAGTAAACCCATGCAACACGGGGAGAACATGCAAACTCCACACAGCTCACTGTTGGTCGGGGGCTGGGATCGAACCCACGATCTCATGATCCCCGCGATCCCCCGGCCGAGGGTAAACTGTGCTGCCACAGTGCTAAACCACTGCGCCACCGTGCAGCTTTCACACCTAAATTTGTTTAATTTGGTCCGATTCAGTTGACACTTTGTTACTTTGTATCATTTTCTCCTTGGTTCAGCCCCCTTTCACACAGGCAAACTGTATCACGTTAAATCCCACGAGACTTGCATCAGAACGTTTTCTGTTCTTGTTGGTCAGATTGTTTTGCCACAAGAACAGAAAAAGTAAATGCAGGAAGTAGGATGACGACTGTATATTTATGCATTTCTGGAGAGAAAATAATGCAATTCATAGTGTAATCTACAGGGGGTTTTCATTGCCCTGGTTATCATTTATTACTTGGGTGCAGTTTCCAATTTTGGGAAATTGTACAGTTTGAAAATGAAGTGCGGCTACAGGTGGAAAATAACATGTTAACATCAATTAATCCTCCAGAACCATGACATGCTCAGCCACAGATATTTTCAAAGATCCATCAGGTATCTACAGTGGCATAAAATATTTTACCCTTTGCCGCTGGTCCTGCTCCAGTACGGTCCCTTTCTCACCTGCAGGACCGCACCAGAGTTTGCCATTTGATTTGAATCGAGACCAACTCTTTCAGGACGTCTTGGTACGGTTCCTTTGGTACGCACCTGAGTGCGATTACCGTGTTCTCACCAAACAAAACAAACTGCACAAAAGGAGAAAACAAACTCAAGTTCAATTAAAAGAAACTAAAGCCTGTAGGTGTGAAAGCACCCTTAGTCTTGAAAGTTTGAGGTTTTTCTCCTGAACTTATAACCATTTCTTGTAGTTTTTTACTTTTCTGGTAAAAGTATGACTTCTTGTAACTTGAAACTTTTTCATTAATCTTTGGATTATTTTATGACTACTTTTTTAGAATGAAATTACTGTTGGTGGTAAAAAAATATTTTTTTCCTCATAATTTAAGCCTTTGGGTAATCCCTTTGTCTGTCATGTGTGTGTTTCTGTTGTTTGGTTGTCAACTGTCATGCTGCTGTTACACTGTAATTTCCCAGTTTGGGATCAATAAAGTACATCTACCTACCTACCTACCTACCTCATAATTTTGCAGACCCAGAATACAATAATTTCAACTCTGATTTCAAAGAAATGTAAATATATTAACCTCTTGCACTCCGGGATACCGCGGGCGGTCACGTCTCTGCGTCCTAGCGCGCCCTCGTGCGCACTAGGATGCATACTGTGCGTCTCAGAGCGCACTGAAAAAAAAAAGCTGCATTTCCGTTCTTCCACTACAGACACAGCCGCGAACACAAAGCCAAAGGAGTGCTTTGATTGGTTTAGATTTGATTGACCTCTCATTTGACTAATAAGAGCCTTGAATTGGGTTTCTGAAACCTTGAAGAACCAATGACTGAAAACCTAGCAAGAAGGACCCGCCTACCAATGGCTGCGAATACAGCGAGCCAATTGAAGCAGAGAAGTTTGACTATTGAAAGCGTGTGTCAAATCTGTTTTGTGTAAGCCGCTGGGTGACACACACGCGTTCGCCAGTCTTTTTTTCTTACTACTGTTCTTATTTGTTTTTAAAAATCGTTCGCCAAAACCGCAATCATGGAAGCGCAAAACCGCAATAATGGTTTGACCGGGTCGCGTGACCAGAACCACGAGTAGTAACAAGCGGACCAGCGTCATGTTCATCTGACAATGAGGAAGAGAAGTTCGCCAGTGACACTGCTGTTGTGGACAGGTAAGTGTTATAAGCTAAATTATTCTTTATCCCTGAAAATTGTAATCAAAATGACTTTTGACCGATCGGTAAATTACAACTGTGCGTCATCGCCACATGACGGACCGGTCCGTGCGCCATGTCCGGACCGTGAACGCCTCCCCCCTGCTACTCTTCTGTAGCGGATTGCAGATATATTGCAGATATTTTAGTACAACTGTGCGTAGCAGACCGCGGCGCACCGTCCCCGCGGTCCATCATATGGTGACGGACGATGTCCGTCCTCTGTAGCGGGGGTGGGTGGGAGTTGTTATCCTCTACATTACAGATATTTTTGTATAATTTTTAGTGCACTGTAGGTTATTTTTTCTTGTAAAAAAAAAAAGCCACACATTTTTTACGTGGCATGCTTCTTTGTGTGTGGGGGCTTGTTTGTTCATTCATTCATTCAGGAATGAATAAATACCCCCCCCCCCCCCACACACACACACACAGCCCTGAGTGTCACCTTTCATTAGAGCCCAAGATCAAGCTTCTATATTGAATCATTCAAAAGTTACAGATGTTTTTCCAAACGGTGTCATTTGGCACAATTTGGCACAGTTCAAAAAACGCCTGGGAACAACCTGAGAAAAAAGCTGTGTAATATATTCAGTTTTTGTGGTATTGTAATAAAATTTTGACCTCAGCTGGATGACACTTGGTTCTACATTTCTGTTGCATTTTCCAGCCCGGATCTGACAGCTGTGTGTTATTTGCAAGCATTTGTATCCAAAAAACACCCAGGCGAACTTTATTTTCTTCAAGTTCAGTATGTTTAGATGACTGTTACTCAGTGGCAGGAGCACTTAGAGAGATTATGACTGTTTCGCCAAAAAAATTCAGTGTTTTCTTTTAAATGAGACCAACCCCATGAAGATGCTGCAAAGGGTTGAAGAACAGCTTTTGGTTTACTTTGGGTATGTTATTTTTAGGCGTTTTTAGGGAAATTGACCAGAGTGCAAGGGGTTAATAAAATGATATTTATTGAAATAAAATTAACTAAAATGACCAAAGACACAGTTATTTCTCTTATAATATTTCTATATTTTTACAATTTTTTTTCTCCTCACCACCCACACAAAAGGAATAACCTCCATCAATGGGAATTGAGAACTAACCCCCCCCCCCCCCCCAGGTTTGGGGGCATGTCCCCCCTGTCTCCCCCTTTATTTATTCATATGACATGATGAAATGAAAACAACTTTTTATGGTACCTGCGGTAAATGCGCTTGGCGTTATGACAGAAAATAACCCAGCCATGGCACAGCAATTTGACATTTTGCATTGGCAGAAAGCAGCCGAAACTTCATTTATGTTCTTAGCGAAAATATGTCAGCTGAGCGAGGTGCGCTTGGCACAACAGCAGTCAGCCGGCTGTGTAGGGACTACAGTGGCAGCACACCAGAAAAGAGTGGAAAGGGATCTGACAAATTAGATTAATTTTGAAGCTGCAGCAGACAAACGTGTTTGCCACAACTAAACAAACGTCAGAGCATCTCAGAGTGAGAAGAAAAAAAAGCACTTTTTTACTCACTCCTGTACGGAGTCGGCAGCGGTCTGACTGTCTTGGCTGCTGGAGACAACAGTTAGGCGTGGTCCTTGTTCAGCTCTTAACTGGTACCTCTGATCCTCTGTCGATCCGTGACAGCTGCCTCCAGAAAAAAAAAACAACAACAAAAAAAACCACACACCGTGCTGTTCGATGTGGAAAGAAATATGAGAGACTAATTAGGTGCACTTTGCAACCCAATTTGTGAAAGCAGAGGACAAGAGCAGTAACCACTGAACTATAGATGTGTACATGGGGTGACAAAATTAAGATAGGCTACTTGTAAAAGTGCCGGTGATTCAGCTAATCAATAGCGGCTGGCATCAAAGCAATCATGGTGTTCATGTATTTACTTACTTGGACCCGGAACAGGAGAGCTACTATTGCCTTCTTGACCACCTGGGAGCGTTTAAAAACAGTGATTCTTTTGTCTGCTTTTTTAGGTGGTTGACGTGATGTATTACCCTAATATAATGGTAGGAGAAACACTGCGCATTCAGTTTTATCTCTCAGATAGCAATGCTAAACACACTTGTCTGGCAGCTGAAATGATCACAACAGCGGCACGCTCCCCACTCCTACTGGTGACTGTTGACATGCGTTGTTGACGTGCATGCTTGCAGAGTGACATTCCTTCATTTACAGTATATTCTTATCGAAAATATTGTCAGTCATGGCAAACCTGCAGCTCTTTTTTCTCTTTTTAATTGGCTCTTGTGCGGCTCATTTTTTAAAAATATTTTATTATTAGCATGGCAGCACAGTTTTTGGCATGGCATACTGCCACGCAGAAATGTTACCAGCGAAAACTCTGGGTTGTGTGGAGTGCATTATTTAGGTTTAATTCCTAATTTCTCATTGACTTGGTGTGGGCCCTAGTCTCGTTTAGATGTTGTTGATCAAATGCATCAAGAAAACGTGAGAATATGTACAGTGCATCTGGAAAGTATTCACAGCTTTTCACTTTTTCCACATTTTATGTTAGTCTTATTCCAAAAGGGATTAAATACAGTTTTTCCTCAAAATTCTACATACACAGTAACTCAATCCTAATAGTAATGGATGCTAATAACACACACACCAAAACACAGTTAGGCAATTAGGACTCCTTAAGCACACCTTGATACTAAATACTAAAACTAAAGAGTACTAATAACACACACTAGGCAGTTTGGACAGTTAAAGAAGTCAGACAACAGGAATGAAATTGAAAATTCACAATACAAGCATGAAGTCAAAGGAATTGTCTGACCAACAGTGATCTGTGTGGAGTTTGCATGTTCTCCCCGTGTCTGCGTGGGTTTACTCTGGGATTTCTCCGGTTTCCTCCCACATGCCAAAAACATGCAAGTTAGGTTAATTGGCATCAAACTGGGGATTCTAAATTGTCCTTAGGTATGACTGTGAGAGTGAATGGTTGTCTGTCGCTCTGTGTTGGCCCTGCGACGGACTGGCGATCTGTCCAGGGTGTACCCTGCCTCTCACCCAAAGGTGCTGGGATAGGCTCCAGCCCCCCCACGACCCGAAAAGGATCAAGCGGAAGAAGATGAATGAATGAATGAATGAATGAATGAATGAATGAATAAATATACAAAGCTATCCATACACACAAACAAGACAGGCCCTGCAGATAACACCGCTCCTTAAAGTGTCACACTTTTTTTTTTAAACATAAAAGAGGCCATAAAATAAATTCATTCCCAACAGAAACTATATATTTTAAAACATTTCAGGAAACAAACAGTGCATAAAGCCCATGGCGGTCCCAAAAACATCTTCCATCCCAGCACTCACAGAATAACAACACAAATACAGTGGTGTAAAAAAGTATTTAGTCAGCCACCAATTGTGCTAGTTCTCCCACTTAAAAGATGAGAGAGGTCCTTGGTCCCAGCTCTCCGCAGGTCATTTACTAGGTCCCCCCGTGTGGTTCTGGGATTTTTGCTCACCGCTCTCGTGATCATTTTGACCTCACGGGGTGAGATCTTGCGTGGAGCCCCAGATGGAGGGAGATTATCAGTGGTCTTGTATGTCTTCCATTTTCTAATAATTGTTCCCACAGTTGATTTCTTCACACCAAGCTGCTTACCTATTGCAGATTCAGTCTTCCCAGCCTGGTGCAGGTCTACACTTTTGTTTCTGGTGTCCTTTGACAGCTCTTTGGTCTTGGCCATAGTGGAGTTTAGGGTCTGACTGTTTGAGGTTGTGGACAGGTGTCTTTTATACTGAAAACGAGTTCAAACAGGTGCCATTAATACAGGTAACAAGTGGAGGAGAGAGGAGCCTCTTAAAGAAGTTGTTACAGGTCTATGAGAGCCAGAAATCTTGCTTGTTTGTAGGTGACCAAATACTTATTTTCCACCATAGAGAGCCATGGAGAGCCATTAACTCTCTGTCGAACACGCTGTATTTACGCTCACTGTCTTGCAAAGACCTGCTAAAAAAGGTGAGCGGCTGCCAAGAACCGGCAACGCATTGCTCCACAACAGCCGCTATGCCCATGTCCGAGGCGTCGGTAGTGAGCGCTATCCGAGCCGCCGGGTCTGGGTGCGCCAGTAGTGCAGCGTTTGCCAGAGCTGTTTTAACCTCAGAGAATGCCTGCTCCCGCTCAGGAGTCCAGTCGACTCTGTCCGCCGGTTTCCGTTTCTTGAGTGCGGCATACAACGGCTGTAATGAGCTGGGCTGCGCGGGGGAGGAAACGGTTATAAAAGTTAACCATCCCCCAAAACTCCTGCAGTGCCGTGACATTGATGTTGAGGAGAAAAAAATAGCAAAACAATTTAGTTAGATTACTTTTATGATTCCAAACAGTTTGAAATTGACAGTGCACAGTAGACATTGACTCATAACTTTTGAATATTTCTAAGACTTGGCTACATCAGTGATTGTGCAAAATGAACTGCTCAAGACTCAATGGAGATTGAAACTGGTGATCTGAAATGAATGCTGAAATTATAAAAAGTAATGGTATGAATGAATTTTATTTGTATTATGGAATAGATAAAATTAACTGATTTTGATTTGATCAAGTGTTAAAACATGTGATGGATAATGCTTGTTGGAATATTTTAGGAATGCTATCTTCTTGGAACATAAGTCAATATTATACAGTAATAAGTGGCATTCAGCTGTTTGTTTTATGTCATTTAAGCACAGTTCTGGTACTTAAAAATCATAAAAACCCAGGAGCTTTGGGGGGCTTTGCCCCCCTTGCCCCCCCACCAAGGCTCTGCCCCAGACCCCGCTGGGGGACTATGTCCCCCAGACCCCCTGCTAAATTTTCAGATAATTTCCCCAACCCCAAATCACATACCTGGTTCATGTTGGAATTCTGAGCTTTCGGTATCGTTTTCAGCGGAATTATAAGATTTTTATCAAAGGATCAGGAGTCATCAGTGCTAGAAATAGACAAAAGTGTCAAAAATAAGTTCCCACAGTTAAGGTCCCACAGTTGACAGTGCATGCCAGAGCACAAGATTCAAAGGCTTTTATTATCATGTACACAGTTAAAAAAAAATTCTACATTTCCTGAGCAGTGAAATTCATACTTTGGTCTCTGAGCAAATGCCAAGGTAATAGGTACAGAAACAATTCTAATTACAAAAGGGCTTTCGCCGACTGACGTCAATGGCTCAGGCCCTAATAAGGTCATGATACACTAACACAGTAACTCAATCCTAATAGTAATGGATGCTAATAACACACACACCAACACACAGTTAGGCAATTAGGACTCATTAAGCACACCTTGATACTAAATGCTAAAACTAAAGAGTATGGCTGTGTAGTTGTGCATGTACATGTTGGACATATGAGAGATATGCTGACAGCACATATGTGATTTAACCTCACGATGAAGGAGACGCAGAGTCTAGGACACGAGAGGCAGAGTCTAGGACACCTGCGGTGGACAGCGAGAGAAGACAATAGGTGTGGACAGTAGACTCCCTGACCTCGGAGGCTCGAGAGGAGAGAGGGGGGAGTAATGTAAATAAAGGGATTATGAATGTGAATAAAGGGATTATGATGGAGATGTGTGACCTCCCCTGCGAGGGAGATTTCTTTATGTGAGAATGTTTAAAGGCGAGGACTTTGGTGTGTTTCCTCCTCTTTGTTCGCTGCTCAAGAATGAGAGCAGACTGTGGGAATGGTTGCTTGAAATAAACTTGAATTAAATGCAATTCAGTTTCGTTATTCAAGGCTCCCCACAATTGGTGATCGACGACGTTGAGAATGACCGGAGAAGGTCTCAGGGTCCCGGACTCACAGAGTTCAGTTCTGGCGAGCGCAGTGGCCGTCAAGCTGCCTGATTTCTGGCAGGATAACCCACGGTCGTGGTTCCTGCAAGCGGAGTCGCAGTTCGCGCTCGCAGGAGTAATGGTGGATGACACTAAGTTCCACCATGTCATCGCTAAACTGGATAACCACACATCTCGGTGCGTGCAGAGCTTGGTGGAGCAGCCACCTGCTACCGGCAGGTACGACAAGCTGAAATCCACCCTCGTTAAGTTTTTCACCCCCTCGGCCGAAGTGAGGGCGAGGAGGATCCTGTCTTTGCTAGACCAAGGAGGACACAGGCCGAGCGCCCTGATGGAGGATATGATACAGCTGAGAGGGTCGGACAACGATGATTTCCTCTTCCAGTTCATCTTCCTCTCCAACCTCCCGACGCATGCGAGAAGCACGCTGACCGGCAAGAAGTGTCACACCCCGGAGGAGTTCCGGGAGCTGGCCCAGGAAGCAGACGGGATTCTAGACGCCTGCGGCGGGCAGGCAACCACAGCGGCGACCCAAGACAGTGGGGAGCCAGAGGCGGCAGACCCAGGCTGGCCGACGACAGCGGCAGCACGGCCGCGACAAGGTGGAGCCAATGTTCCGGTGGCAGAGGCGCGGCCCCGACACAGCGGAGGAGAGGATCTCTGCTTTTACCATCGGAGGTTCGCTGATATGGCACGCAGGTGCGTGCCGCCCTGTAACTTCAAGAGTTCGGGAAACGGCAAGACCGGGAGTCCCTAGCAGCTTCGACTCTCGGAGAAGGCAATAAGCTGCTCTACATCACGGATACGAGCTCCGGACGAGAGTTCCTCATAGACACCGGAGCCCAAGTGAGCTTCGTCACCCCAACATACGCGGACCGGGTGGCTGGACCCCGCGGTAGCGGAGCTACGGCGGCAAATGGCTCGAGCATCAACACCTACGGGAAAAGGACCTTGCCTTTATGCTTACATGGCCGCACATATGAATGGACTTTTGTAATAGCGGCGGTGAGTTTCAACATGTTGGGCGCGGATTTTTTGTGCTCACACAATCTGTTAGTTGATCTTGCTAATAGACGGCTGGTAAATGCACTCTCTTTTTACTCTCTCCCCTGTACAGCTCGAGTGTCCCCGCCACCAGTACAGACCCACGTCGCTACAGCAGGTGGTAAGTTTCACACACTCCTCACCCAATTTCCAGCGCTCACTGTGCCCACTTTTTCAGCGACGGTCGCGAAACACGGGGTGGAGCATTTTATCCCTACATCTGGTAGGGATAAAATGTGTGTTTGCAAAGGCTCGGCGCTTGGATGCAGTTAAGCTCGCTATAGCGCGCGAGGAGTTCGCCAGTCTAGAGAGGCTGGGCATCGTTCGTAGGTCAAAAAGCCCGTGGGCTTCGCCTCTGCACATGGTACCGAAAGCCGATGGCTCCTGGAGACCGTGTGGCGATTACCGCAGACTAAACAATGCTACAGCGCACGATCGTTATCCCATCCCGCACTTTCAGGACTTTTCGGTGCACCTGGCGGGGGCGCACATTTTTTCAAAGATTGATCTGGTTCGCGGCTATCACCAAGTCCCAGTCCAACCAGAGGACATTCCTAAAACAGCGGTAATAACCCCGTTCGGACTTTTCGAATTTTTCCGCATGCCGTTTGGTCTCAAAGGGGCGGCGCAAACGTTTCAGCGGATGATGGATGCCGTGTTACGCGATCTCCCTTTCGTGTTTGTGTACCTCAAAGACATTTTGGTCGCGAGTACTTCAAAGGACGAACACGAAAAGCACCTCACAGCAGTTTTTAGGAGGCTGGGAGAGCACGGCTTAATAATTAACCCAACCAAGTGCCAGTTCGGCGTTGAGCAGATCGATTTTTTGGGTCACCGCATCTCCCCAGAGGGAGCGGTTCCGTTACCAGATAAAGTACGCGTGGTAGCGGATTTTCCCCGGCCACAAACGGTCAAATCACTGCAGGAATTCTTGGGGATGGTGAATTTTTATAACCGATTCCTGCCCCACGCAGCTCAAATCATGCAGCCGTTATATGCCGTGCTCAAAAAGCAAAAACCAACCCAGGCGGTCGAATGGTCCCCGGAGCGGGAGCGCGCATTCACAGAGGTAAAAAAAGCCTTGGCTGACGCTGCGCTCCTGGCCCACCCAGATCCGGCAGCACGTATCGCGCTGACGACAGACGCTTCAGATTTAGCCATAGGGGCCGTTATTGAGCAACAGGTCACCAGAGTTTGGCAGCCGTTGGCTTTCTTTAGCAAATCCTTAAGCGCGGCTGAGCGAAAATACAGCACGTTCGACAGAGAACTGCTGGCGCTGCATTTGGCTATTCGTCATTTCCAGTTCTGGCTGGAACGACGGTGCTTCACCGCTTATGTGGACCACAAGCCACTCACATACGCCATGGCCAAAATTTCAGACCCGTGGTCAGGCAGGCAGCAGAGGCAGCTGGCCGCGATCTCGGAATTTACCACTGACATTAGGCACGTTGCGGGCAAATTCAATGTAGTAGCAGATTGTCTCTCGCGTGCGGTCACGACTCCGCGCGCAGCCCCCGTGCACGTGGGTATAGATTACGCAGCCATGGCAGCGGACCAGGGGGCGGACGCAGACGTGCGTGCGCTCCAGTCTGGACCAACAGGGTTAAGGCTGGAGAGCAAGTGTTTACAAACCGGTATGCCCCCCCTGATCTGCGATGTGTCGACGGGGCGCCCGTGTCCGGTGGTTCCGGCCGCGTGGCGCCGCCGTGTTTTTGACTTGGTCCACTCACTGGCGCACCCAGGGGTGCGCGTGTCGGTGAAAATGGTAGCGGAAAAGTTTGTTTGGCCGTGCCTGCGCAAGCACGTGAAGGAATGGGCAAAAACCTGCATGTCCTGTCAACGGGCCAAAATTCACAAGCACACAAGAGCCCCGTCAGAACCGTTTCGCATTCCAGCCAGAAGGTTCGACCACGTGCACATCGACCTCGTGGGCCCCCTACCGGCATCACAGGGGTTCACGCATCTTTTGACAATGGTGGACCGAACTACACGTAGGCCGGAAGTGGTCCCGCTGGCGACGACCACGGCCGCGGAGGTGGCTCGCGTTTTTTTAACGGTTTGGGTGGCGCGCTTCGGGGTTCCGTCGGACATTACGTCCGATAGAGGACCTCAATTCGTCTCTGAGCTGTGGTCAGCGATGGCCAACGGCTTGGGAGCCAAAATTCACCGCACTACGGCTTACCACCCTCAGGCTAATGGTTTATGCGAGCGTTTTCATAGGTCTTTGAAGGCAGCACTCAGAGCGTCGCTCATGGATGCAGATTGGGTAAATAAACTACCATGGGTTTTATTAGGGTTGCGTTCTGCACCCAAAGAGGACTTAGACGCCTCCTCAGCGGAGCTGGTGTTTGCACAACCTCTTAGACTGCCAGGCGAGTTTTTACCAGAGCACCCGGAGCCCCCACCTCTCCCGGCTCTGGGACCGTTAGTTGGCACGGGAGCAGACACGCTTCCGGGTCCGGTTCATCATGCTTTTCCACGAGTTTTCGTCCCCAAAGCTTTGAAAAATGCTGAGTTCGTTTTTGTCAGGCGCGAAGCCCTAAAAGCAACACTCAAACCACCTTACGAAGGGCCATTTCGAGTGCTGGAGGCAGGTGATAAGCAATTTGTGCTAGATTTTGGAGACAGAAAAGAGACAGTCAGTATTGACAGACTAAAACCTGCTTTTGTCATGAAGGACGGGTCTGTACCGGTCGCAAGGGCGCCTTGACGAGGCAGGCCCCCGCAGGGGGCAAATAATCACTCTCTCCCTCAGTCAACAGAGCCGGAGCAGAAAGGCGCCGCAGGCAAGGCGGGGCCAACTCACAGCAGATTCGGCAGACGGTTGAAGCCCAGGCGGCGCACAGACTGAATGTTGATGTTGATTATACAGTAGTCAGTAACATGTTATTGAATTTTAGGGAATAGTCCATTCTTCATCGTTTGCGGGGGGTTATATGGCTGTGTAGTTGTGCATGTACATGTTGGACATATGAGAGATATGCTGACAGCACATATGTGATTTAACCTCACGATGAAGGAGACGCAGAGTCTAGGACACGAGACGCAGTCTAGGACACCTGCGGTGGACAGCGAGAGAAGACAATAGGTGTGGACAGTAGACTCCCTGACTTCGGAGGCTCGAGAGGAGAGAGGGGGGAGTAATGTAAATAAAGGGATTATGAATGTGAATAAGATTAGATTAGATTCAACTTTATTGTCATTACACATGTATGAATACAAGGTAACGAAACACAGTTTAGCATCCAATCAGAAGTGCAAAGGACAGCAGTGCAGTATATACGGTAATTAACAGTATGTGCAATTTAAGCAAATATATGCAAATATATGCAGCAGTGCAGAAAGTTAAAAGTACCGTTATGTGCAAATAATGTGCAATAAGTTAGATGTAGTTATGTAGTTATGCAGTTATGTACAGGTGAGGATGGTAAAAGATGATTGTAAGAGAGTCAGCGAGGAACTAAGTTCAATAACGTGACAGCTGTTGGAAAGAAACTGTTCCTAAACCTGCTGGTTCTAGTCCGAAGGCTTCTGAAACGTCTTCTGGAGGGGAGAAGCTGGAACAGTCCATGAGCACAATAAAGGGATTATGATGGAGATGTCACGCCGCGCCGCTCATCAGCGGCGCCACCTGCACGCACACCTGCACATCGTCAGCGGCGAGGAATATAAGCCGCCTCGCCCTGAGCTTCGGCCTGAAGCCGTCAGACTTCGTCACTCATCGTTGTGAGTCAAACCTCTACTTCAGCTCAACATTTTGGTAAGAAGTCCTTACCTCCTTTCCTTCCCAGTCTGCTCCCCTGTGCACAGGTGGATTCCTCGGCGGCGGACGACGCCTCTCCCTCGCCCATTCCTCGCTGCTGCACCGAGCCCTGCAGGTGGCTGTCTACCGGGTCCCGTCCTTGTTGTGCCAGTCATCTGTCTCCTCCAAGTAAGCTCCTCTCTCGCTCATTCTTCTCCTGTGTTGGTGTGTGCCCGTCACCCTTTCTCCTTGTGCTCTCTCCCATAGGGTTGCCCAGCTGTACGGTCTCCTGCCTCTGTGCCCGAAGCAGACGCCGCCACCAATACATTTACATCCCGCAGACACACATCCATTCACTCCTGTTGCTAATAAACTATTTGAACTTCTCTGAGCCTGTGTGTGTGCGTCTCCTGAGCCGTGCGTTATGTCAGTACGGCTTCAGCAGAGCGGCTCGGCAGACGGCGGGCTCACACACCGGCTTACCATTCTCGAGGCTCGGGTGGATCAGATAGCCTATCAGCAACAGGTGATCCTAAACCAATTGGTTAACATAAATAACCGATTGGACCGCCTGGACCCCCAGCAGCCGTTCCCCCCGGCTCATCAGGGTGGCGCGGCTCCTGCCGCTCCAGTAGCCATCCAGCAGGCTCCGGCGGCACCGACGCGACTCACGCCCATTCCGACCCCCGCCCGCTTTAGCGGGAAGCTCGGCGGAGCGCGGGGGTCATTATGCAGTGTGAGTCCGTGTTCCATCGCGTGCCCGGAGACTTTCCCTCGGATCATAGTCGGATTGGTTATATCGGGAATCTCCCGGAGGGGCGAGCATTGGCTTGGACCTACGCCATAATGGTGAGGCCCAGTTACGCCACCCTCACCTATGACCAGTTCGTGAGGCGCTTCCTGGAGGTCTTTGACCACTCGCGTACCGAGACGGTCCAGGTCGACCGGCTTCTCGCTCTCCAGCAGGGAAGCCGGTTGGCTGCGGACTATGCGGTCGACTTCCGGGTAGCAGCGGAGGAATTAGGCTGGGAGGAACGCTCCCTCTGCGGTCTTTTCCTCCGCAGCCTCAATGATGATCTGAGGGATGAACTGGCTGGGCGGGACCTCCCTGAGACGCTAGCGGAGCTATCTTCCCTTGCCATCAGCTTGGACAACAGGCTGCGCGAGCGCTCCTCGGGGCGGAAGTCGTCTTCTTCTCGCCCTCGCGGAGCCTCGTCGCGCCAGTTCCAAACTCTCCCCCTGGTGACGCCGCCACCATCGCACTCCGAGGAGTCGGAGCCGATGGTGACGGGCTGGACAAAGCTCTCCCCGGCGGAGAGACAACGCCGCCGTGCGTTGAATCTCTGCATGTATTGCGGAGATAGTCAACACACGGTAGAGCTTTGTCCACAGAAGCCAAACGGGGGGGTCCGCGAGTCACTGTAGGGGGCCTCGCAGACGTCAATCGGTTAAGTCCCCTCACTCAATTAAAGCTGCCCATCCGTTTCTGCCACAACCCCATTGGGCATCTCACCCACGCACTGGTGGATTCAGGCGCAGAAGGCAGCTTTATTTCACAAGGCCTGGCAACCCGATTGGGCATCCGCTGCCAGGCGCTCAGAAACCCCATCTCCCTGGTCAACCTCTCTCGTGCCTCCCTTGGGAGAGTGACGCACCAGACCATCCCGGTCCCGGTGATCATCTCTGGTAACCACCGGGAGGAGATAACCTTTCTCGTCCTGCCCAACTCTGTGTCGCCCGTCATCCTGGGGTATCCCTGGCTACGCCTCCACAACCCTGTCCTGGATTGGAAGTCAGCCGGGGTGTCGGCATGGAGCACGTTCTGTATGGGCACCTGTCTTCAGTCCTCTGCCTGCTCTCCGTCCGCTTCTCTCCCTCCTACGGACGCTGCACCCCCGGACCTGTCTCTGGTGCCCCTGGAATTTCACGACCTGGGTATGGTATTCAGCAAGACCAAGGCCATGTCTCTCCCTCCTCATCGGCCCTATGACTGCGCCATCAACCTCCGCCAGGGGGCACCCTTACCTTCTGGTCGGCTCTACAGTCTGTCGGCGCCGGAGAAGGAGACGATGAACGCCTACCTAAAGGAATCGCTGAGTGCTGGGATAATCCGCCCATCGTCATCACCCGTGGGGGCAGGGTTCTTCTTCGTTGGAAAAAAGGACGGATCCCTCCGTCCTTGCATTGACTATCGGGCCCTAAATGACATCATGGAGAAGGATCGTTACACCCTGCCCCTCATGGACACCGCTTTCCACTCCCTCCAGGGGGCGACCTGGTTCACCAAGCTGGATCTACGCAGCGCATACCACCTCGTCCGGATCCGGGAGGGAGATGAGTGGAAGACAGCCTTCCGTACCCCGAACGGCCACTTTGAATACCTGGTAATGCCGTTCGGGCTGACCAACGCTCCTGCCGTCTTTCAGCGCCTCATCAACGACGTCCTCCAGGACTTCATCGGCCTCTTTGTGTTCGTCTACCTGGACGACATACTCATCTTCTCCAAGTCCAGGGATGAGCACCAGGTCCATGTGAGGCGGGTCCTCCAAAGACTACTGGAGAACCGGCTATACGTGAAGGCTTAAAAGTGCGAATTTTATGCCAAGACTACATCCTTCCTGGGATTCATCATCTCTCACGACCAGGTGCGTCCTGACCCAGAGAAGGTGAAGGCGGTGGTAGAATGGCCTACACCTGCATCGAGGAAACAGGTGCAACAGTTCGTTGGGTTCGCGAACTTCTACCGCCGCTTTGTCCAAAACTTCAGTTCCATCGTCGGACCGCTGACCCGCCTCACGTCCCCTAAGGTCCCGTTCCGGTGGACCGAAGAGGCCGCAGCTGCTTTTCAGGCGCTGAAGGCGGAGTTCTCCTCCTCCCAGGTCCTTCGCCAGGTCGACCCCGCGCTGCAGTGCATCGTGGAGGTGGACGCTTCGGACACAGGAGTGGGGGTGGTGTTATCCCAGCGGTCGCCTGACGACGGCGCCAAACGGCCCTGCGCCTTCTTCTCCCGGCGCTTGTCCCCGGCGGAGAGGAATTACGATGTGGGGGACAGAGAGCTCCTGGCCATCAAGCTCGCGCTGCAAGAGTGGTGTCACTGGCTAGAGGGGGTGGACCTGCCGTTCGTGGTCCTGACGGACCACAAGAACTTGGAGTACCTTCGATCTGCCAAGCGCCTGAATGCCCGCCAGGCGCGCTGGTCCTTGTTCTTCGCCAGGTTCCAGTTTTCCATCACCTTCAGGCCTGGCTCCAAGAACGGCCTGCCCGACGCCCTCTCTAGGCAATTCGCCCCCGAGGAGTCGGAGGACACGCTCCACACCATCCTACCCAGGTCGTGCGTCGTGGGAGCCATCTCCTGGGACATTGAGAGCAAGATCCGGAAGGCGCAGGAAGTGGAACCTGACCCTGGCGGCGGACCGGAGGGGAGGCTGTTCGTGCCATCTGCGGTTCGAGGAGAGGTCATCCACTGGCTACACACCTCCAAGCTCACCTGTCACCCTGGCTCCTCCCGGATGATAAACCTCCTCCAGCGGTCCTTTTGGTGGCCGGGCCTGCGGAGGGATGCTGCCCGCTACGCCCGGGCCTGTCCAATTTGTGCCACCAATAAGTCGGGAAATGCCCCTCCAGCGGGTCTGCTCCAGCCCCTGCCCGTCCCTGGCAGGCCCTGGTCGCACATCGCCTTGGATTTCGTCACCGGACTCCCAGTCTCCAACTCCTACAACACCATCCTGACCATCGTGGACCGCTTCTCCAAGGCGGCACACTTCGTCCCCCTGCGAGGTCTCCCCACTGCCCTGGAGACGGTGGACCTCCTCATCCAACACGTGGTCAGGCTGCATGGGATTCCGGTGGACGTGGTCTCGGATCGGGGGCCCCAATTTTCCTCTGAGGTTTGGAAGTCGTTTTGCAACGCTTTAGGAGCCAAGGTGAGCCTCTCCTCCGGCCATCACCCCCAATCCAATGGGCAGTGTGAGCAGACCAACCAGGAGCTGGAGGCTGCGCTCCGCTGTGTAACGGCGTCCAAGCCCACGTCCTGGAGTAACCACCTTGCCTGGGTTGAATACGCCCATAATACCGCTCGCTCTTCTGCTACAGGGATGTCCCCCTTCAAGGCGTCCCTGGGTTACGACCCCCCGCTGTTCCCGGCACAGGAGAGTGAGGTAACTGTCCCCTCAGTACGGGCACATCTCAGGCAGTTCCGCTCCATCTGGGCGTCTGCGCGCAATGCGCTTTTACGCACGGCGGAGCGCAACAGAGCCATGGCGGACCGGCATAGAAGACCTGCCCCGGCGTACAGGGTTGGGCAGCGGGTCTACGTGTCGACCCGGGACGTTACCCTAAAAGGCGAGAGGAGGAAGCTGGCACAGCGCTTCGTGGGTCCCTATCCCATCACCAGGATTGTCAACCCGGTGGCTGTGCGTGTAGCTATTCCCCCCTCCCTCCGCATCCACCCCACCTTCCACGTGTCCAAGGTGAAGCTGGCAGTCTCCGATCCCCTTTGCCCTCCTCCTGCTGCGCAACCCGCGCCCCGGATGGTTGGTGGCCATCCGGCCTGGCCCGTCTCCTCCATCCTGGACTCCCGGCGCCGGGGTCGTGGGTTGCAGTACCTGGTGGACTGGGAGGGCTATGGGCCTGATCATCGACAGTGGGTACCCTCGTCGTCTGTGTTGGACCCGTCGCTCATCGCTGACTTCCACCGAGCGCACCCAGAAAGGTCATCGCCAGGAGGCGCTGCTAGAGGGGGGAGTACTGTCACGCCGCGCCGCTCATCAGCGGCACCACCTGCACGCACACCTGCACATCATCAGCGGCGAGGAATATAAGCCGCCTCGCCCTGAGCTTCGGCCTGAAGCCGTCAGACTTCGTCACTCATCGTTGTGAGTCAAACCTCTACTTCAGCTCAACATTTTGGTAAGAAGTCCTTACCTCCTTTCCTTCCCAGTCTGCTCCCCTGTGCACAGGTGGATTCCTCGGCGGCGGACGACGCCTCTCCCTCGCCCATTCCTCGCTGCTGCACCGAGCCCTGCAGGTGGCTGTCTACCGGGTCCCGTCCTTGTTGTGCCAGTCATCTGTCTCCTCCAAGTAAGCTCCTCTCTCGCTCATTCTTCTCCTGTGTTGGTGTGTGCCCGTCACCCTTTCTCCTTGTGCTCTCTCCCATAGGGTTGCCCGGCTGTACGGTCTCCTGCCTCTGTGCCCGAAGCAGACGCCGCCACCAATACATTTACATCCCGCAGACACACATCCATTCACTCCTGTTGCTAATAAACTATTTGAACTTCTCTGAGCCTGTGTGTGTGCGTCTCCTGAGCCGTGCGTTATGTCAGGAGATGTGTGACCTCCCCTGCGAGGGAGATTTCTTTATGTGAGAATGTTTAAAGGCGAGGACTTTGGTGTGTTTCCTCCTCTTTGTTCGCTGCTCAAGAATGAGAGCAGACTGTGGGAATGGTTGCTTGAAATAAACTTGAATTAAATGCAATTCAGTTTCGTTATTCAAGGCTCCCCACAAAGAGTACTAATAACACACACTAGGCAGTTTGGACAGTTAAAGCAGTCAGACAACAGGAATGAAACTGAAAATTCACAATACAAGCATGAAGTCAAAGGAATCGTCTGTAGACCTCTGAGACAGGGTTGTCTCGAGGCACAAATCTGGGGAAGGGTACAGAAAAATTTGTGCTGCTTTGAAGGTCCCAATGAGCACAGTGGCCTCCATCATCCATAAATGGAAGAAGTTCAGAACCACCAGGACTGCTCCAAGAACTGGCCGGCTGTCTAAACTGAGCAACTGGGGAAGAAGGGCCTTAGTCAGGGAGGTGACCAAGAACCCAATGGTCGCTCTGTCAGAGCTCCAGCATTCCTCTGTGGGGAGAGGAGACCCTTCAAGAAGGACAACCATCTCTGCAGTAATCCACCAATCAGGCCTGTATGGTAGAGTGGCCAGACGGAAGCCACTCCTTAGTAAAAGGCACATGGCCGCCCACCTGGAGTTTGTCAAAAGGCACCTGAAGGACTCTCAGACCATGAGAAACAAAATTCTCTGGTCTAATGAGACAACAGTTGAACTCTGTAATGAATGCCAGGCGTCATGTTTGGAGGAAACCAGGCACCTCTCATAACCACGCCAATGATGGGGGCAGCATCATGCTGTGGGGATGTTTTTCAGCGGCAGGAACTGGGAAAGTAGTCAGGATAGAGGGAAAGATGAATGCAGCAATGTACAGAGACATCCTGGATGAAAACCTGCTCCAGAGTGGTCTTGACCTCAGACTGAGGTGACGGTTCATCTTTCAGCAGGACAACGACCCTAAGCACACAGACAAGATATCAAAGGAGTGGCTGCAGGACATCTCTGAATGTTCTTGAATGGCCCAGCCAGAGCCCAGACTTAGATCCAATTGAACATCTCTGGAGAGATCTGAAAATGGCCGTACACCGATGGTTCCCATCCAACCTGATGGAGCTTGAGAGGTGCTGCAAAGACGAATGGGCGAAACTGCCCAAAGATAGGTGTGACAAACTTGTGGAATCGTATTCAAAAAGACTTGAGGCTGTAATTGCTGCCGAAGGTGCATGAACAAAGTGTTGCGCAAAGGCTGTGAATACTTATGTATGTGATTTCTCAGTTTATTTTTAATAAATTTGCAAAAATCTCAAAACTTTTCACATGTCATTATGGGGTATTGTGTGTAGAATTTTGAGGAAAAAAAATGAATTTAATTCCTTTTGGAATAAAATTCTATTAATTGCCTTTATTATTGCTATGTACATATTGTATTTAACTCTTTAGGTATTATTGTTTTAAGCATTATTTATTGTTGTAATTATGATAGTTTGTTTTAGGGAGCAGTTTCTCAATTTCATTGTGTTGTTTTTTTAGCAATGGAATGACAATAAAGGCACTTTGACTTTGACTTTGAATAAGGCTGTAACACAACGTGGAAAAAGTGAAGCGCTGTGAGTACTTTCTGGATGCACTGTTTCTAGATCACTTCGTCATAGTCCAACACAGGCATGAATGTGATAGAATCAAGCGTCTATCTGGCCTCAATAAACAACAGTAACGGATTCAGAAAAGTGAAACACATTTAAACATATTAATACTGCTCCATGTTACTGTGAAAGCTGCTCAATAGTTATCACTGAAGGGATAAAGGGAAACTCAATCTGCATATTTTTAATTCAGCAATTTTTTAGCATGCACACTAATATCACAGCTGATTTTGATTGTATTGATTTTTAAATAAAGTTTTTTTTAACTTAAATGAGAACATATATTTATTGTATGTAGTCGATGCTTGCTCCAATGTAGTTGAATGCTAGACTGAGGACAAATTTAGTTGAAATGGCTGAATTATAGCCTGCTTCCTTCATTTGAATAGACAGTTGTTGACGACATAAAGGTTTTTTTGAAAACACCAGGCTGTTTCATTTAGTTTTTTAATTGACTTAAAATGAAACTTAGACCTTGGCATGCTGTGGACCTTTGCTTGAGGAAATTTTCTGTATCTGGATCTCTGTGAACTAACTGAACGTGGTGAACCCCTGAACCTCTGCATTATAACTGAATGTATCCCTGTGGTGGTTTGTTTTTGTTGGTGTCATTCCCACTTCAAACCAGTAGGTGGCAGCAGGACGGCTGATCTCCTGCTGTAAGCAACAGAACAGGAAGCTCTTGTGACGTTAGCATGTTAGCCACACATGTTATTTGTGTGTTTTTAATTCTATTTTCTGAACATCAGAGGTTGATTTTACATTGTTGGGCTGTTTGTTGATATTTCTGTGGTTCACCTGAACATCTTGTTGTGGTGGTTGTAATTCCTATGAGGGAAAATGGATGAAATTTATGACTTTTCTTTGTTAGCTTTTGATAGATACAGCATTGCATTATGGGAAACATTCTTAATGTAGTCATTCACTGCAAACTCAACTTAATTGTAAAACCACACATTACCAGTGTTATATATTTTTAGATCCATGTTGTTACTGTTCATTATGGAAATGTTGATTGAATAAATTGTCCACCATTAGTGAGACTGACAGTGTGTAGAATGACTTCATTCCCTCCAACATTTTCCTGGTATCACTTCTCAGCCTTTTGGCTAAGACTGTGATCGCCTCCTTTCGGGTGGTGTTTCTTTGCCTTTGTGGGTGTGGTAATACCATCGTTTTGGAGGATATTCCATTTCCTGTTTAGAGTGTGGCAACTTTGTAGTTGTTTTTGCTCTAATTTGGAAAGAAGACATGTGTTGTTGTTTATTTGTGTTTTTAAATTTGGTGAAAAGGGAAAGTCTAAGTTTTTGTTGTTGCTTGTGGTTCCTCCATCATGTTGACTTTTTGTGGAAGCACCACAGTGTTTGCTTTCTCTTTGAAGAAGTTGATGGTTGTTTACCCTTAATGTCCCGATTTGATTTCTCAAGGAAGTTCATCCAAAAAATATTGGGTTTTACTGTTCATGATTTGAATTGTATTCTGTCATTGCCTAGCCAAAAAGGTTTTGATGTTAGCTTTTTCTCTGCTGATATTTTGCGAAGGTTCTGGTTGAAATTTGAAAATGTTAAACCCCAATTCTCTGTCTTTACTGTCGAGAAACTGACTGACAATACACTGAAAACAGTTATTGTCAGAATGTTCAATGAAACAGTGAGCGGAGAAGATATTTGTATGTGGTTGGGGAGATTTTGCACTGTTAGAGGACTTGCTACTTAGGTCAGGGATGAGGATGGCATATGGACCTGTGCTTGGAGGGTCCCCATCCAACAATGGCAAGACCCCCAAGACTATCAGGGCTTGAAACACCTTCCGTCTATGATAGTCCTAGGAGAGAACAGGGGCTATATTCACTACCAAGGTCAGCCCAAGCTGTGCCGCAAGTGTGGTGAGTATGGGCACTTGGTAGAGGCGTGTGACAAAGTATTTTGTGGTAAATATCGAGAAATTGGGCACATCTATGAGGAGTGTCCCAATGGCAGAAAGTGTAACCTCTGTGGAGACTCAAACCATCTCTTCAGAGATTGCCCAAAATCCTTTGCCAACAAGCTGAAGGGTGGAAAACGAAAGGAAATGGAAGACAATGCTGGGCAAATTGAAGTTAACGAGCAATTTGGAGATGTAACAGCTGAAAATGCAAATTTCCCTCCAAATCTTGTAACTGGAGGAAAAGAATCAGGTGAGGAGGGAAAGGGGGAGGAGTCTGTTGTTGCCTCACCAATGGAGGAGGCTGGTGATCATGAGGTGATGCAGACGGAGGGTGCAGCTGTGTCTCCTGCTCAGATGCCTAAATCATGGGATGCACCTGAGCAGGAACCATCAAAGAATGACAGTGAGGATGCCCCCCCTCCCCGATGGTCAACAAGCAAAGAGGCCTGCATCAGAACTGTCAAGTGATTCCCCTATTATGGCAGGGAAGAGGGGAAGAGCTGGGCTTTTCTTAGAGAGCTCCTCTGGGGAGGATTCCAGAGTCTTCCCCTCTGGTTCACCAAATGAGGTCTCTTCTTTAACTATTGCTCTGCAATCAACCCCGAAAGAGAAAAAGTTGAATGAAAGGCTCTGTCAAAGGCCAGTTCGCAAATCTAAACGGGGAAATGAGGCTCAAGATCCTCTCTCTTCATCTGTAGGAGTAAAGGAAGGGCTTCATGAAATACCTTAAATTGTTTGTTTTTTATGTTTTACTTTTTAGTATTCTAAATGATGTACCTGTTTTTAATAACCACACTCATGACTCTCACCTTCTCGACTATCAATGTCAGAAGTGTGAAGTCGCGAGTTAGAGCTCAAAGCATTTTATCTTGTCTTAGTACGTTTAACTCTGATGTGTTCTTAATACAGGAATGTGGCCTACCTTTTTTAAACCACTATAAGCAGTGGGAGGAGATGTGGCCACATACATCATTATAGAGTGGGTCAAATGAAAACAGAAATGATGGAGTGGCCATTTTAATTAAAAAACCCCACATTGTGGTGAAGGGCTGCACCGTGGTGAGAAATGGTTGGGCACTTTTAACACACTTAACCTTTTTTGGACAAGATTTTAAGCTCTTAAATATTTATGGTTATAATGATAAACATAAAAGGTACAATCTTTTACAAGATTTGCAGTCCCACATGTTGGGTAAGATGCCCCTCATTGTAGGAGGTGATTTTAACTGTATTTTAAACCGAGAGGATAGGAAAGGGGCAGGGGAGGATTTTAAAGTAGACAAAACATCGGTTTTATTAAAAGGGATACATAGAGATCTTAATCTTGTAGAGTGTTTTAAGACTATGCATCCCAGAGAGGAGGACTTCACCTGGTTCAGTGGTGATGGCACCAGAGCCTCTCGCATCGATTACCTCTTTACTCGAGACTGTCCACCAACTGATGCTAGATTAACCCCTGTCTTTTTTTCCGATCATCTCATGCTATCATGTACCTTTTTATTGACTTTGGGTGTGATGCAAGGGAGAGGCCTGTGGAAACTAAACTGCTCCCTTTTAGAAGATGAAAATATACTTCATCAGTATAGGGAGCAGTATAAAGAGTGACAGACCCTACAAGACTTTTATGATACACGTGCACAGTGGTGGGAAATGGTGAAGGGAAGGACACAGAGCTTTTTTAGAAGAGTGGGAAAAGAAAAAAAAAAAACAAGAAAACAGACGCATGATGGGATTGCAAAAACGGTTACAACGTTATTTTAATTTAAATAATTGTGGTTTAGATTTCAATGATGAAATAAGGCAAGTAAAAAAGGAAATGTCGCTGTTGGCAGAAATCCAAAGTAAAGGTGTTATTTTAAGAAGTAGGGAACGAGAAATAGAGGAAGCAGAAAAATGCACAAGATATTTTTTTAAGAAAATCGTTAATAAAAAGGGGGATCTTTTAAAGTTAAAAAAGATAAATGGATGTACAGTGGAAAGTACAAAAGAAATAATAGATTGTGTTGAGGATTTTTATGAAGATTTATATAAAGAAAAACCTGTTGATACTGCCACTATGACTGCAGTTTTAAATATCCTCAAAGAAAAAGTAAGTGATGATGTGTTTTTAGCCCAAGATTTTAATATTAAAGAGTTAAATAAATCTTAAGTTTTAAGAAAGGGAAGAGCCCGGGCCAAGATGGCCTTCCTTTGGAATTTTATTTAACTTTTTGGGATATTTTAGCACAGGATTTGATTGGTGTTTTTAAAGAATTTGATAAACTTGACCGACTTCCTGACAGTTTTTTTTGTAACTTAGATTTTTATTCATTTTTCATCATATATAATGCATTCAGATCACATTCTACATTTAAAACACAAAGGGGTTAGGGTAGGGAAAAAGAAGAAAAAAAATAAAAATAAAAAATAAATAAATAAATAAATAAATAAAAGGGGGGGGGGACAAATGTTGGAGCATCAAGTTTTTAGTTTCCATCTCTTAATTCTTCTGGTTTTTCCAGCATCTTTGGTTATTCTTTCAATTTCTGCCTCGTTGTTGCACTTTGTAGTGTGTCCATTTCCGCCATTTTTTCTCCCATATTCCTTCTTGCATTCTTCGTCGATATGTTAGTTTTTCCATCATACGTATGTCCTCAACAATGTCAGTCCATTGTTCTTGGTCAGGAAGAACTTCTGATCGCCATTTTTTTGTGATAGTTTTTTTACATGCAATCAACAAGATTTTAACTAGATATCTGTCCTCAGCCTGTATAACACTGTCTTTTTTAAGATCACATAAGTACATCAGGTTACAGTTCATTGGTATATTATATCCTAATATCCTCTGTATTGTCACATGCATAGATTTCCAAAATGATGATATTTTGTAGCATTTCCAAAACATGTGAGTGGTCTGCATTTTGAGCCCCACATCCCCTCCAGCATAAAGATTGGGTATTTGTATATTTTCCTTGAATCTGTGGTGTAATGAAAAAGCGAATCAGGTTTTTCCATCCAAATTCCCTCCATGCCCTTGAATTTGTTGATGTGTGTTGTGTTTTCCATATTTCCTGCCAGCTTTCTTCTGTTATGTTTAAATTGAGCTCTTTCTCCCATTTCTCCTTTATATAGTTACTTGTATGATTGTTTGTCATAAGTTTCTGATATAGTTTTGAAATAATTCTTATTTTATTTCCTGCATATGAGCTTAAAATAAGTTGTATAATCTCGTTCACATCTGTTTGGAGGTTATGCCTAATCTTCTTCATATAGTAATCTCTCATCTGCAGATATCTGAAAAATTCCGATCTTTCTAATTTAAATTTTCTCCTGATATTTACAAAGCTCCCGAGATCTTTTTTTCCGATATTGCCCCATGCTGTGATTCCCTTGTTCACCAGATTTTTGTATCCCCTATCTTGTTTTGCCGGTTCAAACTGACTGTCAAATGCTACCCATTTCAATAGTTTTATGTCTTCCCTTATATTATATTTTTGTACTATTTTATACCACAGTTCTAAAGTAAATTTAGTGATTGGGTCTATTTGTTTGATTTGCTTATATGCATCTTTATCCCCTATTATGCTTTGTACTGGGAGTCCCTCAATTTCCTTTTCCATTTCTTTCCATTTTGCCTCATATCCCTCGTCGCACCAACATATGATATATCTTATTTGTGCTGAGTAGTAATATTCCTTTAGACTCGGTAGGCCCATGCCTCCTTTCTCTTTTGGTAATTGGAGAGTTTTATATTTCACTCTTGGTTTTTTACCTCCCCAAACAAATCTCGATATCATCCTGTCCCACTTTGAGAATTGGGCATCTGGAATCTCTGTTGGTATAGCCTGGAAGAGGTAAAGTAATCTAGGTTGTATGCTGATTTTGACTGTCTCAATTTTTGAATTCAGATCCATATTTAAGATTGACCATCTATCAATATCTTTTTTTATTTCTTGTTCCAACCTATCATAGTTTGCTTTATATATTTTGCTTAGGTCTTTAGGTATGTTCACTCCAAGGTATTTTATTTCTTTTTGGTTCCAGTTTAGTTTGATCTTATCAGTTATCTGGTTTAGAGGGTTATAGTGGAATGTCAGTATTTGTGTTTTTGTTATGTTTATCTTGTATCCTGATAATTTTCCAAAATTTTCTATCTAGTTCATCATTTCCATTATTGATTTATCTGGTTGTTCAAGGTAAACTATAATATCGTCTGCAAATAGCCCAATCTTGTGTTCCGCCCCCTTTATTGTTACACCTTTTAATTTCTTATTTTGTCGTATCGCTTGAGCCAATGGTTCTATGAACAGAGCAAACAAGGTAGGCGATAAGCAGCATCCCTGCCTAGTTGATCTTTGTATATTTACTTTGTCTGTTAAGCTACCGTTTATCTTGATTCTTGCCACAGGTTCTTGATATAGCGTCCTTATGCATTGTACTGATTTTTCGTTAAATCCAAAGCGCTCCAGTACACTATATAGGAATTTCCAGTTAACCCTGTCAAATGCTTTTTCTGCGTCTAAACTCATTATTAAGTTTGAGACAGTGTTGGCTGTGGACGACCCCTCCCCCAGCAGTTTTGTGCAGGAAGTTTTGTGCAGGACGCAAGACAAAAAATATGGAGAAACGATTGGAGGAAGAAAAAATGTAAGAATGAGAGACTTATGCTGCAACGGTGAGAACAAATGCAAAATAATCAATAAACACGATATAACAGAGAAGGACAAAAACACGCTGTTTAATAGCTTGTTTCTCTCCATTTTCTGCGCCACCGGGGCTGCACGGTGGCGCAGTGGTTAGCACTGCGGCAGCACAGTTTACCCTTGGCCGGGGAATTGTGGGGATCGTGGGATCGTGGGTTCGATCCCAGCCCCCGACCAACAGTGATCTGTGTGGAGTTTGCATGTTCTCCCCGTATTGCGTGGGTTTACTCCGGGATTTCTCCGGTTTCCTCCCACATGCCAAAAACATGCATGTTAGGTTAATTGGCTGTTCTAAATTGTCCCTAGATATCTGTTTCCTATAGGCCCTTAGAATAGAGGGTTAGTATTAATGAAAGCGCTTTGAGTGGTCTTTGTGACTAGAAAAGCGCTATATAAGTGCAGGTTAGTTAGTATTACTGCGCTTTTCTTTATGTATTTGGTTAATTATATGTATTGTTCTCCTGATATTGTCATGTGTTTGGCGTCCCTCTATGAATCCAGTTTGATCATCTTCTATCAATTCCGTCAAGAATGTCTTTATTCGTTTACATATAATTGTTGTGTATATTTTATAATCTACATTTAATAAAGAGATTGGTCTATAGTTTCCGCATTGTTCTTTATCTTTCCCTGGTTTTAAAATAACTGAAATGATTGCTTCGTTCCATGATGGAGGTATTTTGTTGTTGTTCAGCGTCCAATTAAATGACTTTAGGAGTTGTGGCGTGAGTTCTTCTATAAACAGTTTATAAAACTCAGATGAGTATCCATCATTACCTGGTGATTTACCATTTTTAAGTGACTTAATCACATCTCTGATCTCTTGTGTTGTTATTTCTGCTGTTAGTTTTTCATTTTGTTGATTTCCTATTGATGGCAAGTCCAATGTGTCTAGAAATTTTTTGATATCTTTAGTATTTGTTTCTTCAGGTTGCGAGTATAGTTTTTGGTAGAAATTATGGAAAATTTCTTCGATGTTTTCTGGGTTAACTGTGGTTTTATTTGTGGTGGGGTCTTTAATCTTGTATACATTATTCATTGTTTGTTGTTTTCTTAACCGTTTTGCCAGCAGTTTTGTGGCTTTTGGCCCCGTTTCATAATATTTTTGCTTTAGATATCTATTTTTCCTTTCAATTTCATCCATTTGTGTTTCTTTTATCTTTGTTTTTTCTTCTTTAATTTCTTGATATATTTTTGGATCATTTGTGCTTTGATGTTTACGTTCTAATTCCCTCAGTCTCTCACATCTTTGTTCATACGCTTCCAGTTTAGTCTTATTTGCTTTTCCTGTTTCAACAATTAATTTACCCCTTAACACGGCTTTTAGTGCGTCCCATAGTATTGTTGGGTCCACTTCTTCATTGTCATTCTCTTGGATATATTCGTTTATGTTTATTTTTATTCTTTCTTTCATTTTCTCATCATTTAACAGTCCTACGTTAAGTTTCCATGTTGTTTGTCGTTTTCTATTGTTTAAATATATTTCCATGTATATAGGATTATGATCTGATATTTCTGCCCCTCCAATCCAACAATTTCTCACCCTGTGTCTGTCACCTTCATTCATAAGGAAGTAATCTATTCTAGAGTGTACTTTATGGGCTGCTGAATAATGTGTATAGTCTTTTTCGAGTGGGTGTAGGTCCCTCCATATGCCTACCATACCCATTTCTGCCAGTGAGGTTCTTATGAACTTTGTTACATGTTTTTTTGTCTTCTTAACACTTGTTGTGTCAACTTCATGATCCATGACAGCATTTAAGTCTCCTCCACAAATTAGGACTCCTTCACTGTGTGTTGCTATGAGATCAAACAGATGTTGAAAAAAACCCTTGTCACTTTCTGGTGGGGCATAGATGTTCACTAATGTAATCTGCATACCATCTATTCTTCCCTTTATTATTACATACCTGCCTTCTTTATCCTGGATTTCCTGTTCACTTTCAAATTGTATTTTGTTTGAGATTAGTATCATAACCCCCCTTTTTGCTCCTCCCTTAAATGAACTGTAGTAGGAGTTCTTATAGCCAAATCTCTTTAGTTTCACATGTTCTGTCTTGCTCAAATGTGTCTCTTGCATAAATATAATTTCAGCTTTTTCCTTCTTGAATTTTCTTATTATTCTTTCCCTTTTAACAGGTGAGTTCAGACCATTCACATTTAGTGTCATTATCTTAAGATTTTTACCCATATTCATGTTTTTTCCATTTTTTTAACTTGTGCTCCTAGCCCCTTTAACAACAAAAATAACACATATTTATATAAAAACACATTAAAAAATCTCGACCTCCGTACTTTGGGCCTTTCTTCTGCCCACTGGTCCCTGTTGGTGGGTGGGGGGTTTGTCTTCACAGAGTGAAGGGCCCTCCCTAGACTTCTAATTACTATCAAAGTAATAGTCATAAGTCTAGAAATGTCCAACAAATATCACTTAAACCTCTCCTAGCCGTCTGTTTCTCTTTTACCTTGTCTTCTTGGCCTTCATTTCTTCTGTGCCTTTCTTAATCTTTGTTATGATCTAGGCTTTCAGTTGAAAGCTTTGTAGCTTGTCCTGGGCCCGCTGCTCTACGTCTCTCCCCCTTCTTCCGCCGTTCACTCGCCTCCACTCCGTCTGTCGTGGTGCGTTCAGGGCCGCCGCTGCTCCAGCCGTCTCCTTCGGCACGCTCACCTCAAGGCCCCGCTCCATCATATCCCGCGCTGCCTCTTCGGCCGTGTTGTAGGTTCTTGTGCCTTCCTCCCAATGAATCCTCATTTTCGTTAGCGGCGTTTGGAATCTAATTTTTTTCTCTTTCAGCGTTTTTTTAATATTGGCATATTTCTTCCGCTGCTGCACGATTTCTGTCGGGTAGTCATGGTCAAAAAATACCTGTTTGTCGCCGATTCGTATCTTTTTTTTCCATGCTTGCGTCAGGATTCTTTCCTTTGTCATATTTCACAAAGTTTACCACAACTGACCTGGGTGGAGAGTTTGTTTTCGGGTTCTGTGCCGGTGTTCTGTGCGCCCGTTGAATCTGCAGATCCGTTTCTCCGGGTATTTCCAGTTCTTTTTTTAAGAACTGATCCATGAATTTTGTCATCGAGTTGCCTTCAATGCCCTCCGGAATTCCAAAGATGCGCATATTGCTTCGTCGGGATCTGCTCTCCAAGTCGTTTATTTTCTCCTGCATCCTCTGCGTTTGCGTCGTCAGGGTCTGTAGTTGTTTGTTTGCCTCGCTTTTCCAATCTTCTAGTTCTGAAATTCGGGTCTGCGCTTCTGTCATACACGCCCGCTGGGAGCGCAGCTCCTCCATGTTTTCCGTTAATTTATGCTCCATTTCTCTTCGGAGGTCCATGATTTCCTCCTTAATTTCTTTTCAGTTCCTCCTTAAGAGCCGCTAAATCCTGTTGTAGCTGTCGCTTGAATTCTCTTAACTCTTCACCCAAACTGGCGATGCCAGCGTTCATGTTGTCGAGTCTGGTGTCCTCCATTTTCTCTGCTGTAGTCATCTTGCTTTTTTGGGCTTTGCGTACAGCGGTTTTTCCTGCGTTGTTGGAGAGGAATTCTTCAATTTTACCCTGTTTTTGTCCTTGTGCCCGGTTCCTTCGTGTTTTCATCCCTTAGTTTATTGATTCGTTTATGTCGAGTTGGCCATTTACCGATGATTTTTAATCCGGCTAGGGAGAGCTCTTTGTTTAAGTGTTATGTCTCTCCGCCATCTTCCCGGAAGTCCTCTCCTGACAGTTTTAGAGTAGGGATAGTTCAACTACTCTATAAAAATAAAGAAAAGACAGACCTGCAAAATTGGAGACCAATCACCCTTTAAATTTTGACTGTAAACTTTTTAGTAAAATTTTAGCGACCCGTGTGACATTGTTTTTAGATGAATTAATTCACCCGGATCAAGCCTGTGCCGTGCCAGGGAGGAGGATCACCGACAGCCTCGTACTGATTCGAGATACCATCTGTTATGCGAGAGACAGAAATATTCGGCTAGTAGTTTTAAATTTAGACTTTGAAAAAGCCTTTGATCGGGTCTCGCACCAGTACCTCTTTCTGGTACTGCAAAAAGTGGGTTTTCCAGAAAGGTTTCTAATGTGGGTGGGATTGCTGTACCGGGACATTACCAGCAGATTCATGGTTAATGGGCACTTAACAAAAGCAGTAGAAATCAACTGCGGTGTCCGTCAGGGATGTCCGTTATCCGCTCTCCTGTATGTTCTATGTGTTGAACCATTGGCACAGATTTTGAGAACTGATGAAAGAATTAATGGACTATGGATACCGGGTAGCAGGGGACTTGTAACTAAATGTGTTTTATATATGGATGATGTCAACATTTTATGTACGGACCTTTTATCTGTTAACAGGACTTTGGACTTGACTGACTGGTTCGGACTAGCCTCAGGGTCCAAACTTAACAGGACCAAAAGTCAAGTTCAATTTTATGGACAGAAACAGAGACAGCAGGTCTCCCCTTGACCATTATTGAAAGAGAGCAAAAAATATTAGGAATTAAATATGACAAAGAAGGGGGAGGGGAAATCAATTGGTCTGACATGGTAGGGAAAGTGAGACAAAGACTAGGATACTGGGGACTTAGAGGACTGACTATGGAAGGAAAGGTTTTAATTATTAAAGCAGTGATTTTACCCTTGCTTCTACTAACCAGTTGTGTTTTTATGCCATCCAGGAGAGTGTTTTTAGACTTGGAACGATCCATTTTTTACTTTTTATGGGGCTCAAAGTTGGAAAGACTCAGGAGAGACATAATGAAGAAGCCAAAGGACAAAGGGGGAAAAGGAGTACCTGACCTATATTTGTTCTTGGGAAGTTTATACACCGCCCTGCACTTGAAGAAAGTCACAGACCCATCTGGAAATCCAAAGACTACAGCTATGATAAAATTCTGGATGGGGTCATACCTCAGAAAGCGAAAACTGTTACCCCAAGATCTGACTGTTCCAGTGTCTTTTAATCTGTCACCAGCTTATGTTTTAATAGAAAAGTTTTTAAAGCACTTTAAATTAGAGCAAGAAGAATTGGATATTTTAACTAACCACCGTTCGCTCATCTCTGTTGTGCAGGAGCGGGAACAAGTGAGTCCAGTGCGTGGGCTTGCAGTTGGTGACCCCTCCATTATTTGGCGCAACGTAAACCATCCTGCTCTCTCAAACAGACTCCGGGACTTGTCTTGGATGGTAGCTCATGAGATTCTCCCAGTCAGAGCCGTCATGCATTCCCGGGGCATGTCAGGAACTGCAACCTGCCCTCAACCAGGTTGTGATGAACCAGAGACAGTGAGACATTTGCTCTGGGAGTGCAGTGCTGCCATAGACCAGTGGGCCACAGCCGGCTCCTTGCAATTCCCGAGCTTACCAGCAAAGGAGGTCCTATCTGCACAAGTAGTGCTATACGGGGTGAGTTACGATGGAAGAGGAAGAAATACTTTGTCGGTAGAAGAATGGCTCACCCTGTCTACTATCAAAGACGCCATTTGGACCTCTAGAAACTTACTGGTAAGGAAGCACATGCAGATCCCCCCCGCGGCTGTGCTCCATATGGCGAAAAGAATCAGACAAATAGAAGGTGCATGCAGCAGATTAAGGACACAGCCGCAAAGAAGAATCGCCTCTGTGCCCATTCGGATGAGGGAGCCGGAGGCCCACAGGGAAAGGTCGAAGCAGCAGCGGCCTGGCTCTCCGGGAGAGGCAGGAGGGAAGGAGCACCAGGGTGAGGATCTCCTCTGAGCAACAGGATCCCGAGAGGTTTAAATGTTTGAGAAGGTAGGATGAGGAATGTTGATAGGGACTCACCCTGCTCATGCACAAATTTGGTGTTAAAATGTAATTTTTGTAAAAACTTTATATTCTTTTATATAGATTTTAATGAATAGTATTTTATCTTCTGCCTTGTATAATTTGTACAGAAAAGTTGTTGCCACTGCATTTTACATGTGTCCTTGTTGGGCTTCTTGTATTGTGTTATTTGTGTACACCAGGTTTAAAATATTTGTAAATAAGTGAATTTGTTCCTGTATTGTTAATAAACACGTTCAAAAAGAAAAAATCTGTTCTTATCAGTTTAATATCTGATACGTCCCCTATCTGGGGACCATATATTAAATTGATTTTTGGAACAGGGAGATGGAATAGGGGCTTGCTCCGTCCACTCCATGCATCGTTGTATTGCAGTACCTCCAGGAACGGTGCACCCCCTAATGATGTACAACGTTAAACCTGGGAAAACAAGTTTAATGTTCTTCACTTCCAATGCTGAAGAGATGTGCATAATCTGCATTTGCCTTCAAGGATAAATCACGAGAATGAAAGTAGCAGCGTTTTGGTTAATTTGTGAATTTACATGAAAAAAAACATTATTTTAGGTGTTTTTACAAATTTCAGTGGTGTTGTGTTCAGTGTTCCTCTTTTCATTTGTGTTCCTGTCTTATTTTATACACCTAAGATTTAGATTGTGGAAACTTCAGCATTTGCAGTTTGCAGATCACTAAATCTTTATTTCCGTTTTGTCAGAGATGCTATATTATCACTCTGAAGGCTGCAGCTCCTAATTTTGAAGTCCTGTCATGCAGCAAATGAAATCCTGTCATCTGCAGCTGGTTTTTTTCGCTCTGCAGAACAGTAGGGGGCAGCAGTGAGACTATCAGCTGCCTTCCCCAACAGGAAGTAAAAGGAACAAGCACCGGTTGTCCTGTTAGCATGATCATGCTTTCTTGGTACATTTTTTATTTGTTTTTCCGAATATTAGTGTTATAATATGGTTTTTGTTAGAAGTTTGATTAATATTTGACTGACTTTGGCATCTGTCGAGCTGTTATTCATTAGTGAGAGAGATAATCTGGAGCCGAGGAGAGAAGGATTTAAAAGGAGGACGAACCAACCGAGGCGGCGATTGGGAGCTCGGGCGCGGCGTTGGTGAGAGACGGGGGCCACCTGGATCCAGCAGGACAGTGGTCTGAACCGGTGCTCAATTGCGAGGCCCAGCCGAGGAACGACCAGACTGACGGCGGTCGGTGACGGGGCCTAGACGGGGCCCAGCGGAGGAGCTGCCTAGCCAGACGGCGACGAGTGGCTGTGATCGGTGGATTCCGGCTGCGCCGGCGGTGCACGACACAACTGGCCAGGTAGACGGAGGCAGGCGCCGGCGATAGACGGCGGTGATCTGCGGAGCTGAGCAGCGTCACTCGGCGGAGAAGCTGCGCAGGAGCGGCGGGTCCAGTAGTGACCGAGCTAGTTGAGGCCTAGCCGGATTCTCTGCTTATTTCTATCCACAGGTCAGTAAAATGCCACCCAAAAAAGAGGAAATGGAAGAAATTAAAAAAACTCTGAACTTTGTGTTAGATGAACTGGCCAAAGTGACTAGCCAGCAGGACAAAATATTAGACCTAATACAGGAGGTACAAGCCCTACATTCAATAATAAAAGAAAAAGACAAAAAAATTATGGACCTGGAGCAACACGGGCGTCTTTTGGAGCAACGCGTTGAGGATCTTGAACAAGGTTCTCGCATTGATGACATAGTTATAAGTGGACTAGACATCAGATATCAGTCGTACGCCCATGCCGCTACAGGACTGAGTGGTGAACATGCTTCCATAAGTGAATCAATGTCCTTAGAAAACCAAGTGCTTCAGTTCCTTAATGATAAAGACATTAAGGTAGAAGCCAATGCGATCTCAGCCTGTTATGCTTTACCGAAGAAAGATAACAAAACAAAGAAATCAATTGTGATGCGCTTTGTCAACAGGAGGGTGAAAAATGACATACTGAGGCAGGCCAAAAAACTAAAGGAAACTCAAGTTTACCTAAATGAACACCTGACAAAAAAAAACGCTGAATTAGCACGGCAGGCACGGATGCTAAAGAAACATAATAAGATACAGTCAACCTGGACAAGAAATTGTAGAATTTGGATTAAACTAAATGGAACACCTGAGCAAGCAAAAAGTATAATGATCAGAGATGCTACTGACTTAGATAAATACAGATGAACACTGACTATGAAACACAGAGTGAGGAAACTCAAACTCTAAAAATATGCCACTATGCTGAACATAAACCACAAGAGATGGAGAATGATATTGATCCTGATAACCACTTTTTCAATAATATTCATAACCACTGTGAATATTACACTGAAAAGCAATTCAAAAGTCAAGTGCAATTAGATGGTAAACTGTCAATAATACACTTCAATAGCAGAAGTCTTAACAAAAACTTCTCACAGATTCAGGACTATTTAAAACAGCTAAACAGAAAATTCACAGCTATAGCAGTCTCTGAAACCTGGCTTAATGCAGACCAGGCTCCCCTGATGACAATAGAGGGATATCAGATGTTTAACATTAACAGATCTCAAAAAAAGGGTGGTGGTGTTGCACTGTATATTGATGACCTATATAGATGTAAGCTTGTAAATGAAATGTCCTTAGCACTACCAGGGATTCTGGAATGTGTTACTGTTGAGATTGACCTAGACAAAACAAAAAATCTAATCATAAGCTGCATATACAGAACGCCGGGAACTTGCATTGAGACATTCAGAGATAAATTAGTCGAGCTGTACAATAATATTACTAGTAAGAAAATGGTAGCAATTTGTGGAGATTTCAATATTGACCTACTTAATCCACATCAACAAAATGTAGTTACAGAGTTCATGAACTCTATGTACAGCATGAGTCTATATCCCACAATAACACATCCCAGTAGAATCACAGCTCACTCTGCTACACTTATTGACAACCTGTTTGTCAATGTTCTCGACAAGAAAATAGAAAGTGGATTATTGATAAATGATATAAGCGACCACTTGCCAATCTTTGCACTTATCCATGGCCACACGGGGCCCAACCCAGAAAAAATCTCAAAATCGTTCAGACACAAATCACCAAACGCAATCAGTTCTTTTAAAGAGGACTTGCTGAAGCAAGACTGGACAGAAGTCTATGTATCAGATGTAAATGAAGCCTATGACACATTTACAAACATTGTAACCACTCTTTATGAAAAAAACTGCCCATTAGTTAAAAAAAAGCTTAAACACAAATTTACTGACAAACCATGGCTAACCAAAGGACTACAAAAGGCGTGTAAAAAGAAAAATTTATTATATAAAGCTTTCATAAAGAAAAGGACAAAAGAAGCAGAGCAGCGGTATAAAACATACAAAAATAAGTTAACATATATAATAAGATGTAGTAAAAGAGACTATTACAGTAAAGAACTGGAAAAAAACAAAGACAATATTAAAAATACATGGACAATAATCAACAGTATCCTTGGAAATAAAAGCAGAAATACCAGCTACCCAACTAACACTCCAAAAAATAATAAATCGACTCCGAATGTGAATATAGCTTCACCTGCAGATGAATTTAATAATTTTTTTGTTAACATTGGACCTAAACTGGCCCGAGAAATACCCACTACGGTGCCAACAGGTGATTCAATATGCAATAACACTGCTGTAAAAGACTCCATCTTCATAAAGAACACAGACGAAAGAGAGGTCATTGAAATTGTTAAATCGTTCAAAAGTAAAACATCTACTGACTGCGATGGTATTGATATGCTACTAGTCAAAACTGTTATCGAATGCATAGTGAAACCACTGACGTATATCTGTAACCTGTCTCTCCAATCAGGTATATTTCCCAATGCAATGAAAATAGCTAAAGTAATTCCGATTTACAAGACAGGCGACAGAGGGGAACTCTCCAACTACAGACCAATTTCACTATTACCGCAATTTTCCAAGATACTTGAAAAAATATTCTATGAGAGAATTGACAACTTCATACTGAAGAATGATTTATTGTGTGAGCAGCAATATGGGTTCAGACACAAAAGGACAACAGCATATGCCTTAATGGAATTTACAGAAAAAATATCAACAGCCATTGAAAATAAAGAGTATTCAGTTGGAGTATTCCTGGATCTTAAAAAAGCATTTGATACAGTAGATCACAATCTATTATTAAAGAAACTACAAAATTGTGGTATCAGAGGGGTAGCACTGTCCTGGTTAAGAAGTTACTTAACGAATAGATATCAGTTTGTATGTGTTAACAACAAAAACTCAGAGCTACTGAAGGTCACCTGTGGAGTCCCACAGGGTTCAGTTTTGGGACCATTATTATTCAATATGTATATAAATGATATATGTAAAGTTTCAGAAAAAATGGACTTAATATTGTTTGCTGATGACACTAACCTGCTATGCAGTGGAAACAACTTGGAACAACTTCTGGATACACTCGGAAAGGAATTAGGAAAGCTGAAACTGTGGTTTGATTCAAACAAATTAACGCTCAATTTAAGCAAGACAAAATTTATAGTCTTTAACAACCATCACAACTACCCAGTACCCAAACTCAGTGTAAATGGTGTAGAGATTGAAAGGGTATCCGAAACTAAATTCCTTGGAGTAATAATTGATAACAAACTGTGTTGGAAGCCACATATTAATTATATAAAAGGTAAAGTATCCAAATCAATTGCAATATTACACAGAGTGAAAAATTTGCTGAATCAACCCACACTATACACCTTGTATCATTCATTAATACTCCCATACATGACATATTGTAATGAAGTATGGGGAAATACATATAAAACAAACATATATCCACTCTTTATGCTTCAAAAGAGAGCTATTAGAATAATCAACAAAGCAGCTTACAGGGAACCAACAAACCCACTTTTTCTTAAACAAAAAACTCTCAAGTTGATCGACTTTAAAACCGCAATAATAATGTTCAAAGTGAAGAATCTATCACTGCCCGCAAATATCCAAAAGTTGTTCCAAACAAGGGAGAAACGATATCACTTCAGAGGAACATGTATATTTCAAAAGCCTACAGTGAGAACAACTACCAAGCAACACTGTATTTCAGTGCAAGGTGTCAGATTATGGAACGATTTTGGACCTGAATTAAAATCATGTACAAAGCTTGGACAATTTAAACAAAAACTAAAGGAAGAAATACTCCAAACATATTTACAAGACGACATGTAAACTCACATAAGGATTGACATTTCCAGCCTGTGTTGTGTTATAGCTTAGTTTTTCTTTTTTCTCTGTGACACTATGTCTTAGATTTGTTTTTGAATAGTAACCGCTTAACTTAGACTAGCTCAGTTTTCTTTTTCTCTCAGTCATATTTTGTCTTAGCCTTGTTTTAAATTGTAATCGCTCTTGTCTTGTTTTCTCTTTTTTCTCCTTTGAATTCTTGGATGGAATATGGGTGGGCAATATAAGCTGCGGCTTCAGCCATCACCCATTTCGGATAACTCACGTGGAATTGTATAGTAGAAGGAGTCTTTGTCTAATTTGACCTTGTTGTTATATTATACAGTTTCTTTTAACCTGTAATGTACTATCCGAAATAAATAAATAAATTCAATTCAATTCAATTCAATTCAATAATGAAGTCACTCTGCAGGCTGCAGCTGCTGCTTTTTCACTCTCAGAACAGTAGGGGGCAGCAGCAGGACTGTCAGATGTGCCCCAAACAGGAGGTCAAAGGAACAGGAAGTGGTAGTGCTCCTAGCATTAGCGTGCTCTCTTTCTAACTAACTAACTAACCTGCACTTATATAGCGCTTTTCTAGTCACAAAGACCACTCAAAGCGCTTTCATCAATACCAACCCTCCATTCTAAGGGCCTATAGGAAACAGATATCTAGGGACAATTTAGAACAGCCAATTAACCTAACATGCATGTTTTTGGCATGTGGGAGGAAACCGGAGAAATCCCGGAGTAAACCCACGCAACACGGGGAGAACATGCAAACTCCACACAGATCACTGTTGGTCGGGGGCTGGGATCGAACCCATGATCCCACGATCCCCACAATCCCCCGGCCAAGGGTAAACTGTGCTGCCGCAGTGCTAACCACTGCGCCACCTGCGTTTTATTCATTTTTCCTGAACATCATATCCTGTTAAGATCATTTTTGGAGAGAGTTTGATTAATAGTTGACTCCGTTGGGCTGTTAGTCATTAGTAAGAGAGTTAATGAATTGATTTTACTGTTTTCAGTTAGCTTATTGTACACTGGTGGCAAAATGCATTATGGGTAGCCTGCTTGGTATATATATTTGTTTTTAAAATACTCTTGTCAGCATGTATTTATACCCGTTTTTTGTGTAGTAGACTGATGTGCAGTTCCATTTCTCTGTGGATGTGTAAACAGGTCAGTATGATCACCATCAGTGAGTGTAGTATGTCTGTGAAAGGCTCTGGTCTCCGTGAGCTGCACAACTCATACTTACCTGGCAGGAGAGATACCATGATAAAGAAGGTGGTTCACCCAGGGTGAGGCTTAGCCATTGCACTTCGGTTGTGCTGACCCCTGTGAATTCCCCAAATGTGGGAATCTTGACTGCATAATTTCTGGTAGTGGGGGACTGTTTGCGCTCTCCCCTGATAGTATGCACAAAGGCAAGTTCTTTTATCTTTTCTGCAAGGATCTCTAGTGGTATGTGTTTAACATGAAAAAAAATGATTGTTGACACTCATAAAAAGTGACATTGATTTGATTGTTTGTGCTTTCAAACATGAAAGCACAAACTGTCTGCTCTCTCTCACTTCTGCTTCTGAGAGAGAGCAGACGCTTTTCTTCTTTCTTCCCTCTCCCTCCTAATCCTCTCCCTTCTGATCCCAGCTTGCAATGTCACTCTTCTCCTGGCTGAATCTTAATCCAAATGGAAATTATGGATCTGGAAAGCGGCTTATATGCGATTGTCACCACTTTAAAAAGTAGAAGATCGGGTCAGGGGGAACCCAAGGGAGACTCATGGTATTGGAATTCATGTGTCTGTGTGATTCGACTGAGATTGAACTGATCACAGGATCTTCTGTTTGGCCCCTAGAGTTTTCCTAATGTATCGAAATTATCTGGGTGAGCTAATCAAATGCGGACCCCGGCGTAGCTCCCTTAACAAATTCAACAATTCGTCCAGCTGGGGGGAGCACTGACTGTCAGCGGCAGGATTAACATGGAATTTACTATCTGGCATGCATTGAAGAGAGAACGAACTCTCTGGATATGTTTTACCTATGTTTCGGTAGGTGGATAACATCTGTGGATCGCTGAGTGCTCTCCAGAGAATGATCTAAAGTATGATTCAAGCCTGTATGAAATTGAAGCACAGAATCGAAGAGAGAAATTTTTTATTCTGAGTGCACTGTGCAGATTTGACCTTGTGTTTTGGTGCCTTTGTTTACATTCCTCCTCGATGAAGATAACGCCGGAGAAGTGGCTTATGTCTACCCATACATCAACAATCAGTTGTTGTCGTCAGCGGATTGGTCTCTCAAGGACATTGCCCATGTGCCTTCTGCAAGGAAGAGGAAAAGAGAGACAGACTCTGATCTCTGACTTGTTTATAAGTCACATGATTATAACATCTATCCACTGCCTGGAGGCGCCCTCTGCTGCTCACTAACAACTGTTACACTCACACTACACAATGACATGCAAATATACACACACTGCTCTCCCTCCCTCTGCTGTGTGATTGTATCTATTGTCTGCTAATGTACATAGAGGGTTTTTTTCTGTGTAATCAAAATTTGGCTCATGAGCTTATATGAGCTTATACGAGCGTGATTCTGATAACTGTTTTTTCTCTCTGCCTATTGTGTTCCCCCCCCCCCTTCCCCCCTTTACCCCCACTGCAGACAGGCGCCTCTATGGCTGCCGTGTCATTGGATGCGCCTAATGTGCGCGCCCAATGTCAAGTCAAATTCCTTGTGTGTTTACTTGTAAATATACTTGGCAATAAAGCTGATTCTGATTCTGATGAAGGTGATGTTCTTGATCCACTGCGATTATGGAATCTGAAATCTGAGAAGATGCATGTAGATAACTTAAACATAGTCAAACACAAGCATAAATGTTGGAGAAACATTTGTCTGGCCTCAAAAGAGCAACAAAAACACAAAACTCAAACACATTTAAACGTCGGCCTCCGTCGGTCTGTGATGACCATGGAAGAGAATCCTAAATGTCTACTCTGCTGGAACAGCACCGCCTGTGGCTGAACAGGCCAATGTGCGAATGGCAGTCCCTGTCACACAGGTTGCACTTGTGGGTGGTCTCTGTGCTGCTGGGTCTGTGGCGGTTCTTCCTGCGGGTCCTTTTTTCATCTGCTGCAGCAGTCAGTCTCTCTTCACCCGCCTTGAGCTGTCTGGTCAGGGTGCCTCTCCATTTGGAGCGGTCCATTGCAAGGTCCTCCCAGCGCTCTGTGTTGATCTCCAGGGCCTTCATGTCTCTCTTGCAGACGTCTCTAAAGCACAGCTGTGGGCGGCCAACGTCTCTCCTGCCAGTTGCCAGTTCTCCGTAGAGGACATCTTTGGGGATTCTGCCTTCCTCCATACGGTGAACGTGGCCTAGCCAGCGGAGCCTGCGCTGCCTGAGTAGAGTGAACATGGAGGGAAGGCTGGTGCGGGACAGAACTTCTGTGTTGGGCACTTTGTCCTGCCAGGATATGTCCAGGATGTGGCGAATGCAGCGCAAGTGGAAGGAGTTCAGTCTCTTTTCCTGCTGGGCGTATGTTGTCCACGTCTCACTCCCATAGAGCAGTGTGCTGATGACGCAGGCGTTGTACACTGCCATCTTCGTCTTGACAGAGAGTTTGGGATTCTCCCACACTCGTGTGGTGAGGCGAGCGAGTGTGAAGGCTGATTTTCTAATCCTCTTGTTGATCTCTGTATCAAGGGAGAGGTTGTTGCTGATCGTGGACCCCAGGTACGTGAACTGATTCACGACCTCCAGCTCGTAGTCGGTGATGGTTGGTGGTGCTTCCGTGCCTTGCGCCAAGACGTTAGTCTTCTTCAGGCTGATGGTAAGCCCGAAGTCCTTGCATGCCTGGGAGAAGCGGTCCATCAGGGTCTGAAGCTCCTGCTGTGTGTGGGTTGCGACTGCAGCGTCGTCTGCGAACAGCATGTCTCTGATTAGAGCCTCACGTACTTTGGTTCTGGCTTTAAAGCGGGCGAGGTTGAAAAGCCTGCCGTCAGATCTTGTGTGCAGGTAGATTCCCTCTGTTGCTGTGCTGAAGGCATGCCTCAGGAGCATAGCAAAGAAAATCCCAAAGAGGGTTGGCACAAGTACACAGCCCTGTTTCACTCCGCTGCGTATGTTGAATGGCTCTGAGACGTTGCCTTCGTGCTGCACTATCCCCTGCATGTTGGTGTGAAACGATTCAATAAGGCTTTGCAACTTTGGTGGGCATCCTATCTTTGGCAGGATCTTGAAAAGGCCCTCTCTGCTGACCAGATCGAACGCTTTGGTGAGGTTGATGAAGGCGACGTACAGGGGCATGTTCTGTTCTCTGCATTTCTCCTGGAGTTGGCTGATGGAGAATATCATGTCTACCATCGATCACTCAGCGCGGAAGCCACACTGAGACTCGGGGTAGACACGTTCGGCAAGCTTCTGTAGACGAACAAGAACAACTCGTGCGTAGACTTTGCCAACAACGCTGAGGAGGGAGATGCCCCGTAGTTGTTGCAGTCGCTTCTCTCCCCTTTGTTTTTGTAGAGGGTGATTATCTTGGCGTCCCTCATGTCCTGTGGTACGGCACCTTCCTTCCAACACTGGCAGAGGACGTCATACAATGGCAGCAGTAGGGCGGTCTTGGAGTGCTTGATCAGGTCAGGGGGTATGCCGTCGTTGCCGGGTGCCTTGCCAGCAGCCAAGCTATCAATGGCCTTGCTGAGTTCGTCACTGGTTGGCTCGGCGTCAAGTTCGTCCATGGATGGCAGGCAGTCGATGGCATCAAGGGCTGACGGTGTCACAGTGTTCTCTCTGGAGTAGAGGTTGGAGTAGTGTTCCACCCATCTCTCCATCTGCTTGTTCTTTTCTGTGATCATCTCCCCAGTGGAGGATTTGAGGGGGGCCGTCTTGCTCTGAGCCGGACCAAGTGCTTTCTTGATGCCATCGTACATACCACGGATGTTCCCTGTTATGGCAGCGGTTTGAATGTCTTGGCTGAGCTGAGTCCAGTACTCGTTGGCACAGCGCCGAGCAGTCTGCTGAACTTTGCTACTCGCAGCCCTGAGAATCTGGAGATTCTTCTCGTTTGGGTACTTCTTGTACTCAGCAAGTGCTGAGCGCTTGGCTTCAATGACGGGGGTCATCTCGGTCAACTTGGCATCAAACCAGTCCTGTGACTTCGAGGTCTTCTTCCCAAAGGTAGCCAAGGCTGTGCGGTGGATGGTGTTTCACAGCTCTTCCCACTTCTGCTTTGCAGATTCTCCTTCTTGTGGTACACCAAGTTCCTTCTTAAAGGTGGAGTCAAACTGCTCAACAAGTTCTGGTTGAGCCATCTTGCTGGTGTCAATCCGTGCCTTTCCAGGCTGTCTAGCACAATGGAATTTCTTCAGCTGCAGCTTGACCTTGCAACACACCAATGAATGGTCTGTGTCGCAATCTGCACTCTGGAACGAACGGGTGATTAGCACGTTCTTCAGTGAGGTGCGCCTGGTCAGGATCAAGTCCAGCTGGTGCCAGTGCTTTGAGCGTGGATGTTGCCAGGAAACCTTGTGTTGGGGCTTGGTCTTGAAGAACGAGTTTGTGATGCACAGATCGTGATATGTGCAGAACTCGAGCAGCCGCTGTCCGTTGTCGTTCATTCTGCCCACGCCAAAAGGTCCAAGACAGGAGGGCCAGGAGTCGTGGTCAGCACCCACTCTGGCATTGAAGTCTCCAAGGAGAATGAGTTGTTCAGAGTTGGGGATGGTCCTGACAGTTGTTGCGAGATTCTCGTAGAACTCGTCTTTTGCCTCTGGTGTGGCTGTCAGTGTTGGGGCATACACACTGACGAGGGTGACTGGGCCTTGAGTGGTATTCAGGCAGAGGGTGAGGAGTCGTGCAGAGCCAGTGCTGCCCAGTTCCACCATCTTCAGCAAGGTGTTCTTCACTGCGAAGCCCACTCCGTGTTCCCTGTGTTCGTCACTGCCCTTTCCCTGCCAGTAGAACGTGTAGTCCTTCTCTCTGTGTGCCTGCGTCAACCAACTGCTTCCTGGAGAGTGGCGATATCCACTCCCAGTCTCTTCAGCTCATTATTGATGATGGCAGTCTTCCTGGTGTCGTTGATGTCCTTGAGGTTAGCAGCGAGTCCTGTCATCATAGTGCGGACGTTCCAAGTTCCCAGTTTTAGAGTTGGTCTCTTTTGTTTTATTGTCTTGCCTGGTGTGAAGGTTCTCAGCCTGCTGTTCGGACTTCTCCTCATCCCCATGCACCCAATGAGGAAAGCAAGCTGTGGCGGGACAACACCTTATTGGCTGGGGGCTGCCCAGCTTGAGGTGGGCGGTAGCTGTCCAGTGAGATCTGATGATCCCTCCCAGCGTTGGGAACAACCCCTGGCGCCGCGCTCTACGCCAATTGAGTGGTGGCTTATAACCGGTAACTGTCATTCACCGTGTTTTGTCTACGCCAAAGGCGAAGCTGGAGTGTCCTCTCCAGTGATCCGGTGTTCTACCTTCCAGCATTGACGTTGGTAGGATTCAAGCCTGGGCAGGAAGATATGGAGGACAAGATGTTGCCCATGCAGCATGTCCCCCCTCTCCACGTCACTGATGAATCCAAAGGAACAACAGGGCTGCTACAGTTTGGCACCAGCGCCGTTGCAGGAGCTGCCAGAACGATGTTGAGCACAACATAGAACTGCCTTAGGGGCTCCGACTCTGGATTTTTCCTCAGGGTTGACTCCCGAAGCCTTTCCCATGACCGGGTATGCCGCAAGGCAGCGGAGGTTTGAAATCAGGGTTTACCTTCCCCTAGATGGGTTACCTTCCCAGGTTGACAAGCCACCATCTACCCGAAGCATCTGGTTTTAAGGCGCCAGAGATCCGCCCTCACCCCTTCTCCTATTAGTAAAAGCAGTTCCGCCGGGCTTAGAGACTAAACCACACAGGCAGGTTAGGAGTTGGACTTAGTTGTCAGAGGCTTTTCGAGACGCACGCCATAAGGAGCATTTTATGAGCACTGGGAGCTTAACCCCAGTGCCGCTCCTGGCTATTACAACCTTGGAACATACACTGCATAATACAGTGCCAAGAAAAGTATGTGAACACCATGGAGTGACCCAGTTTTCTGCATTAATTGGTCCTAAACTAATCTGATCTACATCTAAGCTCCAAGTATAGATAAACACAACAGGATTAACCTAATACCACACAATTAAATTAAAAAAAATTGTCTTTATTGTATATATGCATTAAAAATTTATATTTTTGATGGAAAAAGTAACTGAACCCTTGGCTTTAATAACTGGCCAAACCTCCTTTGGCTTTAGCTGCTGATCAGACCTGCCAAACCATATATTAAGTGACCCAGGGACCAGGTTCAGGTTACTTTATTTGTACCTGTAGGTAGATTTGTTTTGCAGTCAGGTGACATTCTTTTAGAGACATATTTACAAAACACAGTTACATTCAACATGAACACAAACACACATGAAGCTGACTATTAACACTATAAAAGTACTCAAGGCTCCACCAATCAGGACATAAGACAGAGAGATAAGAGAGAAGGGTCATAGTAAAAAAGTTAAAAGCTAAATCAAAGAGATTTAAAAACTCAATAGAAGTCTCAAACCCAATACAAGATTTAAAACCCCAATAAAAGCCTACAAAAATAAATAAATATAAAATAAAATTCATAAATAGATAACAAAATTATGTGCAATGTATTGCTACATCTTATTCAACTCTTTGACAGTAGCAGGAACAAAGCTCTTTTTGTAGCGCTGGGTTTTACATTTTGGGACAACAAACCTCCGTCTGGAGGGAAGAAGCTTCAAGTGGCAGTGCAAAGGGTGGGAGTCATCGTTTAAAATGGAGGTAGCAATCCTCTGTACCTGTCTGTTGTACAGGGATGTCAGGCTCAGCTGTGACTCACCAAGCAAATGACTGGACCATCTAACTACTTGATTTTGTATACTTTATTGATCCCCAGAGGGGAAATTGAGGGCATCCACCTGGATGGATGAAGCAGCCACGGTACGGCGCTATCCCTTAACCATTCACACACACATTCACACCTAGGGCCACTTTAGAGTCTCCAATTAACCTAACCTGCATGTTTTTGGCCTGTGGGAGGAAACTGGAGAAATCCCGGAGTAAACCCACGCAGATACGGGGAGAACATGCAAACTCCACACAGATCACTGTTGGTCAGGGGCTGGGATTGAACCAGGGATACCATGGCCAAGGGTGAGTTGCTGTGCTGGTGCAGTGCTAACCACTGCGCCACTGTACCGCCTCAGCCCGCAGGACTGAGCCGCAAGAGGAGTCAGAGACAAATTTTTCTTCTCACTTCCGCTGTGGATCTCCGCCACGTTTAACGGGAAAGACCCTCAGCATCGCGGATCCACATGCAATTTTTGCGCGGCCCGGACAACTTCGCCATCCCGGGCCAGCACTTGCTACCCCCACCCCCTCCACCTTCTCCTGCACAGAGCTTTTCCTGCAGCTCATTTCCAAAGCCGGCCAATCGACGCCTCGGCCCCCTGCTGAGCCCTCTGGGGGGGGGGGGGAGCGGTAGGGTAACCCACCATAACCTACGGGACAGGCAGAGCGCTCAGCTTGAGCAATTAACAGAACAATGAGATGTATGGACTGATATCAATACGTAGATGTGCCTTGCAACCTCTTTTGTCCTACAGCTCCAGAGCAGAGAGGAATACCAGCGCCAGTAATCCTGCTATTGATAGGTGTGACTCTCATGTAAATGTCCCATGCATTCATGCTGTACTGTGATGCTAATATGCCATGCATGCATTGTCTGTGGCTGAGTATATAAGCTGACTGTATATGCCTCACTAGAGCTCTCCCACTTGCTTGTTGCTGACTTACTAGAGCTCTCCCACTTGCTTGTTGCTGACTTAGACGTAGGGCTCACTCCAGCGTGCTGCCACAGCGCTGAGTGAGCCTCATGATGGAGGATGAATAAAGCACCCCTTTAAACTTCAGTTCGCCGTGTCCGCCTGCACTTATTTGAGCCTTGCCTCCACACTGGTAACCCTTATTCGTATCCTCCACACTGGTCTTAGGATTTCCTCTGTTTTTTGGCGGCACATGGGGAGAGCAATATTGTGTAGCATCTTAGACAAGAACAAAGAGCAGAGGTTCCCTGGTGAGATAACAGGGAGGTGTGAAGGATGAATGCAGTGTGACCTTTTTGTGTGTTAGAAACTTCTAGAGGAATGGTAAAGGATTAAGGAAGTGAATGCAATGTGACCTTTTGTGTGTTAGAAGCTTCTAGAGGAATGTCATAGTATTTAAGAGAAGAGTCTTTGCTGAGATGTCATTCTGTCTGTGCTTCTTGTGTGAGATGTGTAATAAATCGTCTGAGCCAAGTCCGCCTTGTTATTTACACGCTCCACAGTTTCAGTTTTATCTGACCAAACCATGACACTAAAGAAAAGGATAAAAAGGATTCAATAAAAGCCCAATAAAACATTGTCATTATCAGTGTTTCCTCTGGCTAAAAGACCTTGGCGCAGTGGCAACATATTTTTCCACGGGGGGTGGGGGGACATACTGGAATATGTTAATTTTATACTATTTATTTCTTTTTAAGACCGGGAGGTCTTCAACTCCCACCTCCAGAAGAACTTCAACCACATTCCGAGGGAGTCTGGAGACATGGAGTCTGAATGGGCCATGTTCTCCACCTCTGTTGTTGAAGTGGCGGCCCAGAGCTGCGGCCGCAAGGTGGTCGGTGCATCTCGTGGTGGCAACCCCCGAACCAAGTGGTGGACACCAGTGGTGAGGGGGGCCATTAAGCTGAAGAAGGAGTCCTATCAAGCTTGGTTGGTTTGTGGGACTCCCGAAGCAGCCGAGGTGTACCGGCAGGCCAAACGGAGTGAAGCTCGGGTGGTTGCTGAAGCGAAAACCCGGGTATGGGAGTAGTTCGGTGAGGCCATGGAACAAGACTTTCCGTCGGCCTCGAAGTGATTCTGGCAAACTGTCCAGCGGCTCAGGAGGGGAAAGCAGCTCCCCGTCTACACTGTGTATGGTGCGGATGGGACACTGTTGACTTCGACTGGGGACAGTCGAACGACAACTATTCTGTTGTTCTATCCAAGATGCTCGGGGGGGTGGTTTGGCGGCACATGGGGAGAGCAATATTGTGTAACATCTTAGACAAGAACAAAGAGCAGAGGTTCCCTGGTGAGATAACAGGGAGGTGTGAAGGATGAATGCAGTGTGACCTTTTTGTGTGTTAGAAACTTCTAGAGGAATGGTAAAGGATTAAGGAAGTGAATGCAATGTGACCTTTTGTGTGTTAGAAGCTTCTAGAGCAGGGGTGTCAAACTCATTCCATGGAGGGCCAAGACCCTGCGTGTTTTGCTTCTACCCAGTGTCATCAGCAGGTGTTTTCACTGATCAGCAATCAGTGTGAAGAAATTCAGTGAAATCACCTGCTGAAGACACTGGGTGGAGGTAAAACCTGCAGGGTCTTGGCCCTCCATGGAATGAGTTTGACACCTGTGTTCTAGAGGAATGCCATAGTATTTAAGAGAAGAGTCTTTGCTGAGATGTCATTCTGTCTGTGCTTCTTGTGTGAGATGTGTAATAAATCGTCTGAGCCAAATCCGCCTCGTTATTTACACGCTCCACACTGATGACCCAAGACGAATCATGGAACACGATGAAAGATCCCCGGAGCCAACCTCGATGGGAACCCCCAGCCACACATGTGCTGTTGCGATCAAGCTACCGGATTTTTGGCAGCACAACCCGCGCTCCTGGTTCCACCTAGTCGAGGCGCAGTTCACCCTCCGGGGGATATCGGCGGATGACACAAAGTTCCACTATGTGGTCGCAACGCTCGACGCCCGCACGGCTCAGCACGTAGAGAGCCTGCTCGATCAGCCACCAACCGACGACAAGTACGACGCGCTGAAGGCTGCGCTCATCCAGCAATACACACTCTCGGATGGTGAGAGAGCAGAGAGACTCCTGACGCGGACCGGGTTGGGAGACGGGTCGGCCATAGACCTGATGGAGAAGATGCTGAGGTTAAAGGGCACAGACGATGACCATTTTATTTTTACCCACCTCTTCCTCCGGAACCTTCCATCAGCGGCGAGAGCGACCCTGGCCAATTCGCCATTGCTGGCCAAGCGGGACTATCGTGTGCTAGCCCGGGAAGCAAACCAGATCATCGTCACCACCAGGGAGTTCACGACCATTGCGGCAGCGACGGAGCTCGGCACGACGACCGGAGGAGGCGAGGAGCCATCGACGGCAGCAGCAGAGCCACCGACGGCAGCAGCAGCGGGGGCCAAGGAACACGGGGGAGACACGCTTTGTTTCTACCACCGCCGCTTCGCAGAGAGGGCACACAAATGTATACCACCGTGCCAATTCAAGCGACTCAGGAAACGCCAAGACCGGGGGTCGGTAGCAGCCGTGACCCTCGGGGAGGAGAACAAGCTGCTCTACTTGACGGATGCACGCTCGGGGAGGCATTTCCTCGTGGACACCGGCGCCCAGAAGAGTTTCATCCGGCCGACCTCCGCTGACCGGCTGGCAGGATCTAGCAGCCCCGAGATGGCGGCAGCAAACGGCTCGGAGATTAAGACCTTTGGTGAGAGGACTCTACTCTTGTCTCTACACGGCCGTACATTTGAGTGGACTTTTGTCATAGCAGCATTGAATTTCCATATACTGGGGGCTGATTTTCTGTGTGCACATGGTTTGTTGGTAGATGTCGCTAACAGACGCCTAGTTAATGTACTGTCCTTTGACTCTCTCCCCTGTACAGCTCGAGTGACCCGGCCAACAGCACAAGCCAACGTCACAGCTACATGCGGTAAGTTCCACACACTGCTCACTAAGTTCCCAGCACTCACTGTCCCGACGTTTTCAGCTGCCATCGCTAAACACGGGGTGGAGCATTTTATCACCACCACCGGGCTGCCCGTTTTTGCAAGACCTTGGCGCTTGGACGCAGCTAAACTGGCCATAGCGCGCGAGGAGTTCACCAACCTGGAGAGGTTGGGCATCATCAGGCGCTCAAACAACCCATGGGCTTCCCCGCTACACATGGTCCCTAAAGCTGAGGGTTCGTGGCGACCTTGCGGGGATTTCCGCAGGTTGAACAACGCCACAGCGCACGACCGCTACCCAATTCCTCACAATCAGGATTTTTCCGTCCACCTTGCAGAAGTGCGCGTTTTTTCTAAAATAGACCTGGTCCGCGGTTACCACCAAGTCCCAGTGCGCGCTGAAGACATACCCAAAACAGCGGTAATAACTCCGTTCGGTTTATTCGAGTTTTTGCACATGCCATTTGGGCTTAAAGGGGCTGCACAGATGTTCCAACGCATGATGGATGCAGTGCTGCACGATCTCCCTTTCGTGTTCGTCTACCTAGACGATATCTTAGTAGCCAGCGCGTCCGAGGACGAACACGAAACCCACCTCACAACGGTTTTCCGGAGGTTGGAAGAGCACGGCTTAATAATCAACCCAGCAAAATGTCAGTTCGGGGTGACGGGATTGATTTTTTGGGACACCGTGTCTCTCCCGAAGGAGCGGTCCCGCTGCCTGGCAAAGTGTGCGCAGTAGCAGATTTTCCCCAGCCGCAAACGGTCAAGGCGCTACAAGAATTTTTGGGAATGGTGAACTTTTATAACCGTTTCCTTCCCCGCGCAGCGCAGCTCATGCAACCACTGTATGCCACGCTCAAAAAACAGAAGCCCACGGATAAGGTCGAATGGACCCCGGAGGGAGAGCGGGCGTTGTTGGAAGTCAAAGCAGCCCTGGCAAGCGCCGCATTGCTGGCACATCCAGACCCAGCAGCCCGCATAGCGCTCACCACTGACGCTTCAGATGTGGCCATAGGGGCGGTCGTGGAGCAGCGCGTAGCTGGGGCTTGGCAGCCACTCGCCTTTTTCAGCAGGACTTTGCGCTACAGTGAACGTAAATACAGCGCGTTCGACAGGGAGTTGCTGGCTCTCCACCTGGCCATTCGCCACTTCCAGTTCTGGCTGGAAGGGCGCAGTTTCACCGCGTTCGTGGACCACAAGCCGCTAACATTCGCGATGGCGAAGGTTTCAGAACTGTGGTCGGGCCGGCAGCAGAGACAGCTGGCCGCGATCTCAGAGTTTACTACCGATATTCAGCATGTGTCGGGTAAACTAAATGTAGTGGCAGACTGCCTCTCGGGCGCCGTGGCGGCCCCGGTCTGCGTGGGGATAGATTACGCAGCCATGGCCGCAGAGCAGGTTAGTGACGCGGACGTGAGCGCGCTCCAGTCTGGACCAACAGGGTTAAGGCTGGAGAGCAGGGTGCTGCAAGACGGCATGCCCCCCCCCCCTAATCTGCGATGTCTCCATGGGGCGCCCGCGTCCCGTGGTCCCGGCCGCGTGGCGCCGCCGCGTGTTTGACTCAATTCATTCTTTGGCGCACCCGGGGGTGCGCGCATCGGTCAAAAATGGTAGTGGAGAAATTCGTGTGGCCGAGCCTTCGCAAACAAGTGAAAGAGTGGGCGGCAGCCTGCGTGGCGTGCCAACGAGCCAAAGTGCATAGACACACAAAGGCTCCCTTGGAGCCGTTTCGTATTCCGGCTAAGAGGTTCGACCATGTTCACGTGGACCTCGTGGGCCCCCTCCCGCCATCACAGGGGTGCACGCACCTCCTGACAATGGTGGACCGCACCACGCGCTGGCCGGAAGCAGTTCCACTGGCCGCAACCACAGCCGAGGAGGTGGTGCGCACGTTTTTAACAGCATGGGTGGCACGTTTTGGAGTCCCGTCGGACATTACATCCGACAGAGGCCCTCAATTTGTTTCCGAACTCTGGTCAACAATGGCCCACAGCCTGGGTGTCACAATTCACCGCACAACCGCGTACAATCCACAGGCTAATGGGTTATGCGAACGTTTTCATAGATCATTGAAAGCGGCTGTCAGGGCTTCACTGACAGATGCAAATTGGGTAGACAAGCTAACATGGGTTTTATTGGGGTTACATTCCGCGCCTAAAGAGGATCTGGAAGCTTCCCCGGCTGAATTCGTTTTTGCGCAACCACTTCGGCTGCCCGGGGAGTTTCTGCCAGACAATCCCGCGCCGGGCAGCTCCTCGTCTCAGCTGTTGCAGCGTAGCATAGACACAAGCACGCTGCCGGGCCCTGCCCACCACAGTTTTCCGCGCATTTTTGTGCCTAAAATTTTGAAAAACGCGGAGTTCGTGTTTGTCAGACACGACGCCCATCGCCCTCCACTGCGCCCACCCTATGATGGACCGTTCAGAGTGCTGGAAACAGGGGACAAGCATTTTTTGCTAGATTTGGGGGGTAGGAGGGAAAAGATTGGCATAAACAGACTCAAACCCGCTTTCGTGGTGGCGGACGAGCAAGTGCTGTTGGCGAGGGCCCCTCGGCGTGGAAGACCCCCACGGGGAGCTCCCCAGAGAAAAGATTCCCCAGAGCACCCACACGGACAGACAAAAAGTTTTACCCCTCAAATATCAACCCCCCAGCATGACAGCGCTGCGGAGGCGGTGAATCCTGGTTACAGCAGATACGGGAGAAGACTGAAGCCCAAGCAGCATGTGGATTGATGTTTAATGGTTCTATCACAGCATACGGACTGTTATTCTATTGTTCTATCCAAGATGCTCGGGGGGGGGGTGTGGTTTGGCGGCACATGGGGAAAGCAATATTGTGTAACATCTTAGACAAGAACAAAGAGCAGAGGTTCCCTGGTGAGATAACAGGGAGGTGTGAAGGATGAATGCAGTGTGACCTTTTTGTGTGTTAGAAGCTTCTAGAGGAATGTCATAGTATTTAAGAGAAGAGTCTTTGCTGAGATGTCATTCTGTCTGTGCTTCTTGTGTGAGATGTGTAATAAATCGTCTGAGCCAAATCCGCCTCGTTATTTACACGCTCCACACTGGTGACCCAAGAAGAATCATGGAACATGAAGAAAGATCCCCGGAGCCAACCTCGATGGGAACCCCCAGCCACACATGTGCTGTTGCGATCAAGCTACCGGATTTTTGGCAGCACAACCCGCGCTCCTGGTTCCACCTAGTCGAGGCGCAGTTTGCCCTCTGGGGGATATCGGCGGATGACACAAAGTTCCACTATGTGGTCGCAACACTCGACGCCCGCACGGCTCAGCACGTAGAAAGCCTGCTCGATCAGCCAGCAACCGACGACAAGTACGGCGCGCTGAAGGCTGCGCTCATCCAGCAATACACATTCTCGGATGGTGAGAGAGCAGAGAGACTCCTGACGCGGACCGGGTTGGGAGACGGGTCGGCCATAGACCTGATGGAGAAGATGCTGAGGTTAAAGGGCACAGACGACGACTATTTTATTTTTCCCACCTCTTCCTCCGGAACCTTGCATCAGCGGCGAGAGCGACCCTGGCCAATTCGCCATTGCTGGCCAAGTGGGACTATCGTGCACTAGCCCGGGAAGCAAACCGGATCATCGTCGCCACCAGGGAATTCACGACCATTGCGGCAGCGACGGAGCTCGGCGCGACGACCGGAGGAGGCGAGGAGCCATCGACGGCAGCAGCAGAGCCACCGATGGCAGCAGCAGCGGGGGCCAAGGAATGCGGGGGAGGCATGCTTTGTTTCTACCACCGCCGCTTTGCAGAGAAGGCACGCAAATGTATACCACCGTGCCAATTCAAGCGACTCAGGAAACACCAAGACCGGGGGTTGGTAGCAGCTGCGACCATCGGGGAGGAGAACAAGCTGCTCTACTTGACGGACGCACTCTTGGGGAGGCATTTCCTCGTGGACACCGGCGCCCAGAAGAGTTTCATCCGGCCGACCTATGCTGACCGGCTGGCAGGATCTAGCAGCCCCGAGATGGCGGCAGCAAACGGCTCGGAGATTAAGACCTTTGGTGAGAGGACTCTACTCTTGTCTCTACATGGCCGTACATTTGAGTGGACTTTTGTCATAGCAGCATTGAATTTCCATATACTGGGGGCTGATTTTCTGTGTGCACATGGTTTGTTGGTAGATGTTGCTAACAGATGCCTAGTTAATGCACTGTCCTTTGACTCTCTCCCCTGTACAGCTCGAGTGACCCGGCCAACAGCACAAGCCAACATCACAGCTACATGCGGTAAGTTCCACACACTGCTCACTCAGTTCCCAGCACTCACTGTCCCGACGTTTTCAGCTGCCATCGATAAACACGGGGTGGAGCATTTTATCACCCCCACCGGGCCGCCCGTTTTTGCAAGACCTCGGCGCTTGGACGCAGCTAAACTGGCCATAGCACGCGAGCAGTTCGCCAACCTGGAGAGGTTGGGCATCATCAGGCGCTCAAACAGCCCATGGGCTTCCTCGCTACACATGGTCCCTAAAGCTGAGGGTTCGTGGCGACCTTGCGGGGATTTCCGCAGGTTGAACAACGCCACAGCGCACGACCGCTACCCAATTCCTCACATTCGGGATTTTTCCGTCCACCTTGCAGGAGCACGCGTTTTTTCTAAAATAGACCTGGTCCGCGGTTACCACCAAGTCCCAGTGCGCGCTGAAGACATACCCAAAACAGCGGTAATAACTCCGTTCGGTTTATTCGAGTTTTTGCGCATGCCATTTGGGCTTAAAGGGGCTGCACAGACGTTCCAACGCATGATGGATGCAGTGCTGCGCGATCTCCCTTTCGTGTTCGTCTACCTAGACGATATCTTAGTAGCCAGCGCATCCGAGGACGAACACAATACCACCTCACGACGGTTTTCCGGAGGTTGGAAGAGCATGGCTTAATAATCAACCCAGCAAAATGTCAGTTCGGGGTGACGGGGATTGATTTTTTGGGGCACCGCGTCTCTCCCGAAGGAGCGGTCCCACTGCCTGGCAAAGTGCGCGCAGTAGCAGATTTTCCCCGGCCGCAAACGGTCAGGGCGCTACAAGAATTTTTGGGAATGGTGAACTTTTATAACCGTTTCCTT